>JAYKKM010000437.1:5587500-5985000 GCA_035772405.1 Chrysogorgia sp. JL179-B06 | reverse complement strand
CTCCAACCATGAGTCAATAATATCAACTCAATTTATAAAGCGCACATATCCTGCGCTCATGGACCTTTACAATATATCTCGTATAATATACGGTATAAATATAGCTATTCATTTGTAAACGTTTGAATCTTCAGCTTGATTCCTCCTCTGTATATCTTCATACTCTTCGTCGTTAACCAGGTCGCCGTTATCATCATCATCAACGTAGTAGAGGTGTGCAAACTCCGGTTTTTCAGCTCCGGCACCGGCTCCGGCCGCTTTACAGTTCTGCTATCCGGCTCCAGCTTGGTGGGGATAAAGTCCAACCCGATAAAAACCGGATATTATTCGCCTCAAATTTGTCCCCAGGGTCTACTTCCGGTGAAAGCCGTAAAAAGTATTTCACGAAGCGACTCAACTCAAGCAAATGCAATGCTACAACTAGGAATGCTAGAGCCTAGAAATGAGGAAAACTTTATAGAACCGAATAAGTTATGCTACTACAAAATACAAATAACGAAATACAAGTGTAAATTACCAAGGGTTTTTGAAACTTCTTATAATTAAATTTAATTAACGCTAAGCGAGCGCGACGCTTCTTTGAGATGATGTTCCCCGTCAACGATAAGATCACTAAGTAGTGACAGAGGACGGTGGACAAGAAAGATACGAGAGAGCTAGACGCGCATCAAAGCAGGCTATTCGTTTTTGTGGCGACTGATCAATAATCCAATAATTCCTGAGTATTAACTTTGCCGTCTCTGTTAATTTGGCTGTTTGCGGTAGCTGAAATGGTTTGACTCAACAGACAAGACTTCAGATCATATGCACATTCTGCAAATTCAGTGTTGCCATTATTTGTGAACAAAACTTCGTCGAAATTGTCATATTTTTTGTCATTCTGATTTTCCAGCCGGAGCGGGAAGAAAACAACAACTCCGGCTCCGGCCTGTCTGCACAAAAAACGCGGAGCTCCGGCAGCGCTCCGGTGGTACCGTGCTGAGATTGTCCTGGACATGCGCACTGACAGTTTGGTCCTGTAATAAATATATCCCGTGCCAAGATTGCTCATTTTCATACGTCGTGCTTTTGAAGAAGATATAATATGTCGATAGATATAATCCAGGAAAGCTTTCTCGGATAATTTGACTCATTAGATAAACTTGTTTATTCATGTTTGTTAAGTCTACAAGTTCTCAACTTCGATGCTCACAATGTTCTACAAACAGTTTTGAATTTGCATGTGGTGTTTATAAAAGTAACTTTGTTCATGATGTTTAGGTTGAGAGTTCGCATAGTAATGATGTTGAGTTATCAGCTATTTTTATTTCAGTCAATGATAATTTGTAGTTGATGAAGGAATTTTCGCATTTTCCAAGATGCTCTGTAGTGTTAATTCCTTTCGATAAGGCGCAATCGGAATTTGGCAAAAGGTTTGAGATAACTTTGGTTGAGCGACTTGAGCCAAGATTACAAATTGCACAATCTGAAACTATCATGAATCAATCGTTTTGCTTCAAAAGGTTTGCTTGAACTGGTCATTAACATTCGATTATACAATTCGAGATACAATTCAAGCACAGTGACAATCTCAGACCTTTCTTGCGTGTGCTGAGATTACAACCACTTTTCGAACATGCGCACTAAAGAATATACAATCTCAGCACGGTGACAATCTCAGACCGCCACACCGGCACTCCGGCGCACAGCACTACAACGTAGTCTTCATCCTCGTCAGCATCATCGCACATGTTCTCGCACTGTTCATCGTCTGTATCGCAACAGTCACAAAGGTCAGTGCAGCTTAGCCCTGCTTTTCTGCACTGGCAGCGCTTGGTGGCGCACCTTTCCTTGACGCATTTGCATTTCACAAGATGAATGATAGCATCAGGTGCGGGAGGCAATGTAGTCATCACTGGGTTCCACATCTTCTCGTCCTCTTTCCACTCCCAGCCATAGTCGCTTGGTGATGGCAGAGCTGGATTGGCGACAATGTCATTATTCCATACGAGATGTTGGTACTGGGCACGAATAATTGCCTGGTGTAATGCGGCCAATGTTGGCGCAAGCCGTTCTGTTCGGGCCTCACGACTTCGCTAGGTTTGTTTTAGCGAGTAGCTTCTTCCTGAACAACCACCATCTCAGCTCCTTGACTGTGGAGATTTCCGTCTGAGGCAGGAAAAACTGGCATACAAGCTTCTCTACTGCTGTCAGGGTCTCAATGCTTGGTAGGTCACTTGTCCGGAGATGTGATATTTCACGGAGGGTGTCGTCGCTTGCCTCGCTATATGCTTTCCAGCATGAAGGTTTCCCTTTCTTTGCGAAGGAGCCTGTATTATCTGCCCCTGTCAAAGCGTGGAAGGCTGGTAGTGGAAGTGCAGCTGTCTTCAGGGGACCCAGGGCACTAACAATAGGCTGAAGCTTAATTACACGGTGTTGCCCTTGATCTGTAACAAACACTGTATTCTGGCAAAGGTCAGGATGCCGTCTGAGGGACAAGACAAAGACATCTGTGTCTGGGGAGTGTATCCAGATCTCAGTCGCTCCATTGGCGGTGGCATCAAGGGCATGCTAGAGAATCTTGGTATCTGCTTCTTCTTGGTTACTGTTCAGGTACGCCATGTCTTTCTTGGACCCCTTGCACTCACAGCCGTACGCCACCACGACCCGGCTTCCATTTCCTTCGGCACGCTCGCTGGTGGCTTCTTTGCCAAGTATTCGGCCAGGTCTTTCTTTGTCTGGGTATGTGAAAGCAGCCTTTTCATTGTAACATTGGCGATGTGCGTAGTAGAAGTTATTCGGTAGTATATTTGATCAGCAAATATTTATTTTTCATTTATTTTTTTCTTTGCCACAATTTACCAATTTTGAACGCACCCTGATTAAAGTTTTTTATCATAATTATTAATTAATTATTATTAATGGCCGGGTTAATGGCTAGGTAACCGCACATATTAGTCGCCAATCAGCCAGCCAACCAGGCGTAGGAACCGGGGGAGGGCTGCCCCCCAATTTTAAATGGTCAAATCAAGACAAGCGTTGCTTGTATTACTACGATTATAGAGGCTAAAAGCCAACCCATAAACCCTTTCTGTCAGTAATAGGCGCAGGTAAGCTTGGATTCATTTGAACTATGCTTGCTGTAGAATTAGGTGAAAGTTTGCTCAAATTGCTGCAAATTGTCTTTCCGAGCTTCTAGATTTCAAAATTTTCCGGGGCAGGACCCCCGCACCCCCCAAAAAATGTGGTCACTGATTACCTGCTTGTCTACTTCAGCCCCCCCCCCCCCCCCCCCAACTTTAAATCCGTTCGCACAACGCACTTAAGGGCGGTGGAACCAAAGTCACCAAAAGAATGTTGTGATGCGTGTTTTTGACTTTGCATACATATATATAAGTAGGGAAGAGTCCACTCTAATTGTATTTCTGGTTGTGATTCTTGAAAGTTTCCTTGTTCTGTTTTTGGACAACAGTTGCCTTGGGAAGAAATACGATTATTCGACACAGCAGACTATTTATTGTTAGAACAAGCGATAGCGTAGAACAGATTTTAGAACAGCTAACCTTAAACCTCACCCTAACCTAACAAAAAATAAAAAACAGAAAGGTCCTTTTGAGTGATCCGTTTTAGTCATCTCCAGATGCATACTGTCATATAAATGTCACTTGAGGGTTGTAAGGTTGTTGATGTATTGCCATTCTATTTCGTGAACTCGTATTTTTCGACTAGAGTTCGTTCATATCCAACAGGCATAGCCCTCGTATGGCCGGAATTGCGGGGGCAAATTTTCGCCACATTAATCTTTGTGGGGAGTATATCCTCCCTACACGTGTGGTTACGGATATACAGCAAATCGGAATTAAATACCCTTTAGGATTGACAAAAATGTAAGATAGTCTCAGGTTATCTTTAAGCATGGCAATATTGATGTTTTAGCATCCCTTTTGATGAACAAGACGATCTTTTTCGGACTCTGATTTGTTTTTATGGCATTTTGCAATCAAGAGCGCCAATACAGAGCCTCGTTTTGACGTTGGAATGATCACGTGACCGGCAACCAGTTCACAATGTAATACCCAAAGGCCTCCCAAAGAAGTTGTATGAATTTGGCGAGATTTTATCACTTTATACCAAAGATACAGACAAGTTTCATTCAGAGCCTCGTTTTCATGCTAGGTATTTGACGTCATTTTGAAAAATACCCCCTAAAACACCTCCGTGCAGGTTGCAGACTTGGCAACATCTCTTTTCTTGTTATTTATGGTCCCCTAAACACGGCTAGCAGAGTGGCTTGCTTTAATCACAAATTTCCCACGGATCTTAATTTTTGGACATATGCTCCCTGACTACATTCACAAAATCGAGTTTCAAACTTATAAATGGCTAGATAAAAATTTCGCTTTACCCTGGGTGTGACGTCACACACATGCAAGATGGTGGACAATGATTCAGGTTAGCAACTTTGTCAGTGCAATTAATACGCTTTACGAATATTTTTACAACCTCAAACTACTATATTCCGGCTATTTAAGATACATACTTTGATCGAAAAGGTACTTATTTTTTATTGCCAATGCCCTTTAACACAATCAAACGGGTTATCCCACCTTGCCGGGATGAAATCAACAACGCTAAAGTTAATTAACCATGCGTGAAACCGGGCTGAAAAAAGTGAGCTATCTCGGGAGGGGTGTCGGGGAAAAATTCACAATTCATCTTGGAGTATGCAAATTTTCAAAACAATTCACCAAAGGGGGATTTTCGGGCGTTTTACGCGTGTGACGTCATAAAATGTCCCCAATATCGGTTGAATTTCCATATAAAATCCCGAAATGACGTCACATAGACATCGGTAGTAAAAGTCGAAATTAAAATCAGCTGTTATTTCTAAAATAAAACATTATCGTAAGAGTTAGGGTTAGTATATATTAGGTGGAGGGTTAGGGTTAGCCACTATGTTTTAAATTTGGGGATATTTATATGGAAATCGAGCCCGAATATCAGTAAATTTCCCGCCAAACTAGCAACCAGCTCGCAAACATATAAATTCACGTAAACGCCTTATCTAAACAAGCAGTCTTTTAATGAAAGATGTGCGCGGTGCATGCCTGATTTTTACAAATTGAACACTGAACACCACCTACTTCGAAGACATGAACATACATCAGGCACTATTAAACAACTTTAACTACCGAAAAGCTTAATGTTAAAGGCATGATAGAAAGCCTTTCGATATGCTCGGTCCTTCCATATGTATATCTAGTACGTTTACCATATATGGAACAGCTAACTTTATATGTAACGAGCATATGGGCTGAGCGAACGGGTGTTGAACGAACTGCAGTACAATTTAACACCAGCCTATTGTGCACAAATGGCGTACTCCGCCCTCCCAGCTATTTGCTAGTCAATACATTGTATTTGCGCATGGGATTTCCTCCTTATATGGAACATGCACTACTTACTTCTATCGCCATGTTTCGCTTTAATTTTTCCCCGCGGCCAATGACTGGAAGTTACACCTTCAGTTATTTGTGGAGTTCACTAGGCAGTGGCATGCACAATAATTTTTTCGCAGTGGTGTTCCGGCAAAAGTATATAGTTTTTCTGGATTCACTGCTGTGATTGAAAAGCACTCAAGAAGACTTAGAATAATATTCTGAATAATACTCTATATTTAACGTCAATTATCGTCACGACGAATTTCTTTATAAGGTAGTCGTTCACTTTAATGGCTACAGGAGTGGGCGTTTTGTTACTTTCCCCATTGGCCACAGAACTCTAAGTAGAACAACGTTTTTGATGTTTGTTTTACTTAATTAAAGCGTGAACGAACGATCCGTATTGGTGGTCTAACGAAGCTAGTCTATTTTTGTCAATTATGTTCATTTTGAAAACCCACGGAAAACATAACATTAAAAGGCAAGAAATTATTCTCTAATTTCAAATTTATATTACAAAAGTCAAGCACAGAGTTAAATGGTAATTTGGTTATAGCAGAATTAATACAAAATGACAAAAATTAATTGAGAAAAACAGCTTAGCGAACGTTTTCTTTTTATCGACCCCCTCGTTTTCAGAAAATTGATGTCAGGTTACGGAATATTACTTAATTCTCGATTATCGAAAGTTTGTCGGTTTAACTTCGTTCGAAGACTTTTTTTTTGTTTTTGTTGTGCATGTTTCCGTAACCAAACCATGCAAAAACAAAACATTCAATGTCGTGAAAAGGATTGAAACTGTCGGGCAATACTGCATAAGGAATTGGAACATGTTTATATACTGGAGGAAAACGAATCCGGAATGTTTTGGTACCGGATTCGCTTTGCGATTTACACAAGAGGAGGTCGCGCGTCCACGAGAGAAATAGAAGGTGAATATTATGTTGTTCCAAACATGGATAGTGGTATTCACTTGCTATTTCTCTCAGGTGGCCATTCAATGGATAGAAAATATATTCACAGAACAAGATTTATCCACTGGATAAGCTATCCAGATTTTTAACAACCAACTCGGAACACTGACTGCCAAACAAAAAGTGAAGCCAAAATGGCGGACATGGGATAGGGGTATGTAGTTCGGATTGACGAGCAAATACATTGGACTAGTTACCAGAGACTAGAGGTAGGTTTCAAAATGGCCGCTATCACGACAACGAATTGTTCCTAATAATAACGCTATATACTTACTAACCCTAATATAATACTAACATAAACCTTAACATTGGCCACCATCTTGGCTATTCGACTCTCGTCCCTGATAACTAGTCCAATGTATTTGCCCTTTGGTCGCATCCTTATATGGAATACGTACTTGAAGTCCATATGAGACATTACGCGGACATCTTGGACGTCAGTCTTAGTTCTCTTGCGGTTACAACCCTACCAATTTTGTTTTTTTGCTGTTTCGCAAACCTATAACTCAGCGACAAAAAACCCGAATTGATAAAATGATATGGTCAAGAACAAATGCTTCACATGGAGTCAGATTATGTGTGTGACTTACTACAGGTAGCTAAATAAACTGTCGAGAATTCAATTCCAATATGTAAAAAGATCATATTCCGTTTCATGTTTATAAACTGAAGTTTTCATATCAATCTTTTTACTGTTTTTCGTTAGTTGACGACCATTCTGGTCGTGTTTTATATTAAATGAAAATGTTACAAACAATATAAAATGCCGTGTGCTGCTCTGCAATTGACGTCCAAGTTGACCGCGTAGTGCATGCCTGAAACTTACGTAAAGTCCCATGTCCGTCATTTTTGCTTCAGTTTTTGATCCACACATTGACCACAGCCAGCCTTACAAATCATTGGTGACCGTTACAACCCGCAAAATGCTTGGTAACCGTTCCCACATAAATGTCTCAGGATTCATCGCTGTATGTAAAGGATCCGAACACTGCTGTAGTGTAAACAGCCGGGGTCGCCACGTACCAAAACGAACAACACAGTCAACCACAAAGAAATCAATGTCCTAACCCTAACTAATTTTGTTTCATGTAGCCACTCACAAAACCTGTTCATTTTGGGTACGTATTTACCGAAACAGCCTACGAATCGGAATACCCCTGTAGTGTAAACAGCCTACGAATCCGAATCCTCGGTTTGTGATAAATCTAGATAGTAAGTGTGGTCTGAAACTGACGTACAAAGGGAACTAGGTTTCCAGTTATAAGTGGAGCCCACTGGCCACTCAAGAGAAACGTGTACACGCCATTCTTTTAGCCATTTCCGCACCATTTTATAGTCTTGATCCCTCATTGGATGTCGTTGATCACCAATACGCGATCATCAGGTGCAAATAATTGGTCAGCCTTAATGTACATAAATATTGTAACTACAAGTGATATTAATGTAAGAATAATTCCAACAGCCAATGTTATGATCTACAAGAAAGATAAAGAACCAAAACAGGTTACTGTACATGAAAAAGCTACTCTTAAAGTATTTATGCAGTGAAAAATTCAGTTCGAAATAAACTCTCTTACTATAAAGAACTAGAGAAATTATAATGAATGGCGTTTACAACTCTTCTATATCTCACTTCGATCTTGATATATTAAGATTTGTTTGATATTTAAATGAAGTGCCTATGACATGAAAATTAAGTTTATCTTATTTGAAAGAACTCTTAAAATAATTAAGAATATCAATTTAAAGCTTTTCCATTTTTCATTTAGTTCGTGAGATATTTAGACTTATATGATATTCAAATGAGATGATCTATGACGTCACAAGTTGTGCAATACATTTTAACATATTGGAAGATCGTGTATATCTTTAAGATTATTGAACGAAATCACTTGAAACTTTGCATGTCGATACAGACCACTAAACGGAATAAGATCGTTCAAGTTTTAATGTTACAACAGTAATAGTATAGTTCCCAGACCACTACGTCTCTTTTAAAAAAATCTTCGTTTTCTAACATAGTAGGCTTTGCACCAAAGTCAAACTTCAGTTTCAAATTAGTTAAGTTAGTGCAAATCTACTCAACCAGTACCAATTCGCAAATGTTTCCCACCGAAAAGAAAACAAATAATTTTCTTTTGAAAATCAAGAGGTCTGGAATCTAATCATTTACCATGGCGACCATAAAACTAGAACTATGTTATCCAGTTTAGTGGTCTGTATGCACATTCAAAGTTCCAAGTGATTTCCTTCAATAATCTTAAAGATATATGCGCTTTTCCAATATGTTAAAATGTTGTGCACAACTTGTGACGTCATAGATCATCTCATTTGAATATCATATAAGTCTAAATAACTCAACAACTAAGTGAAATATGGAAAAGCTGTAAATTGATTTTCTTAATTATTTTAGGAGTTCTATATTTTAGGAGTTAAATAAGATGAACCAAATTTTCATGTCATAGGCACTTTAAATGATCCTCACTTTGACAATAATGACTTATTGAAGAAGCCTATATATATTTGGGATTATGTAACGAAATTATGAAAGTGTGTATGTGACCCATGATACTAAACATACGGAGTTACGTTTCGAGTGACTTGATTTAATAATCCCAAAGATATACATGTTTTTCAGTAAGTTATTATACAGTGTGACGTCACAGTGAGGATCATTTGCGTGTCAAACAAATCTTAATATCTCCAGAACAAAGTGAGATATGGAAGAGTTGATAACGCCAATATTTATAATTTATATAGTTCTTTCAAGTAAGAGAGTTTATTTCGAACTGAATTTTCACTGCATAAACACTTTAAGATTCGATAATCTCATAATAAACTTAGCGACACATTGTCTCATCAACATACTTCGCGTTGAGTGTTTAAATCACTTTCTCACATGATCGTCACTCTTATTTATTTAGTCCTTGAAGGGATATTTATATATAGATGACATTTAGTACTATTTTTAATATATATTCTTCTAACTTGAATTGCACTTGAACTCGGCAACATGTACAGTATATAGATGAAGAGGACATTTTCTGAGTGCCATTATATAGAGCTATATGTGTCTGATTTCACCCAATAGAGTTTGCAAAAAATGCAATTGACCTCGGCGGGATTTGAACGCACGGCCTGTGGATAAAATGCTGAACGCTCTACCAGTTCCCCATTGGATTTCAACAGAGCAACGGCCTCAAACAAGTTTGCGCTCCCAGTCCTCAGCAATTAATGTAGACACAAGTCTGGCCAATAGCAGAACTACAAAAATTGGATAGAGATACATGTACGGAATGTGATTGTGGAGAACGGAGGAAAACATTCACTCGAATTCACTGCGCTGATGTATCTCCCAAGAAAGATTGGAGGAAGAGGCCTCAAATCTGTCGAATCCGAATAAAAGCTGATAAAGAACAAAGCCGCACCTAAATTATGCTTTAATACAGATCCTACTATGGCGGTATAAGGGAGTTTGAGAAGAAAGCAGTGAAAGTGGGAAGCCAATCATTAGTTAAAGATGTCAACAAGTACGCAGAGGAACTAAAGCTAGATATAAACTTGCAATACCCACGCGACATTCCTCGCGGAGGGTGGCGAAGAGATCTATAGCCGGAAAGGCTAAGAAGAAATTAGAGAAGCGAAATGGCAAGGAAAGCTACTTTAGAACAGATGGGAGGATGATAACCTAAAAGACGATTGTTTCGCATGCGGGATGTGAAGAAAGAAAATGCAAACGAACACCAGCTCATACCGGATGTGGCAAGACTGCTGAAAACTTACCGCACATATTGGCGGCATGCAGCGTTTAGCCCAAACAATGGCAAGACATAATGCTGCCATAAATATCTTATATTTTGAGATTCTTAGGGAGTGCGGTTGAGCGTCGACAGTCCCACCATGTATTCACCGGTACAGCCGAAACCATTGCATAAAAACGCAATTGCTAAAGCTCCCTGGGACGTACCGTTGTATACAGTGAAGAGCCAACCGAATAGATGCGAGGATAGTGTTGATAAGGGAAAAAGGTGTTCGAGATTGAAATAAGTTGCCCATGCGTAGAAAATTCAAGAAAATTCAAGAAAATTCAAGAAGATTCAAGACGTAGAAGAGCTAAGGGTAACAGTATTGTAGCTCACACTCGGAGGGTGATGAAGAAACGAACGAACTTGACTTCTCCAGGTATCCAAATATACTGGTGGATGAAGTGTAAAGGAACTTGGAATTAATTATGCAAAGCAAATGTGAACAAATAATAACAACATTTTTTAAAAAAAGTCAAAAAGGTATACAAATTTGTTTCAGTGTTTTAATTAAATCACGAATGAGCCAAAATCAGAGTATGGACACTCAGAACGTGAGTTTTATTATCCTTTCGGTGTGTTCTGATCAATAGCCCGTGACGCTCACATTTGTCACGCTATTGCTGTCCAAAAGTGCCATATAATAAACCTCTTATTAACCTCGTCCGCTTGGACATTATGCATCAGTCAATTCCAGCTGCGACCATCCCCCCCCCGGGACAACCCCCGGGCATTGGTAAATTTTCATTTTTTTCGTGCAAATGCCCGGGGGTAGGGCAAAAAAGAAGGAACAATGCCCCACCCTTGGGACGAAAAAGCAAAATAAATGCCCCACCCCCGGGCCGACAAATTAGTCAATTTCAAAGAATGTACTAAATTAATTACATGCGTTTTAACAATTTATATTTATACCTCTGTTTATTGTTCTTTTGGGGATTATTTTTTTAAAAAACAAGGAAAACTATCGTGTTCACTTCAGATGAAAACATCGACGAAAGGCTGTGACACACTTGCTTTTATTGCAGAAAGTTTTTCATTGTAAATACAATATATATAATATGGACTGAAGGAAATTCTTAAACATTGATTCACACTTGAAAACGAACATTCAACAATAATATAAGCTCTCGTCCTTGCCGATAATGTCGTCCATTTTGGCATATACGAAAAAGGAAACTCGTGGCTGCGGGGCGCGGTCTTTTCTCCGTGAGCGACAAATGCCCGGGGGTAATAACCCGATATTGACAAATGCCCGGCCCCCGGGTGAACACGCAGCTGCAAATGCCCGGCCGTGGGGACAAGTAAGCGTGGAAATGCCCCACACTGTCCCGGGGGGGGGGGGATGGTCGCAGCTGGAATTGACTGATGCATTACGGGAAGATATGTACGTACGGGCTCTGTCAACGTAATGACCGCGCTCTCGGTTAATAAGAGGTAAGAGGCACTGGAGATGGTTGGATAAGAAGTTAGCTTTGGGTTAGAAGAGATTGACTTGAATGGCGAGGAGATGTGTGGAACTTGGAAAGATGCAGAGTCTGAAATCCTTGTTGAAATCCAAGACGGAAGGTCATGTCGATCAATATCAGGAGAGGTTTTCAGTAGTCAAGAAGAGAAATGTAATCAGTGGCTAGATTGCAACCTAGATTCAAGATAAGACGGCAGCAGTGATAGAGATGATGGAACAGATGTTCGAGACCAGAGTTTGGAAGGCTTTAAGAGGAATGGAGATCGAATCGGAGATTCTGATAGCAGGCTTTACTTTTTTTCTGATAACAGGCTTTTTCTATTGGCTGGCTGTAAAGTTCTTGCTGGTAGTGAGTACTTGAGAAAGCATAACAATGCTCTGATGTTTTTTGCTGTGAAATGGGGCAAGGAGGCAGGTTTACTTGAAGAGAGTGCAGTCTAGTACAAAACAGCATGGAAGAAGGGAACAGTAATCGAGAAGCTGGGTAAGAAGCTTGTGTGAGAGTTTGAGTACAGGATGAGAAAATCATCAATAACTAGAAGACCTGATCTAACTTTGGAAGATACCGAGGAAGGTAAAATTTGGATAGTTGACATGGTCTGCCCTGCAGAGGCGAACAACGCAAAAAAAACGTAGAGGAAAATTGCAAAAATACAAACAGTTAACATTAGAAATCCGCGAGAGGCGTGAATGCTTGAAATACCATTGATGATTGAATGTTTATGAGAGGTGAACAAACTATACAAGAACAGATAGTGAAACTGATAAAAGAGAAGCCACGACAGCAGCGGGTATAGTAAGATAAATGCAAAAGACTGAAATATACTATGGAAAACGCCTAGCAGAATTGTTAGCGCAGAAGCGAAAGTCGGAATACAGCATCACGTTTGCGTGGATTATCTTTCGCACATTATCTTTCGCCTTGATGCAGTCGGCAGTGATGGCGATAAGAGGCAGCGTTCTGCTTCTAATTGGGATCCACATGTAAACATTGAACTGGGTTAAAAATAAAGCCGTTTAGGAGTTATTTAATTTTTATACATTTTTTTAAAATAATAACATATTGAGGATTTTTCAACACCTTGGGAGTACAAAGATGGCGGCCAGAAAATTTATCAAGTGATCGTAAAAAACAGATTTACCGCGACCATTACCCTAACAAATTTACAACGCCATCATATATTCCTGCATAGTGATACACATACCTCGTCAGTTGGGTCAGCGATCAGAAACATTCTTATACCAACGTCACTCCCCCATCTACAAAAACAAGCAACGCTCTTGGAGTTTATTTTCTATTGAACATTTCTCTTTTTCCTATGTCTGGCTAGCACTTTAAACATGATATGTATGAGTAGTTACGTATTACGTAAGTAAGAGAAAGAGTACTTACGTACGATGTTTCGGACGATGTGCCGTCCTTCCGGTTAGATAGAGAATGAGAGCAACGTGTGTGTCAACAGTGTGTTTATACTATATATATATATATATATATATATATATATATATATATATATATATATATATATATATATATATAATATATATATATATATATATATATATATATATATATATATATATATATATATATATATATATATATACAGCAGATTGCAAAAACTATGGCAAACGAGATATCAACATATAAACATATCGGGTGCATTGTGGGAATGGGGCCATCAACTAATTTGAATATTGTCATTCTGTTTTACATTTATTGGTCCGCCATATGCCTGAAAGGAATGTATAGCATAACAAGCTCGATATAAAAACATGAACTGCTTATTAACTATTACTATAGGGTAGTGTTACATGCATGTAACTATATATCGCTTAGAATTACCTGTGAAAATTCTTGGGCTTTTCATTTCTTTATGATCTGTGTCAAGGATATAACTATACCGTAATGGCTTACGCGTATGAGTATCGCAAGGGAATCGAGAACAACCAGCTCATTACTTGAAACAATTCAAGGTTAATAGCGTAGCGAAGAGATTCTATTTTTAAACCCAAATTGCGGACAAACAAAATAAAATTAAGTTTGAAGAATTCCCAAATGACCCATTTCCTATTGTTTAGGACCTATTTTTATAAAACAGCACTTATCATTCCAAAAGCCTTTGTCTTTGAGTTAACCATGTTAAAATGCAAAGTAGGTTTCTTTTGAATTTTAATGACAAAGCCAAATTAATTTACCTACTTGCTTAATAGCGGAGCGGACAGATGACGTTAGGTTGTTGATGTTTGTCCGCATTTATGGTTCAAAAATAGGTCCTAAACAATAGGAAATGGGTCATTTGGGAATTCTTCAAACTTAATTTTATTTTGTTCGTCCGCAATTTGGGTTTAAAAATAGAATATGTGCGCTACGCTATTATTATTATTAACCTTGTATTGTTTCAAGTAATGAGCTGGTTGTTCTCGATTCCCTTGAGAACAGTAAACAATACAAAACTCAGAACGTTTCCGTGTGTACGGGGCCTTATAAGCTATAAACACGAAAACGATTTACTATAAAATTATGTAAACGATGGATTTAGTTTGGCGATTGATAAAAACCTGCGTGATAACCGATTGGCAATTCGTGAACACAGATAACCTCGTCAATGATGTCAAACTTTCTGTTACCGCGGCCTTCCACAAAATATCCGCATTTGAAATTAGTGGTGGTTGCCGGTGCGATTAGTAGATACATCTTCAATATTTCAGGAAAGGTAAATTTGGGACAATCACTGAGTTGAAAGTGAGAGAATTTTGCTATATTCGCTTTGTCTAACACATTAAGATGCACTTCGAATGTCGAAATTATCTCTCTATAGTTGTCAAACCGTGAATGTGGACTAAAATATTATTCAAATTAGTTGAGGCGTCATTCCCACAATGCACCCGATATGTTTATATGTTGATATCTAGTTTGCCATAGTTTTTGCAATCTGCTGTATATATATATATATATATATATATATATATATATATATATATATATATATATATATATATATATATATATATATATATATATATATATATAATTTCGAGTGTTGGAATATATACATTTTAAGACCAAACCGGGACCAGTGAAGAAAAATGCAACTTCAAGGCCTATCGCGTTGCTCTCATTTTCCATCTGACCTGAAGATGTACTATAATACGTTAGTACTAAAGTTAGTACTCAGTAAAATACTAATACGTTAGTACTAAAGTAATTTTCGATATATTATTTTTCATATTATATCCAGTTCTTTTGAGAACTTAGCAGTTTTCATATTTTTATTTTCAACATGATGGCAGTTCAGACAGGAACAACAGAAATGCCAATATATTTATAAATTTTTGCCAATACGTTCCAAAAACAAAGAACATTACCTGCTTTCTGTCCATGTGGAATACTCCGTTGAGGTGTAATCTTTGAGAAGAAATGCTGGAGATAGGGCTGGTGACACATATACAGTGGCGTTAACGCAAATATGGTCACTGTCCATTTTAAAATGTCCATAGTCAGCCTTTCAGGATAAAGAAAGCAGATTGACCGGGTTAGAACATGTTAGGTAGTAACTACCTTGAGTTACCTGAACATGTACTATATATATACTATGTGAACATTTCTAAACAAGTTTGACAACAAATCAACGACACAACATCATGTTCTCGCTTGAGCTGAAGCACAGCAGTCATACTGGAAGTAAGGTGTTGTTGCAAGACGAGATCATAGAATTCATACGAATAAAAAATAAACAATAAAGTTGGTAAACTGCCGACATCGTGTATAGGGGTACACCGGATATGGAATTTTCAAATCCGGCCGGAACCGGATTTGCCGGATTCGGGCAAAAATTCCGGATTTGCCGGATTTGGGATAATTGGGGATAATTTATTTTTTCAAAATGGCAGCCATATGATTGATTAATGATTGTTATTGATTAATGATTGTTATTGTTAATGATTGTTCAACAAAATGAATTATCCCTGTTGGTTATAAAAAGCAGTTGGTTGTCTTTTATATTGTACTCAGTGGGAGGTGACTACGCATGCAGCATGTAATAACTTTACTATAACCCTATTGTTTATAGCACACTGTACAACTACAATCCCAACTTATATAGTATGGCATTCTGCCATTCTATGACATATAAATAAACAACTAAACAAGACATTTGTAGGCAAGCTGATGTAAAAGTAAAAAGTTAGTGACCTGTAAATCCGGCCGGATTTAGAAAAAAATCCGGCCGGATGCCGGATTTACCCCTGCTATTGTTGGGTTGACTATCAGGAGACTCTGGGGTACCCGTCCTGATATATATGAGACTTTATCATCAATGTCTATGCATTCTATTTCCACGCTCTGAATGTCCTTCACTCGAAAAGCGTGGCTATATATGTACATCTCCTATACACGATTAGGGGTGCACCGGATTTCAAATCCGGCCGGATTTGAGGAATTTTCCAACTTCTGCGTAGGACAACAAAAAGGTTGCATGTCCACACACGCAGCAAGTAACAAGACAGATCCAAGTAACATTAATTTTGAGAAGTTCAAGAATCAGGGATTACCACTGATCGGAAAAATAGGACTGGATCGATCAACCATTGTTTAGAAAATGGCCGGAAGTAGCTCGCGGCGGCCATATTGGAGTGACCACTTTTCAACGTGCGCCCATATATGTATATGGTTCGAAGAAATTTTGGTAACTTTCAACGTGTATAAGTTGGTAGTGTAAAATTGTATGAAAATATTAAATGAAAAAATGCCAAGAGAAAATTTCCTTTGAATCTGGCCCAATTTATGTCGAAATTACTCATTTCCCGTGGTAAATATTGAGTATTGTCAGCAGCGAGTACTCCTGTGTTGTTGTTGGTTGTGCGTAGTACCAGAAGTACCTTTACACCTCGAGATCGACTCTTCACTCTACGTACCCTGGATGCTTTTTCGCTCTACAATAACTTGTGCGAGATTCCATCTAAAGCGCTGTGGTTGTTTAGCTTCAATGAAGGTAGAGTAGATCTATTTGTTATTTTTTCCAGTTAACAGGCAGAACCACTCATTAAACACTCTATAAAAGCCAAGACTTTACAGTCATCCACATTATTTCTCATATTTTTTTACGTGAAAGTAACATAATGAGATTTTGTAAATGCGATTCGCCAAAACAAAATCAATTGAATTTCGAGGGTAGAATTTTTGTTTTGAAACCAGAAATCATACAACTTTATTATATAATAGACAGTGTTTTATTGATGGTTCCGCCACTAATAAAAGTGATAATCACACATGTGCGATTATTTATGGTAACCACACAAGTGTTGATTATCGTATTTTAAAATGTTTGTAAAATCGCATTACACTCTTGTGCTCTATTTTGTTGATCATACAATAAACAGAAAAATACATGGATGCTTGGAAATATGAAATTTATTTCTCGTGTTGACCAGGATATCTCACTCGTTCGCTGTGCTCACTCGTTCAATATCCTGGTCAACACTCGAAATAAATTTCATATTTCCGCACATCCATGTATAATTCTGCTTACATTATTATTGTTTGCCCCAGTTAATCTAAAATATTGTTTATTTTATTTTATTTTATGATATTTGGTGGTTCGTATAGGAACCGGTTTGGTTTGTAAATCAGCTGATTGACCTTGACCTTGGTCTGCTTCACTTGAGCTGTTCATCTACATCACTGGTGATTGAAAACGACCAACTTGCTGAGCTTCTTCCTAGTAGTTTTAGCCAAGCAGTTTTGATGTGGCCTCTTTCCTCAAGTGGTACAACCTGATTCTGCAGAAGCATTTTGTCTTCGCTTACTTAAGCCTGGTTTCCATTTGCTCGCCACGATCGCAACCGTGTCATAGTGGTCGATGTAATTGAGTGTCCATCTATCTCTGCAATCAGAAAATACAGCTTTGCAAACAGCTTAAAGATAGATCGACAGTCTATTACATCGACCACTATGACACCGTTGCGATCGTGACGACCAAATGGAAACCTTGCTTTACATGCAGCCAAAAGCGCAGCACTGCGACCCAACATTTTACATTTTCCTAATAGCCTTACAGTATAACAACTTTACCGCGAAAGTGGTCACTCCAATATTGCGCCGATTGAATTTCGCGAACAATGAGTTGCTCGATCCAGTCCAATTTTTCAGATCAGTGGTGACTGGACTGATATTTACTGATTAACAAGCCATCGATTGATTTATCAACAATTGAATGGTTCCATGATATCTGAACAATTGTTTAAAGACGAACACTTCCAATTGATTTGACATGTGTATGAAAACCATACACCATATTTGACATGTATATCCATATACCAACCATACCACACCACACCACACATATATAGCAAACCATTTACAACAAACCATATACAGTAAACCATATACAGCAAACCATTTACAACAAACCATATACAGTAAACCATATACAGTAAACCATATACAGTAAATCATTTACAACAAACCATATACAGTAAACCATATACAGTAAACCATATACAGTAAACCATATACAGTAAACCATTTACAACAAACCATATACAGTAAACCATATACAGTAAACCATTTACAACAAACTATACAACAAACACTACAAACTATGCCATACCTTGTCATTCTTACAAGTTATATTCGTATTGCTGATGTTTGTATATCGCCCAGTGTAGTAGGCAAGTAATCGTTTGGTCATTTCAGTAATAGGTAGGGACTTGCCCTTTTGCTTCGCAAACGGTCCAACATACCGATTGAAAGGTTGAGTTAGTTTATCTAAAAGAAAAAAGGTCCAAATATATTACGTACGATACACTCGTTTCACTAGCAGAAACTCTTATTCCGGAATACTTGAAAAATTATTTCATTTATTCTAACCTTAGCAGAAAAATAACTGGATTAATATTCCAACTATACCGGAATAAGAATACAGTACTGTAGCTCTCAAACGCTCATTTATTTCATTCCCTTGTTATTTCATTTGCGTATCACAAAAGTCTAAATATCTCTATTAACTGTTGAATTGAAAATAATCAATGTTATGTTCAGAAAAATGGTCAGTGAGAAAAAATGTACCCCCTTCTCTGCTCCCCCTCGACGAGAGGTTACGGTATAAGGGTTACCCGGAGCAGAGTCTCTACAGAGATCCCACCCGCACCGGTCCACCCGCACGGGAGCTCATACACAATACTTTCTATGCATGTGGGTCTTTAATAAGCAATAACAGGTAAATTGAAAATAATCGAAGAAAAAGCGTCTAAGGAAAAGCAGTTTATTAACTGTTGAATTGAAAATAATCAATGTAAATACAGTTTAACGAAGTAAAAATGGTCAGTGAGCAAAAATGAACCAAGGGTTACCCGGAGCAGAGTCTCTGCAGAGATCCCACCCGCACGAGAGCTCATACAACCACAATACTTTCTATGCATGTGGGTCATGATTTGTGGCAGCCAGTGAACAAAAATCACCGTGTTTGGAAATATAGGAAATAGTTTACCAAATTGGCTTGCGTTCTTTAGCCGACTTAGAACGATGAT
Organism: Chrysogorgia sp. JL179-B06; assembly: GCA_035772405.1. Taxonomy (NCBI): domain Eukaryota; kingdom Metazoa; phylum Cnidaria; class Anthozoa; order Scleralcyonacea; family Chrysogorgiidae; genus Chrysogorgia; species Chrysogorgia sp. JL179-B06. Next base: position 5,965,808 of record JAYKKM010000437.1, on the reverse strand, counting down.
GAAATAATCAGGCGAAAATATAAAATCGATCAATGCGAAAAAATATCGGCCATTTGAAAATTTACCCCAGTTTTTTATGATTGTATTTGCAAGAACAGTTAAAATAATGAAGAAAGGCTTTCATTTGTCGTCCCGTTCTTGAGTTTTATGTAATTTGAACTATGACGTCATTAACTAAATTGACTCAAACGTTATAGACTTAGACAGTCAACAAAACTAAACATTATTAGGGAATTTGGATATGGTAGCCATGGAAACAGATTAGAGGTCTCCCTCTTCCTTCAAAATTGTTCTTTGTTTTCAACAATATGTAAAGCAATTTTGGGCTTTTAACAAGTAGGCATCGTTTTTGTGCAATTTTCAATGCAACAGGAAAGTTTAAAACAAAAAAACATTGACTGCAATAAAAAACCCGGAAAAATCCAAACCAATCTGTTGCCATGGAAACCATATCTAAACCATATCAATGTTTAGTTTTGTTGAATAAGATATCGATGATTTTCAGTTTTGCTACAATGCCAGTCATACTTGACGTCATAGTTCAAATTACATAAAACGTAATAATTCAAGAACGGAACGACATATGAAAAAATAGGTTCGCGATACGAACATGTGGGTACCGCATAATTATATTTACTAGACAGATACAGTAAGTTACGTCTCGAGTAAAACTATACTTAATGGACTGGAAAAGCGAACATTATCAGGCCCACGAAAGGCGCGATTATTTGACAACGATTTCCTGCTTCGTAAACATTCGAAAGAAACTGCTTACTTTTCAAATAAAGAGCAGAAACCTAGACAGCTTGTAATTTTAGCACGAGGAAGTGGAAATGCTTCAATACTGTGCCCCCACGAAGGGCGAGAGTACTTTGCGACGATTTCCGACAATCTCAGTTGCGCAGTTGTAATTTCATGATTGAACCCCTCAATCAAGATGGATCATGACTATATGGGTACCGCTGACCGCGGTACCCACAAAAACTGTAAAAGCCAGTCTTCATTATTTTTACTGTTCTTGCAAATATGGGGTAAATTTTCATTGCATAGGCACTTTAAGGAAGCTACTTCATGCATGCCAACTATGTTATGATGGATTATTTTTGCGTCTGCTATGAAAGGCAAACGCTATGCAGTTCGTTTGGATGTAATAGTTCAAACACAAGTGCAAATTTTGGTCCGAGGTTTTTTAACAATCTTCGAGGTGTTTTGAAATCAGAGGAAGAACTTTATACTAGTGTTTAAACTTGCTTCTCAAACGAATCTGTATTTTGAGAGAAAATCGAAAAAAGTTGGAGAAATTTATGAATTGGGATTCATTGGTTTATGAATGATTAATGAGTTTGAGAAGTAGTGTCTCGTCTACCCGTCATATGCACTATAAAATACATACGTCATATGCATATATGCACTATAATACCAATCGATAAAACATACGTCATTGCACTAGCATCGCAGAGTCGCGGGTTCAATTCCAGCCGGAAGGCCTTGAAGTTGCATTTTTCGCAACTGGTCCCGGTTTGGTCTTAAAATGTATATATTCCAACACTCGAAATTTTCCTTCACCATAAATCCTTAGAACCTGTAATTTAATCGAGTGAAATGCCAAATATTACCTGTAATATACCCAGAATCTTATCCCGGCATTACCACCACTATATATACTGAACTCGTGATTAGGCTATCGGCAACGGCTTCCGTAGCCCAGTGGTCAGAGCACTGCATGCACTAGCATCGGATCAAAGGAGTGGGGCCATTTCGTTAGATAAGTATAACTTGGTGAAAAATATCGTTGACAGTGCTGGCACTTTGCCAATCCATACCTTTTCTATCCATATTTTGACCAAAAAAACAAAATTTCGATTTTGGAACGATATTTAAACAACTTTACTGATACTGATATCCTAACCATGGTAATAGTATGATATCCTAACAGGACAATGGCAGGGTAAAGGGATTGGCGGTTGGCCTTTTTTTTTGGGGGGGAGGAGGGGGGCGGGGCTGTGCGGATGGTCAGGGGGACATGCTGAAATTCTTTAAAATATAGGGTCTCTGAAATAGCATTTCCTGCATTCTGAGAGTAATTTGCATCAAGTTTGAACTGGCGGAAAAACGATCTTTAATTATGTAGTATCTTGCAAAGTGCGTTTATTACTTATCTCTGGCTGTCTAGTCTAAACCGGAAGTCCTCTACAACACTTCTCCTCTCCAAGTCAAAACTAATGTCTCAATATAACAATGTTTAGAATATGAACATTATGAGTGAATAAAGTCAATAATATGTTTAAAATCCTTCACTCAGTAAGTCAATTTTGTCCGTAATAATCTGGTCTTCGTCTCTTTCTTGCTGGGTATCGACAGGTCACCGCTTCACCTGGATGCTCTTGTACTGGAACTGCAGTCTTCATGTCATCGCTAAGCTTTTCTGAGATGGTTGGTTTCCTGCTCCATTCCTTTCTACGTTCTCTTGCAAGATTCCCTTCATCATCGTAGTTGTTGTTTTCTCTGCTGAAAATCTGATCTTGGTGTCGTCTCATCTTTCGGGTGTCGTCGAGCACCATTGTAAACGATACTGGTCGCGTCCTGTGTTCTATCCTTCCTGGAATCCATTTCTCACCTTGGGAGTAGTTCCTTGTATATACCAAGTTTCCTGGCTTGAAAGATGGCTCTTTGGCATGACAATTATGTCGTTCCTTCTGGTCTTGCTACTTCTTCCCACATCTGGGTTAAGCAAATCTAATCTTGACCGCGGCTTTCTGCCCATCAGTAACTCTGCTGGTGCTACTCCTGTTGTAGTCTGGGGTGTGATTCTGTATTGAAACAAAAAGCGCGAAACCTTTGTTTCAATACTTCCTTGTTTCAGCTTTTTCATTCCTTCTTTAAAAGTTTGAACTGTCCGTTCAGCTAAACCATTTGAAGCTGGATGATACGGGGCTGTTTTCACATGTTTGATGCCATCCTTGTTAAGAAATTGTTCAAACTCTTCACTTGTAAAACATGATCCATTATCACTCACTAGCTTGTCGGGGAGACCATGTGTAGCGAAAACCGTTCTTAGTTTCTCGATTGTTGCACTTGATGTTGAGGTGTTCATGGGGAATACTTCCATCCACTTTAAATAAGCGTCAGTCAAAATGAGGAACATTTTCCCTTGAAACGGTCCCGCGTAGTCTGCATGTATTCTCGACCATGGCCTGTTAGGCCACTCCCATCAGATGCAGCGGTGCTTCTGGCGGTGTTTTGCGGTGTATTTGGCATTCCGTGCAACTCCTGACTTTCCATTCTGAATCAGCATCCAACTTAGGCCACCAAACGAAACTGCGTGCTAGTGCCTTCATACGGCAGATTCCTGGATGCGTGTCATGGAGTTCCTCCACTACTCTGTTCCCCCACATTAGACAACCATCGTGCAGGCTTAATTCATTTCGTCGATTGTAATATGGACATACGTTCTCATCGGCAGGGCATCCTCATGCCATCCACATTGGACAATTTTGCACACTCTTGTCAGAACGGGGTCTCTTCTTGTTTCTGCCTTGATTTTCCCCGCATCCACTGGAGTTAATTCTAAGACTCGCATCACAAACACATTGTCGCCGGGTTCTGAAGTGCTGCTCGGTGTGTCAGGAAGGGGAAGACGGCTCAGCGCATCAGCATTGGCGTGTGCCTTCCCTGCTTTGTACAATGGAATATTCATAAGCAGCTAGAGTCAAAGCCCAATACTGTAGTCTTCCAGACGCCATCTGTGGTATCGGCTTGTGCTCGTTGAGTAGACCGATGAGTGGCTTGTGATCAGTGTTTATGGTGAAGTGCCTCCCGTATAGATATTGGTAGAATTTTTTCACTCCAAATATAATCGCCAGTCCTTCCTTGTCCAGTTGCGCGTAGTTTCTTTGGTCGCTCGCTTCCGTCTTCTAATTTATGAGACAATACTGCTCCAACTCCGTATACGGTGTTGATGTATGGGAGTATAGTCTGGAGCTCGTGTTCAAAATGCAAAAGAGGGCTGCTAGGATTATACTTGGAGTTGATACACGAACAAGGTCAATTGATTTATTCAAAACCTTAAATTGGATCCCATATTATGATGAAGTTAAGATAAACAAATGTTGTCTCATTTATAAGAGACTCTTTGAAGAGTGTCCGAAGTATATCGAGAACTTGCTTACAAGGAACAGTGACATACATAAAAAGAATACACGATATGGCTTCATAAACCTTGTATTGTCCAAAATACAATCGCGAGAGAGATGGAGGCAGAACATTTTCTGTAACCGGTATAAAACTTTGGAATAGTCTTCCCATTGAAATTAAGAAGAAAGCTACTTTAAAGTATTTTAAAAACGCTCTGAAAAGCTATTTTATCACTTCTTATAAAGACATTGACTGTTTCGAAGTTTTATAAATTTTATTTTATATTTGTATTTTAACCGTAAATTCACATTTATTTATATCTATTGATTGTCGAGTTGATTGTAATATTTTTATATGCTATATTCTTAGGTTAGGAGGGCCACTGGTTTATCAGTTTATCTGTTATGGGTCACCCTCGTGAAATAAAGTTTTTATTATTATTATTATAATTATTATTAATAATTATTATTATTATTATGGTGATGCATCACAAGCCAAGATTAATTCTTTGCTGCTATCGTAGTGGACCAACAATTCTGCCGATTTCAATCGTTCCTTGGACTTTTGAAATGCTTCTTGCAGTTTGTTGCCCCATTTCCAATGTGCTCCTTTCTTCAGCAACTCATGTAAAGGAGCTAAAATAGTTGCCAGGTTGGGTAAGTAACTTCTAATAATAGTTTATCATACCAAGAAATGACTTTAATTCCGAAGTATTTCTTGGACTTGGAGCTGTTATGGCTCGAACTTTCTCTTCCACCGGTTGGATTCGCTGTTGACTCGTTGTCCCAGATAAATCACTTCTGCGGCCATAAACACGCATTTCGCCTTCTTCAGCCTCGCTCCGGCACTTGAAAGCCTCTTCAACACTTCTTCGAGGTTGGCGATGTGCTCTTCATCATTTTCACCTGATACTAGTATGTCGTCCACTCGAACAATGACGTATTGATAAGCTTCGCTAAGATCCAGTTTGGTAAACTTTTCTCCTCCTCCTAATGTAGTAAACAAATCTTCTGCTTTTGGTATTGGATAATTATCCAACTTTGAAACCGAATTCACCGTCACTTTGTACCCCACAGATCCTTATGGTTTGGTCTTCCTTCACTATTGGCACAATGGGTGCAGCCCATTCTGAAAAGGTGACTTGCTCAATGGTTCCCTCTTCTTCCAATCTCTTCAGCTCTTTTTCAGTTTTATCTTTGGTGGCATAGGGCACCGGTCTGGCTTTGCAATACTTTGCACTTGCATTTCCTTCGACCACAATTTTTGCTTTTGTTGCCTTGAATGTTCCAAGACCCTCTTTTGAATGCCTCTGGATATTTCTTTAACATTTCACTCAGTACACTCTTTGATCTTTGATGACTTTGCCGCTGGTTGTTGAAAACACTTGCTGCCAATTTAATTTAATTTCCTTAAGCCAATTTCTTCCAAGTAAGTTTGGACTCTTCCCTGCGACCACTATGGCTGGTAAAGTTGTTTTCTGGTTGTTTTACTCCACGGGTACCTCGATGGTTCCTAAAAGTGTAAGTATACAGGTTGAATCTTTGGTGTTGATTTCAACGTTTGTCGAAAAGTCTGTTCGCTAATCACAGTCACAGATGCGCCTGTATCCACTTCCATTGTTGATATTTACGCAATAGGGGTCCGGTTTCGGCGCTCCAATCCTCACCCAAATAATTTGTTGTTTGGCGGGTTTTCGCAGTTTCCGCTGCTCGTTGATCTTCGCGTGGTTTGTTGGTCGCATTTTGTCGCCCTGCATTTCCTCACAATGTGACCTTTCATATGACAATAATAATATTCTTCTTCTTGAAACTTGCATTCATCTGACTTATGTTTCCCCCCACATCGGTAGCAATCTAACAACGCTCCTGAATTATCTCCGCCTTGCGTGTTGATTGTTTCATTTACTTTGTTTACCTTCTGTTGATCTGACATTTGGCTCCCTTCCAAGGTCAATGAGCTTGTTGAATATATGTTGAATATCCTTGGCGTTCTTCGCAGCGGTTTCCATCCCCACGGCAATTTCATAAGCTTTCTTAAAGTTCAATGTTGACTCGGATAGTAAACGGCGTTGCAACCGGTCGTCGCTAAATTCCACAAACTAGGCGATCTCGTAGCATATCTTCTAATTACACTCCTCCGATGTTCGCAATTTGTTTGTATGTCGCAATAGACTCTCCTCCGCGAAATCTGCTGTTGACTGACTTAAATCGCTGCACAATCTCCGAAGGTTTTGGATTTCCATGGTTTTTTACTTACTCCGCTAATTCGTCAAACGTTTTCGAGTCCGGTTTTGCGGGAGCTACAATATCAGATTCCGAATCAGCTTGTATGTCTTCGCGCCACAAACACTTAACAATCGACCTGCGTCTTCGATTTTGTTCGCTGTAAAGTAATGAGTTAGTCTTTCAATATACTCTACCCACTATTCGTCTTCTTTATATACTCCTCAACTTTCCCATAAGTTGCCATCTTCGAGGACTCACGAAATTAATCCTCGTCGCCAATGTAGTATCTTGCAAAGTGCGTTTATTACTTATCTCGGGTGTAGGTAAAACATGGCCCTAGCTCATGGCCCTACCTATGGCCCACCTGTTTTCCCTTTGGATTTGGATTTATGTTTTCCATGTTTTCCACGTTTTCCAAGAAGATATTAGGGTTGTTAGAATACATTTCACCATAAAAATCTCGTTACCACCCCAGAAACTAGTGTTCCTAATCGCAGAGTCGAAATGTGGAGAGAGGACTGGGACAGAGTTTGCCTTAATTTCGATAATTGTAATTAACCTCAAAACAACAAAGATCCAAACCCTAACTACCCGCCTAACGAGTTTTTTAACCCTAACCCTTAGAAAACTCGTTAGGTGGCGGGGTTAGGTTTAGGAACTTTGTTGGTTTGGGGTTGGTTACAATTCTCGAAATTAAGGCAAACTCTGTCCCAGTCCTATCTTGACATTTCGACTATTTGGGTATACTAGACTGTTAGACCAACACGATCTCTTCCTTAAATTAACCATTATCCTTAATTCTCAAATTGCTCTAAATTAAGGATAATGGTTAATTTAGTGACGATCGTGAGTTTCGCGCATGCGTATATTAGTCAATTACTATCCCACATGCTTAATATCTCTCACTAATCATAAGTTTAGCACGCTAAGTAGGGGAGTGGATCAGTGGATGGCTGGGGGTTTGGGCTGGGGGTTTGGGCTGGGGGTTTGGGCTGGGGGTTTGGGCTGGGGGTTTGGGCTGGGGGTTTGGGCTGGGGGTTTGGGCTGGGGGTTTGGGCTGGGGGTTTGGGATGGGGTTAGAAAACCCACTAGGAGGGGCGTTTTTTTGTTGTGTTGAGTTCTAATATTAGATTAACCATTATCCTTAATTCAGAGCGATTTGTAAATTAAGGATAATAGTTCATTTAAGGAAGAGACCCAGTAATCCCGTATCCAGTGGGCTGGTACGAGGGCAATGTATTTGCTCGTCAATGAAATGTATTTTTTCGTCAATACCTTGTATTTGTTCGTAGGCCACTTCATGGAATACGTACTAGAGGTACATATGGACCATTTTCACTGGAAAGTTCACGCGGAAGTAAAACGAGCATGGCCCAATCCAATCCTTGCTCTGCTATTAGGAACGCTAGTTTCTGGGTTGGTAACTAGATTTTTATGGTGAAATGTATTCTAACAACCCCAATATCTTCATGGAAAACGTGGAAAACATAAAACCAACAAAATTGAAGGAAAAACAGGTGGGCCATAGGTAGGGCCATGGGCCATGGCCATGTTTTACCTACACCCACTTATCTCTGGCTGTCTAGTCTAAACCAGAAGTCCTCTACAACAATTAACAAAATACCTCGGCACCAGCGGGAATGCGGCCGTTCCCGCTGTAACACATGCCCTTTTCTCAATCCCAGTTATTACTGCCCCCAAATTCGACCACACAATCCGTCATGCTTTTTCATGCACGTCCACCAACATCATTTATTGCATTTCTTGCGATAAATGCCCTAAAATCTACATCGGTGAAACTGGGCGACGCCTTTCAGACAGATTTGCTGAACATCTTCGTTCCGTGAGGATCAATGATCGTGACAAACCTGTAGCCCGCCATTTCAACAGCTCCAACCATTTGGTTTCGGACATGAAAGTCTGCGCCATCCTTCCCATCTCAGGTGGTAACGCTAACCGCAAACGGCAAGAGAAGCGTCTCATTTTTAAACTTGGCAGTTGGCACCACACATCCTCTTGGTCTTAACGAACGTTTTTCTTTTATTTAATTTCCTACAAGTTTTTGGTTATTTTAGTTTGCTTGGAACCTTTATTATTATTATTTTTTTATTATTCGCGTATGCACTTTCATTCCTTTTCAAGTTTTTGTTTCTTATGCTAATATTATCGCCTAATCCCCTTGAATATTGGACCTGTCATTTCTCCCACCCCCTCAGTCTGCTTGCTGATCGACTGTAAAAATAGCAAATGATCTAACGTTTCCCATCTCATTAATTATTAGTTTGTTTATCTCCCGTGCATTTGATTGGCTACTTTCTACTTGTGACACCCTTTTGGCATATATATATAACCCCTATTTATTTCATTTCATCTCGTCTTACTCTGATGAAGGGCTCCGCTCGAAACGTCAGTGTCTCATCACTAAATTATTGGCAGTTTACCACCTTTTCACTTTGCTATATATATATATATATATATATATATATATATATATATATATATATATATATATATATATATATATATATATATATATATATATATATATATATATATATATATATAAATATATATATATATATATATATATAAATATATATATATATATATATATATATATATATATATATATATATATATATATATATATATATATATATATATATATATATATATATATATATATATATATATATATAATATATATATATATATATATATATATATATATATATATATATATATATATATATATATATATATATATATATATAAAAATTTCGAGCGAATATTTACTAGACAAAAATCGGGCGAGGGAATAATAAACATACGTCAATGATATGACACCTACCGAGAGCCTTCACCTGTGTCTTCGTTGAAACCTTTCTGAACGACGAACAATTGGCTTCCCCAAGAAAACATTTGTACAAATTGAAAACCTAGGAAAGGCAGTAAGAATATCAGTTGATAATCAACAATATAGGTGCGAACACAGACGGTGCAGTAGGGATATTCAACCTCAGGGATATATTGTGAATGATAAAAAGCAAGGCGTAATACTACACATGCGTTTACATGTAGGAATATGGTTGCTTATTTAGATTCAGAATGCGTCATTTTTAGCACCCGACTTTTCATTTTGAACTCAGCCGGATAATGAATATTTTCAATAGAATGCTCAAATCCTTAAATTGCCTATGTCTATGAAACGAAAATTTTAAAGCAAACAACAAACAACCTTTAAAACAAACAACCTTTCAGGGACCGCGGAGCAATTTTTGGATTGGGGGGGGGGGGGGGCTAACGAACTTCGAAGGCGTGAGCCTTCTGGGGGGGTCCGGGGGTATGCTCCCCCAGAAATTTTGAAATCTGAAGACTGCAATCAAATTTACTAGTTGCGGTTTAAAACGTTTCTTACAAATTCTTACAAAAACAGTAGAAAAGCGCAGCAAACGTCTTTTAGCCATTTTGAAAGGAATAAAATCTGTTTGCTTACATTTCCTTAAATAGATTTTATTCCTTTTAAATGTCTTGTTTAAGCGTCATTTGCTGGGCTTTATATTGTTTATTTTAAAAATGCATTTTCCATACTTATCTAACGCTATTTTTCTTACAAACACTTTCATGGAAAGTGCGAGACTACCAAATGCATAGGAGGAAACCAATAAATGCAAACAAACACCAGCTTACTAAGGCAAACCGAACGAGGCAAACCGCAAGCAAGCTATATAAAAATCGCTATAAAAAATCACGTTTGGAAAATTATTGGGGGGGGGGGGCTAAAGCCCCGCAGCCACCCCTGCTCCGCGGTCCCTGCCTTTAACTCTTTCCTGTCCGGCTGAAAAACACCTAAAATTTAACTACCTCTTTGTTCTACTGATATCTCGGGAAATATCCATAACTGTTGCGAAATCTATACCTTTTCTGAAAGCCTAATAAACCGGCTGTTACCAATGCTTTTGAATTTTCCGAACAAGACACATTATGTTAATATAAATTAGCATAATTATCATAAATCAGGTTGGAAAACTTCCATTTTTGTAGAAAATTCCATCTTGCACGCCCGCGTAGCATCATGAAAATTCAAAATGCCACCAATCGCAGAGTTGTTTATGAAATCAAATCAAACTTTGCGTGTGAGTGGATCTCATGTGCCTGGCGCTTGTCAAATTACAATTTTGAATCTTGCGTTACTGTGTGCCGTGTTTTTCGATTGACAACTTTGGGGGTCTTCTATGACCCCTTTTGACTGTGCCGGACAGGAAAGAGTTAATATACAATGGCCGATATTTTTTCGCATCGATCAATTTTATATTTTCGCCTGATTTTTTCATCAACGTTGCAAGTCGGCTAAAGAACACACATATAAGACTTTAAGCCAATTTGGTGAATTATTTCCTACATTTCTAAGCACGGTGATTTTTTACCTTTTTGATCCACATGCATAGAAAGTATTGTGTTTGTGGTGTAAAAGTATGAGCTCCCGTGCGGGTGGACCGGTGCGATCTCTGCAGAGACTCTGCTCAAGGTAACCCTTATACCGTAACCTCTCGTTGAGGGGGTAGGGGGAGCAGAGAAGGGGGTTCATTTTTTCTCACTGACCATTTTTACTTTGTTAAACTGTTATTACATTGATTATTTTCAATTCAACATTTAATAAACTGCTTTTCCTTTGACGCTTTTTTCTTCGATTATTTTCAGTTTACCTGTTATTACTGCTTAAAGTGCAAATGAATCGAAAAATGTTTGAAAGAATTCTTAAAACAATGACGAATAACAACTTGCAGCTCTTCCATATTTCACTCTGTTCTTGAGATATTTAGACTCGATAATGAATACATTTTGTTTGCAAGAGTGATCCGAACGCCGTTCTCCATACAACACCTGCTCTCAGAGGATTTTCACGTCTTCATGATGACGTCAACTTAAGCCGCTTTTCCGGACATTACATGACCGTGCGGCTACACGAATTTTATCTGCGCGAGTGTTGGTAATATTTCTTACGAGTGAGCTAAGTAATCGAGTGAGAAATGTTAACATCACGAGCAGATAAAATTTGTATCTCCAATCGGCCATATTTATTATAAGTAAACGCATGATTTTGAGGGATTTAGTGATTAAATGTCCCCAAAATCCTCCCGAGGCTTGAGGAGACATTTAATCACTAATATCCGTCAAAGCCATGCGTTTAGTTTGTAATTACATGCAGGTCACCGAGGAAATAAACAAGACAATGGAGGCTTTTGTTTTGTGAAATCTCTTTATCGAATTGGTTCAGTGAATCTATGAGGGATATCAAAGATCTACAATGTATATAATTTGTTTCCAAATCGTCAAAGTGGATATTTTATACATATAAAAACAAATCTTAAATTTCAAGGTCTTATAATATATACCGCTTCAAGACAAACGCGTTGCGTGGACAAAGTTGCGATATACATCCATTTCCCATGCAAGGTCCATTTCCCATCTTTTCAAGCGAAGGCCATTGCTCGTGGCTTTCGAGTTTCGTAATATATGTATAAATTATGTTTGCAAATACACGTTAGTATTTTTTTAGTCGGAGTGATTGATGGCTGATGTCCGCTTTTCGTTCGTGAGCGATAAAGAAGTTGCCGAAGCAAGGGAAAACCGGGTTCTTTTAAGCACCAAAAGACATACATTGTGATTTAGGAAGAAATCAATTACTACTTTGAGCACAGCGAGTTGTAACTCGGTCCGCCTACATGTTTATTAGTATTCAGTAATAACTAGCGACGGAATATCTATACAAAACAGCTACAAATGATCATTCGTTCGTATACAAAAGCTGTGTAACAAAGGTCTCTTCCTAACACAGATAGACTTGCCACACGTTTATCAGTAATAACTATATCGACGGAACATCTATACAAAACAGCAACAAATGATCATTCGTTCGTATAAAAAAGCTGTGTAACCACTAATTAATACCTGCTAAGGTCTCTTCCTAACACAGATAGACTTGCCACACGTTTATCAGTAATAACTATCGACGGAACATCTATACAAAACAGCAACAAATGATCCACTGACCGGTTCGTCCGCGCGGGTTCTGAGGCCGAGTAAGGTAGCCGTGGTTACACAGCATTTATTCGAACTTGCAACCACTGATCTCTAAATAAAGACTGGATTAAGCTTTCTATTGTATCTGATGAGCTGATTTTGAAGCCTGTACTGCATATTTGCATGCATAATGTTAATTTACGAGAGATCATTAGAAACTCCGAGTTTGCAAGCAAATCAAACTGTGACGCTAGCAAAATAGGTTTAGTGTCTGGCCAATATAGTTTCTTTGTTAACATTAAATGTATAAAATCTTCAACCTAATTTGACGTCTCATATCAGGCTTCTCTCACTGGATAATTAAAGCCAACGGCGGCCATTGCTAAGGGACCAAAGACGCAGTAAACCTGTAGGTAGGCGATGAATCGTTTTACCCAGTAATTTGAAAAATATTTTCTGGTCCTCTTTATAGTAATATTATTTTATTTTTTCAGTACTTTCATTATTTTACACGGCCAATTTGCCTACTCGCAGGCTATGAGGGATATCAAAGATCTACAATGTATATAATTTGTTTCCAAATAGTCAAAGTGGATATTTTATACATATAAAAACAAATCTTAAATTTCAAGGTCTTATAATATATACCGCTTCAAGACAAACGCGTTGCGTGGACAAAGTTGCGATATACATCCATTTCCCATGTAAGGTCCATTTCCCATCTTTTCAAGCGAAGGCCATTGCTCGTGGCTTTCGAGTTTCGTAATATATGTATAGCGCAATAAAATGGATTTTTTCATCAATAATATGGTGAATATTTACTCGAGTAGGTTCAACGTTCTCTTCCATCCATATATTAACTATGTTCCATCTTAGCGCATATTCAAATCAGGCGCCCGGCCTGATTTGAATATGACCGTGTAAAATAATGAAAGTACTGGGGCGGATCTGCTTCAAGGTATCTGAAATAGCCTCCACCCGAACGAACGTCATTTGTAGCTGTTTTGTATACATAGATGTTTAATATAAACATGTGGCAAGTTGGCTGAAGAGACCTTAACAAGTATTAATTAGTGGTTACACAGCTTTTTTATACGAACGAATGATCATTTGTAGTTGTTTTGTATAGATATTCCGTCGCTAGTTATTACTGAATACTGATAAACACGTAGGCGGATCGAGTTAGAACTCCCTGTGCTTTGAGACATATTATTAATGAATAGTAATGAGGGATGTTTAGTCTAAATGTCCCTCATAAATACTTGATGAGGGACGTTTAGAACTAAATATCCCTCCAGTATTCCATGAATACGACAGTAATCGTCCCTGTTAAAGGGACATGGCAATATAAATTAACTTTGTCTCATTTGAAAGAACTCGTAAAATAGTATAAGAAGAACTTTTACATTTTTTCTGTATCTTTCTTGGTTTTTGAAATATTTCAGATAATTATGACAAAAGACAGTCTACAATCCGCCATCTTGTTGTAATATTTAACCTAATTAACTAGGAAATTGGTGACGTCACAATCAGGGTAAACCTGATGAAACTACTCCATAAGGCTTTTTAAAATGTTGTGGGCCAATTGAAAATGGAAATAGTGCAACATAATCGAGTTTCTGGCTCATAATGTAGTAAGGTTGGCAAGATAAAAATTTCACTTTACCCATATCGAAAATAATTCCAAGATGGCGGACAGCACGCTGTCTTTCGTCAAATTATTTCGAAAACCAAAAAAGATAAGGGAAAATTGTAAAAGGTCTTGTTATACCATTTCACGAGTTCTTTCAAATGAGACAAAGTTAATTTATATTGCCATATCCCTTTAAAACAAAAGAAACCGAGGTTACCATGTAATTATTATATTTATTACATTACAATTGATGAAATAACCATGATAACTTCACAGTGCAATGTAATTTTTCATCCAAAAGTCTAATAATTAGTGACGTTGCTTAGAACATTTTTACGCTCTGTAAGTAGGGCAATGTATTTGCTTTTCCTTTAATATATGGAATACGTACTATAAGTACAGTGCCTTTAAATTAGGTTAAATTTTGACAAGCGCAGTTAATGAGGAGAATGGGAATTCGTTCAAATCCTCCGAAATTTTGTCTGGCGTTGGATGTAAACAAATGAGGTACGTGAACAATTGTTTTATCATTAAAAAAATACATGATTTATTGGGCTGCCTGTGCCCTGATTGGCCGAGGAGGCTGAGAAGATCAGACCTCTCTCAGGTGCTGGCTTCCCCCGCTCGCTGAGAGAGTGTCTAAGACTTTAGCCTGGAAATTCCATACAGTTGACGTCATCTGTACCCAGCGCTGGTTATTGAATCTGATTGGTCAACTTTGTTGTTGAACTTGATCATGTTAATGTTGTTAAACTTGATAATGGATACTATAAGCTTCATTCAAAGGGCCGCGAAAAGAAAATCCAAAATGGCGGACACTTGGAATATCAGGTATTTGCCCCATCGAGTTGGTTCTTCCACAGAGAGTGTAAGAAAATTGCTCGTTCTTTAACGAGCAAAACCCAAATTCTGCACACTAAATTGACAAATTTGCTTCAGATAAACAGCTCGCACGAACCGACTCAATAAAAGCCCCATTTCGAAAAATTGGTTGCAAGTTGCCTCACTTGTGTGCCCGATGTATATTAAAGACAGATGAACGTCAACAGTATAGAATTTCCCGCAGAGTCTCAGACCCTCTCTCAGTGAGCGGGGGAATAATAATAATAATAGTAATACTTATATAGCGCACATATCCAACAGCTGTTTAAGGCGCTTCACAATGATAATTACAAATAACAAAATCTAACAAAATACAAATGACTCAATGATCTTATGATCATATTAAAATAACACAAATAGACCAAGGTTGATCGAAAGCTTACAGAAGTCCGCACCTGAGGGGGGGCTGGTCATCTCAGGTTACGGGAGGGGCGGGAAGGACGAGCAAACGACGCACGTCCAAAAACAAGTTTAAAAAAGCAAAAGTATGTCATATACTCACAACTGCGCCATTGGCTGTAATATTCCCCCTTGTATCGTTGTACGCTAACTGATGTAATGTGTTGGCTACGGTTGTTGCCAATGAGATGAGACGCTAATAAAACAAGTATCAACAAATGTGATCAACAATAATCACGATTTCCTCAAATTTATGCCACAACGTTTGTTGTATACAAAGATTTTGTGCTCTGGAGGATTTCGTTAGGCAACAATGTAAGTTAATTACAATGTAAGTTAATTATAAATAATTATGAGATCATGCTAATCGATGGTAAATGCATGGTCCTACCAAATGCGCGGACCAAAAATTCTAATCAACGTTTGAACAAGTACTTATAAAACGAAAATTAAGTTTTAGTTATTTAAATGAACTCCGAAAATTATTAGGAATGGTAATTTAGAGATTTTTCACATCTCACGTCGTTATTGAGATATTTAGACTTATGTGATAAGCAAATGAAATAACTTATGACGTCAGAGGTTATCACATTTTTAGTGTTTTGATGAGGAATAACAACACAATTACAAGTATATCTAAAGTATATCTTTGAAATTAAAAGTATATCTTTGAGATTATTCAAGGAAATCACTGGAAACTTTGCAGAGTACCGCACTGCGTGAAACCTAACATCATTACATCGAAATAGCGATGCCAAATTAAGTTACTATTTCTAAATTCTTGACTTTCTAAATATGTGATAACCTGATCTTAACGTCATAGGTTATTTTATTTGCACATCACATCTCAAGAACGACGAGATATACGAAACAGCTCTGAGTTACCATTCTTCATCATTTTAGGAGTTCATTTAAACATAGCCCAAATTTTCGTTTCATACGCACTTTAACCATTATGCATGGTTAGTGAAAAACGTGTAAACGAATTGTGAGTATATCTGCATGAGTTAGTGCAATCTGATTTTGAACTGGGCCAAGTAATGTAAGAATATTGGATATTAAAACGATTAAATTTAATAGTAGTAACGAACTACGAAGCTATTGGATACGTTCTGGTATGTAACGAATAGGCAAATTTAAAAGAAATACTATAATTCCAAATATCTCATAACACCATACCACTTCGTTTCTTACGTTTGTCATACTGGTATATCCGATTCGCCAATTTGAGAGGAAAGGACGTACTGGAACATTTGCGAAAAAATGTCCCGGTCCCGGTTTGGTCTTAAAATGTATATAATCCAACACTCGAAATTTTCCTTCACCAAAAATCCTTAGAATATATTACATACGCCTGTACGACAATCGCAAACAGAAATCGATCCGTACGTGTACAGTACACGTTATCATTAAAAAAGGGGAAGAAGATACTCACAGGGATAACGAACGTTGCATCCACGTTGGCCGGGTCATCGAAACGACTATTGTAAAACCTACAAAAAGACATCAGCAAAATGTATAGTGCAACTGCACAGTATATAAAACGAAAGACTCGAAAGTGCATTGCAATAAAATGTTAAAATAAGCCCCAAAGAACAAAGGAAATGACCGAAATGGTACTGGCACAATAACATATATAACTTGCAACAAAGAAGAGTAGAATAGAGAAGAGTAAAGCAGAGTGCAGTAGAGCTTTCATTTTTTTCTTGGGACATTAATCTTTACCACAGTGTTCCGTATTTTTTTCCCAAATGTCCGGTTATTAATTTTCCTTTACATTTCACTTTCTTTAAAATTCATTTTCCATATAGAATTATTATTCACGGATATAATTCAATTGATTATTTAGGCCACTTTCAGACCCAGTTAATTATGCTTGGCAGCATATTTGGCTGCATTAAAAAGGTAACTTACAGACTGACATGGCATTGATTTTCCTACATTTTGGACATATTATCTTGTAACTGCGAATATTATCATTTATAAAAACATTTTTCAATCTAGGGAAATAAAAGATGAACTACTCTTAATGTCGTCTGGTAAAGCATTCCACAAATGAACTATTCTTACAAATAATGTATCTCTAAATAAAGATGTTTTACATGATAGCAATTTTAGGCAACCAGAACGTCTTGTGCGATTTCCAGAATGAGACAGATAATTATTTAAGTGTAATCTAATGTCCCCAAATTTAAATCTTACATCCATCCAGAAAAATATTAAATCCAAGTATTCCAACCAATAGTTGATACTTGATAGGCAATACATTTAAAGTTATAATAAGCGATCTTTATAAAAAAGCTTACTCTTTCCACAGATAAATTTTGAAGCTCTTCTCTATGTTTTCTAACACCAACAAGACGCCCGCTAGGCGTTAACTCGGGCTACTTAGGCTAGTGGCTTGTGAATGACATTGTAGGCAAATTCAGCAATTTGAATGCAATATACACAAATCTATATAGTTGTAAGTAATGATACAGCTCTGTCAGTGCAGGGGTAGTTAAATTTCCACTGAAATTTATCTAAAATCACCAAACTGCACACCTGTAACAAAGCCATCACAAAGGTTTGCCAACGGTTTTGATTACATGCATGGAGAAGTCTGGGCCACCAAACAAGCCATCCTGTTTGCTGACCCAATTCAGTTCTGGCCAACCGGTCAGCCTGGCAAGCAAGCTGGCCTTTGCTCATGCAATAACAATTCATCTGGCCAGTCTGGCAAACAAGTTCAGTTTGAGCAAGCATTAAAATAATTAAATCAGTTAATCTTTTTCTCAGTTATAAGGCATAGCAGTAAACCAAACCATTTAGCTGGCAGTATCAAGGTGTCATAAGCTAAACAGCTTAAAGAAGTGTAATGCAAAATCATTATTTTTTTGTAAGTCAACATTTTGAGCCAGTATAAACATATTCATAATTTTAGCACATTTATTACCTGATTTATTTACACTATGTTCATTTGTAAACATTCGCATAATATGAACAAATATCGATACAGACTTACTGATAACCAACAACATTTTGGAGCCCCATTTAAGCTTACAGGTAAAATATCAAGTGAAACAGGATTATTCGATGGTAATGATTATTCATTAATGATTATTCATTGCATATAGTCATCAGATGATCGACGATATAAATATGAAATTATACCTACTAGCATAGACTTTATTTTGTCGAGCTTTTGCTATTTACAGGGGGGTTTGCAGCCTGGATATCATCAGTGATTTTTAAACCAATGAGCGCCAGGAACGATGATTATTACAAAGAATTACAATCTCAGACATTAAATACGTATTGGGTAGAAAGCGTTGAGTCAGCTGAATGATTTTGGAAAGAATTAAATTGTATGAGCACGTAGAAGTACTTTTAAAATTTAAATTTCTGATGTAATAACAAATGTTTTCGAAGCGCTCAGTGGAAACCCCGCGCTTGATCATAATAACAACATACACGAATATGAAAGTCACCCATATATCCCTGTTCACGGGCCTTCTAAGCGGTGGTATATAGTTGGAAAACATGTTAGTATAGCCACATGTATAACAAAGAAAGTAACGCTATCGCTAAGGGCCCACAAAATAACACAGAAGAAAGTGAACCACAATGGATTCTCTTGGAATTTGACCGACACAACAATAACGTCATAAGCACTTCCAGCACGTCAGGTATGCAAATTTCCTGATTGGCACATCTATTTTTCGCGCGCTTTTCATTGAAAATAATTACACATTTTGATTGGACGAGTGTAGATCTTGACAAGCAGACTTTACGCAACAAAATTATTGTGACACATGTAATAAATACCCTGTATTTAAAATTACTTACTTATTAGTGTAATATTTTTTGTGGTCTGTGATCACCAGTCCAGGAATGTTTAAGTTTCTTTTGAGAAATCTTTGAAAAGATGCCGGAGGCAGTGGCTGTTCAGTCTCATTGGACGGGTTTTTAATCATCAGGTTAACACCAGCTCCAAAACTTTTCAGCATTTCAAACATCTTGTCAACCTAAAAACGAAATAAATTCAGCAATATTTTCAATTTGCCCAAATATTCTATTCTTATACTAGAAATACGTATACGCAATAACCCCTCCCCCGCCTTTTCTATCCCCCTGCAGGATTTTCCCGTCACTGGTCCCCAGACGCACGCCGTGTATTTGTAGTTAACAAATTGCAAAAGGCCGTTTCGTCTTTCGTTTTTAAAACATTAAAGAGATCAAGATCATATTTGCCGAAAGGCAGCCATAAAAAAACGCCAAATCTCTAATCTCATGCCAGTATGAAACAGGTAATAGGTTTAACCTTAACAGCCTTTCTTTATATACATGATGGCACTATTACGAGGATTTTCACCAAATATAAAACAGGTAGCTCTTCTTTGGATACTTTCAATTGCCAGAACTTGACCAAGAGATTGATTGCTCCATACTTCACTGCATGATCAAGCCGAGACCGTACAAACGGAAGATATAGCATCCGCTTGGTATCGACTCCAAAACTGCTATCTATATTTCTTCTGAGTAGACCCAACATACGATGGCTGTGTGACATTTCCATGATCTGAGATTATCACTGACCATAACACCAAGGTCTTTTTGCGAATTGGTTGAAGATATACATAGATCATTCATGGCATCACAGTTAATCGAATAGGCATGTTTAACAGGGTTTAATTTTCTCGTGATGGACATGGTTTCGCATTCTATCTTTCAATAACCAAACGTCAAATCTCATTTTAAATTTGCTTACCAATTATTCCAGCAACTGGATTTATATTTATACACAGCATGCATTGATAGTAGTGACGGAGTTATCAAGCCATAATTATATTTACACATACCCATGGACTATACATATTACTGTCTGTATTTGTATACTGGTGGCAGAAACAGATCACTGGATTTAAAAAAACAGCTTATTAATCAACATCATACCGCTGGTTTAAATGACCCAACGTTATTACTTTGAAACAAACTACGAAAATGTGTATGTAAACTTGAAAACGCGTTATTGCCGCTGTAAGTATAGAAACAAAAATTAAACCGTAACTTTTTGCTTTCTTTTATTTCAGTACTGCTTTCCCAAACAAGTGGTTGGTTTTTCAAAATTTTTAGGGTGCCACCCCCTCCCAGTAGCGACGCCCCTGCTCGATCTACCGCAAATTGCTGACGTTATACAAACACGAACATAGTATCGCAACTAACAAAAGCAAAAACATTTTGACTCCTTCATCCAGTTGTACGCTTCAGAGGTACAACTGTTTCTCAAGAAAAATACCTTGATGGGCAGTGGCTAATAAACACCTTTCAAAAATATTCACATTGCAACTAGTAAAAACATTTGCTATTTTGGTTATATGGTGGGCTCAAGCAGTTGTTTCGTCCTATATATATTGGACGATATCAATCACGAAATTTTTTTTGTTTTGCTTGGCAGAGCTGCAGGAAATTAGGAATGGCGATATTTCTTCATCTATCTTTTCGCAAGACGGACGAAGAATCAGATGCACCCAAAACCCCAACACAAATAAACGGCAAAGTGGCAAATAGAATTCAAAGTACGGTTTATCACCATGTATGAAATGTATACCCACCTTGGCTGAGGTGGCTCCCGCGTTCTTTTTAGACAGCGGATCACTGTGTGCCCAGAGTGCATCTTCGTCCAGTAGCCCGACCTGACTGAGCTCCAAAAAGTAGGCAATGTTTGTGAGATTTACGTTGGAGAGGGTACATCCCTGAAAATAGAAGTAACAATGTCTCAAAAACAAAATAAATTAATGTTCAATGAATGTTTGAATATCTGATACAAAATCTTCCTGATCTGGATAAACGTTTCCTTCGATTTACTGCGCTAAAATGTCTTGAATATTCAATATTGTTGATAAACAAGAGCAATTAGATGTACAAGTATCTTAAGCACTTTTGTCAGCGTTGTATTGAATATACAATAAATATAGATCAATTAAAGTGGACGATCGTCAAGCTCAAATCCTCAGAAAATGTCCGCTCTGTAACCTGATTGCCGATCAGACGCCATCTAACCATTGAGCTACCGAGACTCAGATGAAGAGCGAAGGTTACAATGATTTATGCGACAATTTATAAGGAGACTGACTAGTAGTGACGTAAGCGATTGTTTACAGCCCGATCACAGGAATTTCGCTCAGTGGCGGATTAACGCTCCCAGGGCCGGGGGCAAAGAATATTTTTGGACCGGTCATAACATGAGAGCATCGTACTTAGCCTGACCTCAAGCTTTCAAATACAAGGGGGCTAGTGCCTGAGATAGCGTCAAATAACATCGCTGCTAAAATGGCGAAATTTGGTCTTGTGTTTCCATGTCTTAACGTAACTGTCATGACAACTGTAAATAACATCATTTGATTTCTGTGCAGTAGCCCGTAGTAGAACAGAAGTTCACTGCATGTACACGCAGAACTGAGCTATTTTCGAAAGGACCGCTACTTTCGGGGGGGCCGCTACTTTCGAGCGGCCGTTAATTACGGGGGGGGCGCTACTTTCATAGCCTGCTAGCAACCAATTTCCGGGTTTAGAAATTTCGGGCTGTGCTTTCGGGGGCCAGCTATTTTCGAATTTTTGAATTTTCTTTTATTCACTCATATTTTTTGGGCCGGTTAAAATCTGGGGCCGGGGGCAAATGCCCCCTTTGCCCCATAGATGATCCGCTACTGATTTCGCTATTGAAAATTAACTCTGGCTGCGTGTTTTATCGGATTTTCGCCACCTTCGCAATCTCCCGCGATAATCGTTAACTGTATAGCACGGCAGTGATTGCTAGCGTCTTTTTTCATTCCGAAAAACGCATGTGCGCAATGGTTTGCGCAATGCCACAAACGCATCATGAGAATGGGCTATTTTACGGTTTGCAGGCTCAGCTAAACATTACTAATCCTATACCGCTAGGGAATGTCAGCGGTATGAGTGGTCCGGTAAACTGCATTCTATAGTCTTAAATTAGTCTGGACGATGGACAGGGTAAAGAGCAGGGATAGCGAGGTTTATGTAAACAGATCTCACTAGTTATTCGTTAAAGTGTCTACGCAACGAAAAAATTGTTTTACCAGATTGGTTTTCTTTCGAATGTATGTTAAGCAAAATGAAGAATCAATATGTTTTAATTATCACTTGCCGTTATCCAGATATACAAGCATTTGAAATTTGAGTAATACACGTCATTAGTTATGTAAGTGAAATCAATTTCCGTCTATATTTCAGAAAGTGTTACTTGGACAATGAGAAAACTTGACCGGCAAGTTAGCCGCCTCAATTCTAATATTGTTGTTATTGTCCAAGGGACACTTCCAGAAATATAGACGAAACATGAGTTCACTTACACAACTAATGTCCTCACCAAGCTTTGGAAAATTGAAATGGATTCTTCATTTTGCATAACATACATTCTAAAGAAAAATATAGAAAGACGATATTTTCGTTGCACAGGCACTAAAAATTACATCATCTCCACATGGGAAGTTTCCGTTGACCATGTCGTAGACCATCCTTGATGAACCGATGTAATCCCAGGCTTCCTAAGCAACGCAACGAGACAATACTGAGCCGAAATATATACATAGGAAAATGACCAAGAGATGAATAGAGAGAATGACAATAGCACGAAATGTCAGTTCATACGTACCCCTTGAAAGAATGAGAACATGATGTGTTTTTCATTCTTCTTTAAATCCGGGGCAGTAAGGTTTCCCTGCAAAGCAAAATCAATGAAAATTGAAATATAAAACTTTTTTTATGAAATTTGAAAATAAATATAACAGAGCAGCAAATAGTTCGGAAGCAAAATATTTTTTATTCAACATTTCATAAGTTTGGATAAAACGTTATTTGCTGGGCTCTCATATATGGGAATATACATGACTTAACCGCGCTGTAATTTTCAGCACCTTTGTAAATAATTTATTCATTCGCTCTCTGATGATGTTGCGCGTATAGCAACGAAACGTAAGATCTTCTCTTAAACAAACCTCTTAAATATGCCTATATTTCGTGTTTTTTTGCTGGGCTTTGATATTTATTATTCGATGCATGAATATAGGGTTGACACACGGTCACATGACACACAGAAGGTGCCCGCAAAGTAGGTGAGCAGGTGAGCAGGCAACATAAGTGAGTAGGCAAAGTAGGTGAGTAGGCAACATTTGTTTCAAGCAAAGGTTAACATTGCAAAGTTTCACACTTGCGCACGTGATGAGACTGTAACAGTGTAGTGAAACCTCCCAAGTTTACGCACGTGATTTAACGTAATGTATATATATTAAGTGTTTTTGAAATTTATCTGACAGCCCCAAACGGGAATCGAAGCGCTCTTACCACTGAGCTATTGAGACACGTAACTGTCCTGACTATGGCAAGTCTCAATGTCTCAATGGCAAGAGCGCTGCTACGTTAAGCCAGAGACCTTCAGTTCGATTCACGGTTGGGACAGTGAGATAAATTTCAATAAATATATTTATGCAATAAATACAGTTAACGGCGAGCTTTCCGTTGTATGAGGTAAGCCCACAGGGACTGGGCCTAGTAACTCTTTGTGATAGATCACGTGATCAGAGGTCTATTTAAGACTGGTCAACACGAGGCCAAGCATTGTTCAATAGTTCACTAGTACCACTCCAACATGTCCAGGTCTACCCGAAACAGTCAGGCAACCCCCACCCTTCCCACACAACTGGTTTTGCTTGCCAAACGTTTGACCCAGTTACTGTGTACCAAACAACCACTGGTTTTAGCGTACTGAATTGTATTCAACCGATGGTGTACACTGGATGTTCACTACCATACGGAGTGCTGCTATCAAAGCTACGTATTGGTAAAAGAAAACTATAAGTTAACTCTCCCTGTCGTCGTACAGGTGACTGCAGTGTTACAGGCTCATGAAGGATAAGCCTTGGCAAACCTTTCGCCTTGGCAACCTTTCTCGGTGATGGATCGACCAACCCGATACCATATGACGTATTGAATTAAGCCGTACCATAGTACATTGTATACCTTTCATAGGCATATTGATGTAATATTTTTTACATGCTTTTTCCTTAAAATTCCAAATTCCTGGCGTTTCTGCACTTTTACAATACTTTTGACAGACAGACAGACAGACAGACAGACAGACAGACAGACAGACAGACAGACAGACAGACAGACAGACAGACAGACACCTTTATTTAAGTAGGGTAAATGCTTTCAGTAATAATACAAGATTATTTCTGTTATCAACAGGAGCCCTACAATATATGTTTATCACTCTTGCGGTAAACGGTGACCCCAGACTACCGTAATTACCAAGGCTCCGAGGACCAACGATTTAACGTCGTTATCGGAGAAGACACCAAAGTCTTACCATTTACTGATGTTATTGCAAAGGCAGTACTTTCTACTTATTTTAAGGGTGTTCAGACGTATTTCGATTTGCAGATCGCTACAGAAGCTTAGAATTGACAAAATTTGCCATAGAATTTCACAGTTTTAAGAATCCATCAAGACAGTCTGTATGTACTATATGTGGACAAAACTCTTTCGTTTGGTAATGTCATATGATGACGTCATCGTGACGTCATCAAATACGTCACCAGACGAAAGAAGTTTGCCAACATATTCCACACATAAAATATCTTGGTTATACATTAAATTTATTGTCCACTCGTGAAGTATATTGGGCACTAAATGACCTGTCCTTAGCAACCGGTTGTTTAGCAACGGAATACGTCCGAACACTCTTAAGACTCTGAGTTGGGATCCGACCCAGATGATGGCCAAGTGTAGTAACCACTACACTATGTTGTCTGGTCATAGAAAAACTAACACATTAAGTATAGTAAT
This sequence comes from Chrysogorgia sp. JL179-B06, assembly GCA_035772405.1. Taxonomy (NCBI): domain Eukaryota; kingdom Metazoa; phylum Cnidaria; class Anthozoa; order Scleralcyonacea; family Chrysogorgiidae; genus Chrysogorgia; species Chrysogorgia sp. JL179-B06. Next base: position 5,940,662 of record JAYKKM010000437.1, on the reverse strand, counting down.
ACCATGATCGCCTCCGATTCTTTTGTTCTCTCAGGGAATTTAATCGTTAATTTCCGTCTAACAGTGAAAATTTCTAATTTTCCCCTCATTAGCATACATGAGCGAACATGCATTGTTTGACAGTTCGCGATGAATTTCAAACAATATAAATTATATTTCGTCGATAATCATGGTATTACAAACTAATGCCATGACATGTCGGGAAATTAGTGGTTAAATTCCCCTCAAGCCTCGGGAGGATTTGTGAAAGTCACTCGGGCTTCGCCTTCGGGACTTCCACAAATCCTCTCTCGGCTTTCGGGGACATTCAATCACTAATTTCCCTCATGTCATGGTATTATTATGATAACACAGAAAACACATTAGAAAACTAACCTCTCTCTTGAAACGACCAAGAGCCTCTGCAGCAGCAAGCAAGCAAATAACACCTGTTGCGTCATTGTCAGCACCGGGGGCAATGTCATGGAAAAAAGAAGTACTGTCCAGCTGTAAATATAATATTTAACAATTAGTCACTGAAGTCGAGGTGATTATCGGTAAATATAACGATAATCACCGAGACTGAGGTGACTAATTGTTTTAGTATAATTTCAGGCCTGAACTGAATATTCAATTGCGAAGTTTTAAATAGACAGTTTGAACTGTGTTATGCTCGATGTTTTCTCACGCTTGACAGCTTTCAAAAACATACTACGATCAAAACGGACGTAAAAATACAAATAATTATACGATAAATAACTTCCTTACCCTTAGACAGTTCTATCTGGAGAGAAACCTGATATTTACAATGTCTTTATGCTTAAGTTTTTGAGCCTTTTCAACAATTTATTTGTTATAATAATATAGTCGCCATTTTGAAAAAAATTCGTCGTGTTTTAGAAACCATACATCAAAATGATGATTCCGAGAGGGGACTGGAATGAATAAATATAGTCTGGTTACAAAAAAACACTTTTTCAAGTATGATTTATAGTGATGTGATAAGTCACCGCGTAGCGCGGTGACTATCGTCTCAGATTTACTGGCCAGTCAGCCAATCAGAACTCGTTTAAGCTCAGAAATTATATTAAAAGCATATAGAGTTGACTTAGAAAACACAACATTGGAAAACATAAATTTTCCACTATAAGGGTGGTGGAAATTAATTCAATTCGCTAAGTACGCTAGGAAATTGATTCTCATCAGTTTATGATTCTGAAATATTTTGGTATACTGAAGCTACAGTTCACTCATACAATTTCTTGAGACCCTGATGGAGTTTGGGTTTAAAACCTCTGATAGCATGAGACATTAGTTGTAGAACATTTCATAATTATAATTACGAAGCGCAATTCCACTATAATTACAAACATTTATATTGGTCAGGGTTATTTCATGCATTGACGACGTTTCCTTCACGATGTATCCTTCTTCATGCCAGGACCGTCGCTATAGAAGAGACCTGAAGAAAGACACATGGCGTCCAAAACGTCGTCAATGGAAATATGCAAGTACTTTTACTTAAGTATTTTTCGACATATTGAAGTTCTCTTAATATTTTTATAGCCATGCATGAGTTCTTTTGAGAATTTAGCAGCTTTCTTATTTACATAATTCTCCGTGGCCATCTACAGTATTTCTATAAATATCGCAGCGGGATTGCATCTCATGCACGCCAACCCTCAATAAAGGAGGCCTACAGGTTCCATCCCTGCCGGAGGATTGAGGATTTGAGCTTGACGATCGTCCATGTCGTCAACTTTGACTAACTTGATCAAGGTCCAAGTTAAATGATGTTAGAGTTCAGTAGATGGATGGATGGATGGATCGATGGATGGATGGATAGAGGAACGAACGGACAGACAATGCGCGAAGCATGTGTGAATGGAGAAATCCAATAATTTGATAAACGCACATGCACTGATCAAATTCGCGCAACAACATTCTAACAGATTATGCCAACATAACATGTATCGCATGACCTAAATTATTAAACACACACCTTTGCCGTTACAAGAATCACGTCGTCTTTAGTGAAATTTTCAACCATTGGAAATAATGTTCCCCAAACGTTGTGGTCACCCAAAGGATCACAAAACCCATCTACATAATGAATCTTTGGTGAGACTTACTTCTTATTAATTTACATATGGGCTTATAGCACGTATATTCCATATAAGGTCATATAGGAAGAGCCTGGGAAGAGCAAATACATTGCCCTGGTTTATATATGATCTGCGAATCCCACAAGGGTTATGTCCTACATTAGTATTTATGTCTGTACAACTAAGTTGGAGAGTCGATGGGGGTTTTGGCAAAGGGATCCTCACTTTGGGTTTAGGGCTTATGGTTTGATAGGGTATCTAGTACGTATTCCTTATAAGGAGGCGCAAATAGAAGGCATTGACGAGTTTTCTAACCCTAACCCCCGGTTGTGTATTCGGGCCTTCCCTAGGCCCCACCACATCCACTCCCCTATTTGGGGAGCTAGAATAGAGAGATAGACTAAGCATGCATGTGGGATTATAAATTGACTGTTAGACGCATGCGCTCAGTAACGTGTTTTAAAACAATCCCACATCCAGTGGGCTGGTACGAGGGCAATGTATTTGCTCGTCAATGCCTTGTATTTGCTCGTCAATGCCTTGTATTTGCTTATATGTATGGTTTAGGGTCATCTAGGGATTAAGGTTAGTACCTTTCGTCCCTGGTAACTAGGGCAATGTGTAATTGTATTTGCTGTTCCTTATATAGAATACGTACTATAAGAACCTTTCTTAAAGGACATTGGCAACAAAAATTAAGTTTGTCTAATATGAAAGAACTCGTAACATGATCTAATATGAAAGAACTCGTAACATGATAGAGTAACACCTTTTCCGTATTTTACTTTGTTTTTGAAATATTTCAGTTTGTTTGATATGTAAATAGCTGGTCTCTGACGTCACGTGCATTAAAAAATTCTTATATCTCAATGATTGCTAAGTTTACAATGTTCATCATCGCGAGGAGTAAGATTGAACTAATATTTTAATGAGTGAAAATTCTCTATCCTGCACCTGACATTTACATATCAAACAAACTGAAATATTCCAAAAAAGAAGTAAAATACGGAAAAGTTGTAAAAGGTGTTACTCTATCATTTTACGAGTTCTTTCATATTAGACAAACTTACTTTTTGTTGCCAATGTCCTTTAATTTAGTCACTGAAGACAACCTCGTACCCAGGGCATTTTGCCTCCACAGTGGAAGGTCGGGAAATGGCCGTAGGATCGAGCGGTCGATGCTCTTAAAACTCAAACAATTCAGCTAGAGTGTAATTTATTCATCTAGATTCGGGTGTTAAGAATATTCCTCGCCTAAATTTTTTTACCCTGAATTAGAAATACAGTAAAATGGCTTTGGTTAATTGTCAAGAATTGCATTCTATATATACTTGTTGATCATGCATATTTACATATAGATACTCATGGATGTACTGTATGATCAATTCATCATTCTAGCTATTTGTTTTAACGATGAATGCTTTGCATAAGTACGTCTGCAGAGAATTGAATACATTTCATTCATTATTCACGTCAATAAAGTAAACAAGTAAACAGAGACAAAAGAATAAAGACTAGCTACATAAATTATCATAGCGAAACCCACTGATCACGAAAGAAGATTGGATGGAGCAACCTATTGTCTGCCGATGGCAGAAAATGAAGCCTGCAAAATTCGACAGGCGCCATTACTAAGGGATCAAAGTCGCAGTAAATCTGTAGGCAGGTCATGAATCGTTGTGCCCAGTAATTTGAAAAATGTCTTCTGGTCCTCTTTTATAGCAAAATTATTTTATTTTGTGGATGGTAAGAGCACATAATCCAACAAAAAAACTTCACAGGAATCTCAGTTGGTTCCTTAGTAATGGCGAACTTCCGGCTTCATTTTCTGAACAATGGTTGCACGATCCCATGGCTATTTTCCCGGGCAAAATTATTTTTTGGGATCACTTTGGTTGGGACCTTGTTTCGGGTTAGCCAATCAGATGGCCATCCTCGTTACGAGGTTGTCAGATGGCTTCCCATGAAAAGTGATCCCAAAATCGCCGACCTTAAACCGTGAAGGTAAAATTCCCTGGGTATGAGGTTCAGTGAAGACAAGATGTGCAATTCATACCTTCAGTAAACGTACTAGCCTCAGTTTTCCTCATACAAGTCGGTGTGTCCTTTGCTGCAAACATGAAGCTCTGCATCTCCACACCACACAGAGGATAGTCCGGTTGCGTTCCATTCACAGGTTTATTATGCTTGCTGTAGCACTAAAACAATACACAAAAATTAGGGCTTCTACTTCGTGTACTGGACACAGAATATTACATCACTGAATATTACATGTTGAGGTTAAAAGTAGGGTTAGTATTCCTTTATTTTAGGGTTAGGTCTAGAGTTATTATTTGGGTTGTGGTTAGTGTTTTTGTACTGTACTTGTAATGCTTCTGAATCTTGAGAAAATAACCTTGATGTGACTATGACATAATCGATGTCCATTGTATGTCCAGTACACGAAGATGCCAAAATTAAACAATAAAAATCAAAATATAATCAAGAGCATCCGATAGAAGTTATAGCTATAGGGAGCGAGAGTTTAGAATGACTTACCATTAACGGAAAAATTCTACATTTTGATATTTTTATTTTTTGTGCAAATAGACTTAAGCTATGTACACACGACCAAGTTTGAATATATTTTCCTTCGGACTGGGACCTAGTGTATCATTAGTGTCTTCACTTTATTTGTCATCTTGCTGTCCAGCGTGCATTTTCACACTGAAAATATCGCTAGATATTTTGCTCACACAAAACCACCTGTATTTTTAAAATTTTGAAATACCCCTTGGTCAAAGTACCAAAGCATGGCGGAACTGTACTGACTCGATCTGTCGTAACACAAACCCAGGAGTTTACAGAGTGCTCCAATGCTGTAGTGATATTCATCCTCGCCCGGGACCAACTATTTCTGATCGTTTATCACGACCGAACATTCATGGACATTCAAGGATTTCGTATTCTCTGTCGCAGCTAAGACAGATACAACATGTGCCAAGCAACTCTATAGCTATGAGAATATGGACTCGGATATTTTACTGCAAGTAAAATGTCCTCAATAAGGGTTACTGTTGATGTTTGTCAATTGTGGATGTTTGTCAATTGGGTGTTTTAAGGAAGCCTATTCCAACTTATATTTCGTCGAGAAGACGTGTTGGTGAAGAAAATTTTATTTCAAGTTATAACTGCGAGAACTGCATAATAATCAACCTAAACGGTCTGTTTATCCCGTAGGGATTAATTACCATCACACCCAAGCAACGTCGTCAGTGTGTATTGGTGCAGAATCTCTCTCTCTCAAGCGTCAACACTATTCTAACTAGGATCACTGCACGTTCTAGCTAATCGCCTCCACAAGACAATGGACGGTCGCGTCCTTTGTTTCGCTCTGTTTCGACTAATTTAAAGCGTATAAACAACTTGTTATCTGCAGTCATCATCTGTTCTCTACTTTTTATCTCGCGTGTTATCCTTCGACGTTCATTCATCCTTTGGAGTTCGTCGCATCCGCTTCTTGACATCCGGTCAAGACATGCTAAAGCATTACACTATATCCACACTAATCACGTTGCCCGCTCTTCTTTTGAATTTGTGTTTCAGGTATAACAATAAGCCAGTTCGTAATTCGACTGCGCATCAAAATGATGTGTTCTGCGTCGGGATAAAACTTATTTCAATTCATATCATCAGGTTAAAACCACAATAGACATTTGCATTTCTATTTACACAAATTTCCAGCCTGATGTTATGAATTGAAATAAGTTTTAACCCGACGCAGAACGCGTCATTTTGCTGCGCAGTCGACATCTGGCTTATAGGCACAACTATAAAAGCCTGGAGAGCGGACACGTTTTCAAGTACATTCATATCAGCATTTCCCGAATTCCAGTGAAATAATGTTATCATGTAGGTACATTACAAATTTCCTCCATTACTCAAACAGTTGGCGATACCCTTAACAACACTCAAGTCACATATAATAAAATGTTTAGATACTTACCTCATTCAACATCTTGAATTCATTTTGATCTACAATAGCAAACACTGGTAGATCATAATTTCTGTAAGACATTTCCGAACCCTGAAACAATATAAAACCATCATCAAAACCTTTACCATGAAGATAATACGTTACAAAAGAAGGCTCTTATCAGAACTTTTTGAAAGAATGGCAAATTCATTAAAATATGACCCTGTGTTTGGAAGCGATGTTTGACATAATTTATAGCATCATTAGTAAAATTCATTAATAATTCATGAAAAATTCTAAAGAAATTAATATTTAATCAGCAATATTTAATCAGCTGTGTTAAAGCACAGGATAAAACATTGATTAATAAAACATCAATGTTTTATCAAAGTTAACTTGCTCAAATTGAGCTTTTTCGGAGTTAAAATAATTTGTTTGTACCGTTTCTACAACTTCCAAACAAAGTACGCATCATATATTCTATTAATTTTACTAGTTCGTTGAAACATGAGCGCTCATGTTTTAACCACTACATAAACGCTTTTCCACAATTGTTTCCAAATCACTTGAATTCTGTTATTGATGTTATAGTATAGATGTTATTGATGTTATATATATATAACGGAGTTGTATTGATGTTATATATTATATTGTATTGATGTTATATATATATAACTGGTCAGTAAGAAGGGAGAATACACGAGGGTTAAGGCCATTTTCCACTTTCTGCTGGCGGTGTTATCCACTGACCTCTCACCTCTATATATAATTTGACTGAATTACCAATGACTCACACATAAAGTGTCGTAACTTCAAAGCGAAATTCAACAAAAAATCAATAAAACAAACTGCAACAGATGTTCTTAATGGCGATTACAATTATCTAAACACATCTATACAATTCAAAGGAAAAGGGATCCAGCTGACACCATCGTTTTTTACGACACGTTTTGGGGATACCTCGCAGTTCAGTTATACAGGTATATAGAGGTCTTGTTACTGATGTCCACCCAAAAAATCATTCATTAGTCTCGATACTCTTCAAAGATAACATTTTCAACAAGGAAAACTACAGAGAGCTACCTTAACATAGGCGATATTAAGGTCATTTTCCACGTTTCGATCGCGAAAACATTTTCGACAATGACTTCACGTTTTCCGTTTCGATGGTCGTCGGAAAAATTTCCTTTGTTTGGAAAGTCGTCGCGAAAGTGAAGAGCAAAATTTCACGAACGAAATTTTTCACCGCCATTTTTTTTTCTGCGGCAGCGAGCGAAAGCCGAAAGGGTGAAGTGAAAAATAGGTTTTAGATGGAAGAAACCTGTCTATCTTTCAACCCTATTTATCCATCTACCGAGAGATGGATGGAGAGATGGATGGATGAATGGAGGGATGAATGGAGGGATGGATGGACGGATAGATAAACAGGATTGAACGCTGAAACAAATTACATAACAAGATTATTAATGAGCATGTGTTTATAAAGCCTTGAATCTCAGAAAATTTTCCCTGACGGGAATCAAGGCGACTATTGAGCTTCGCAGACTCAGATGGAGAGTGAAGGTAATGGGATTGTGGTTACAAATGGTTCGTGCGAGATATGCACCCACACTGCTAGTCTATCAGTCTCAATAAGTCAAGTATTATCAGTCTCAATAAGTCAAGTAGAAATCTGAGATGCGCATGCTCAGAATCAACAAGTTACTGTACCTTCGTCAATACTGTATACTAAAAATACACTTCACAAACACTAAATTTGCTCCACTATCTGAGTCTATGTAGTCAATGGTTAGAGTATCTCACTAGCACACAGAGGGTAATTTAGGGTTAGATTTTCTGAGATTAAAGCATGTCCATGCTCATACTATATCAACAAGTTAGCACATACATGTACGTCAATATATATAACTTATACTCACATGTTGGTTCCATTCAACTGATTTTTTACCACCATCATTGCAGCTATAATCATCATTATTTTTATACAGTCCTATGGAGAAAACGAAATAAACCAAAATAACAAACTGTATTCAGTACACTAAAAAACTAAATAAATCTCTATGTTCATCCAATAATAATTCGTGAGAACTTTGCAGCTTTCTTATTTATTCTTATGATAAGAAAGTTGCTAAGTTCTCAAAATAATTGGATATAGTATAAAGAAGGGAAATCAGAGAACTTCAATATATCGAAAAATACCTAAAGTGCCTATCACGTTTCGGGATTTTACATAATATCCGTAATATATGAGTCTTCCTGAGCAAAATCATAATATATATTATCAGCCCAAAATTTCATCTTCATGGAGTTACCGCATGTAATGTCACAAGAGGCATTCCAAACCAGTTTTCTTTTGTTACTTGCCACAAAAATGCCTCTTATGACATCACATCCGATAACTTTAACATCCGATAACTTTAACAGCCAAAAAGTCCATGAAGATGAAATTTTCAGCTGACAAGATTTATGATTTTGCTCAGGAAGACCCAAATATTACGAATGTGTAAAATCCCCAAACATGAGAAGGCAAATGGCAATACGTAAGTACTTTCGTTTTTAAAGCATTTTTTAAGTTCTCCTACAGTATATATCCTGTAACTTATGTTAACATTAACCATAGATATACGTACAGTGTATAGAGTTCAAATTGCGAATAAAACTTACCAAAGTCATCGTTGGGGCAAGAATACTCGGGTGAAAAACCTAAATATAACATGAAAGATAAAATAGAATGATAATGGGAGTCTTGCAGGGGTGCTTTCAATTTGTAGGGTTAGTAAGACTGGTCAGTATAAAGGCTGGTCCTGTGATAATAAGTGGTAAAATGTACACGCCGGTGCCTAAAACTAAAATTACCTTGCAAACACATACAGTAAAATGTATTTACTAATATGAGATTTGATTCATATTTAATGTTTGGTGTGTCAATAATTCCAGCAGAAAGATCGACTTTGTTTGATGTCTGCGTAATGAACTTTCACATGCTCATTTCTGAAAATGTTGTGCGATTATAAGGGAGCTTGGCCCGGTTGATCAGGCTCAAAATCCCAGCCCGGGCAGCTGTAACCGTGCTCATATTTCAGCCAGCAGGCTGATATTTTTACCATGCCACACCAGTGTTTAAGGAAGCGAGCCCGGGTTGATGGACTTTATGGATCCTCAAATGTAAACGCGGAGATCTTTCTACATGCATGTACATGTTATGAATGAATGAAACTTTATTTAATGAGGGTAGCACGTGGCACAACTCAGGTGAGAAACTTGTGGCCTTAAACTAAATAAAAATACAAAATATATATATACATCTAATTTAGATTTAGAAAAAAAATATTAAGAAATCATACAATATCTAAGAGTTTTATTAAAGTTTAGGAGAGGAGAGTTCACGCAAATTAAGTGTTACATTGTTCCATATTTGAGCAGCTGACATAGAAAATACTTTCCCACCTTCCTTTATCCTTTTTGTTCTTGGTTGACAAATATAAGATCATATCTTTGTAACGGCTATTGCTAATGTGACGACTTGAGACGGACAGTTGCCATAGAAACTTCTTTGGTAAATAATATCCAACAAAGTTTGGTAAAAAGTGGAATGCTTCTTTCACGAGTTGCAACCCCAAAAACAGTTTGCAGCTTTGATATTTTCAACTTTTGCAACTTTGATATTTGGTTCCAGAATCTCGTTAATTGTACTCGTCCAGACACAACTTTCATACATCATCTGATCATCACCGACTTAATCGTCGCATTGTAATAAGAAATACTTTTTATAAAAACTTTTTAGGATTCTCACGATGCTCAATAAGGGATGATTTGAAATAAACTTGTTTAGCATTGAATATTGAACGGTTGATCTTATTTCGAATCATCTTAACCCTCCTCCAGTCCTCGCCTGATTGAGTTTCTTTGGCTTTTTTAAACAAACCACTTCTTTCTCTCATCAATAAAGTTATACCATCGGTGAGCCATTTGCGTTTCTTTTTAATACGCTTTGTAATCAACGGAGAATGCTGATTGAGTACATTGTTAAAAAGAGAGTATGCCATGTACTTGAGACGTCATCAAGATCGTCAAAAATAAAGGTAGTGTCCCATGGGACTTCTTGTAAAGATTGTCGAAAATCATCTTCGTTAAAATTCTTCATATCACGAAATTCATATATAGTAATTATGCAATTGGTTGTTATTTCTGTAAGGAAATATCTGTTGTCGAAGCTTGGAACAATGTTTTTGGCCTATTTGGCCAGATATGATCTAAACACTTGCCACTTATTGGACGTGTGATACTTTCGATAATTTGTGTCCTTTACATGCACAGCGTATAAAATTGTTTGACAAGACGGTGTTGCTTAAAATTGACATCAATGTAGTCGATGTTGAAGTCAGCATAAAGACATTTTCGACATCCATCCCCAATTGAGAATCAAAGTCTTTATTCATATTCGGTGGCCGGTAATTACCTCCTAAGAAAACACTTCTCTCCGGCAGTCCACACTGCTTCTAAATTTTCAACTTCTAAATCTGTTCTTCTTTTAGCATCTATAGCTTGATTGACATAAATATCAATCCCGCCGCCATTCATTTGTTTTCGATCTCTACGGTAGAGTTCGTATAACCAATAAACTTGTTCAAGTTTAAATTCGTTAAGATGGTTTATATTCCATTGACCTAAACGAAGGCCATGTTTAGGTAGGTCGAATTATTCACAGGCTTCCCAAGCTTGCGGCACATTTATTATTATTGAATCTTTATTTACGATCTATTTTAATGACTTGCAACGGGAATTCATTCGATTTCGTTAAATCTGTAATTTAGTGTGAAATCTGGCGCAGTTGAGGCATTTACAGTGATCGGTTGCGGCACTTTTATTATTATGATATTTGAGTACTTTATGTACGATCTATTTTAATGGACTTGCAACGGGAATCATTCGATTTCGTTAAAATGCTAAAATATTGCCATAAATTAAGAAATAAAGTTCACTTTATTTCTTATGAAGTCATAGTTGTTGTTTCTGTGTAATTTGGTGTGAAATCTGGCGCAATTGAGGCATTTACAGCGAGTTCGGTATCTAACAACATGGCCAGATACCGAACTCGCTGTAAATGCCTCAATTGCGCCAGATTTCACACCAAATTACACAGAAACAACAACTACGACTTCATAAGAAATAAAGTGAACTTTATTTCTTAATTTATGGCAATATTGTAGCATTTTAACGAAATCGAATGATTCCCGTTGCAAGTCCATTAAAATAGATCGTACATAAAGTACTCAAATATCATAATAATAAAAGTGCCGCAACCGATCACTGTAAATGCCTCAACTGCGCCAGATTTCACACTAAATTACAGATTTAACGAAATCGAATGAATTCCCGTTGCAAGTCATTAAAATAGATCGTAAATAAAGAGTCAATAATAATAAATGTGCCGCAAGCTTGGGAAGCCTGTGAATTATTCAGCTTCTATTCAGATTATTCAGCTGCGTGGGAGAATTCGGACATTGGGAGAAACTGGACCAAAATTAGACTGTATGTCACCATATATCGTCAATGAAACATAATGTTGAGAAGAGGACATCAACAGAGCCATCATAGCGTGTTTCAATATATAACCACGATGGCAGATCCAGTATCAAAATGGTTCGATTTGTTAGCTCCATTTCTCGTGGTAGTTGCCGCTCTAACCATCTCTATGTTAGAAACGCCACGGAGTCACACAAGACACGTCTAACCACCATTGCATATAATATAATACTAATGTTGAACGGTTACTGTACGTCCGCTCTCCTTGACTCTTTGTTACATCTTTCATATAATAGAGTAATAAGCGATTTAGTTTGTTTAAGTGTATATCTAATTTAATAGGTATAATAGCTATATACTTCTGTACCTACATGAGGTAAGACTTGCGCTATAGTTTATTGAAAAACTAGTACTTTTCAGACCTCTTACTTTAATGGAGCGTATCTTTGGAATTAGCTTACAAAGTCTGCTCCCCTTCCAATACTTGCTTCTCTTTTAATGGTCAAATATAATTTAACACGTACTAATTTAACACAACAGTACTATTTTCTATCCTGACCCTACCTGTTCCTATAGTTTATTTATAGGTCCTGCTCTTGCCACAGGTGTTAGTCATTGCTTATGTACTGTTTAGTAAACGAGCAGCAGTGTTTTATCAGATTTAAAATACGAGGGCGCAGCCCGAGTATGTTATATCTGATAAAACACGTGCTGCGAGTTTATGAAACGAAACGAGTTTATAAAAAATTTATTTAAACCGTGTATTTATTGGCGTAGTAATTATAAAAATGAATGTTGTCTAAGCTGAAAAAATCAAAGATAAAGTTTATGTAAATCATTAATTTTTATCACATTTAAAATCACCGTCATGCCACTGATTTCCTTTGTCTTTTATTGAATGTATATTAAGTGATATGCTTAATATACATTCAATACATTTTATGGGCCGACTAGTGAGTTCGTTTTATAATCCGTCAGTAACTTGGGAATCCTTTAAGTAAATGTGCCACTTTGTAATTTTGCAAAGTGATAATATACTAAACCGAATATTTATATAGCTATTTGTAGCAACTCTTGATTGCTAATGTTAGAAAATATTGTTCTAATACGCCAACGACTGGCCCTGATTGTTATACTGCGCCAACAAGTTCGTGGGACTGAGATAGATAGATCGGCGCATGTCTGAGTCTGTATCTGACATAATTTATGGATTATCCTCAGCTACGTGTACGAAAATAGAATACAGCTATATATATATTTAATATTTTGGCAAGTTGACAACATGGTTTCCGTATGAAAACTATAACACACGCGCGCAATGCATGACCCTGACACTCATCCTTTAATTCCTCTCAATCTCGAATGTTTCCCTCGATACCAATATGTTTAGTACAAGAATGGACCTTTGTAAACACACTGCATGGACATGAAAAAAATTACATTACCATCACTTGGGGGTGATTGCTGATATCCGTTGTCAACTAAAGCTCCTGCTACTTTATCAGCATCTACTAACTGTTTAAACCTGCCGCTGAAAAAAACATTGAGTGATTAGTACACTGCAAAGCTGCTATATCATAACCTTTACGTGGTAGTATATCTTCATAAATATACTATACTGCTATAAAGGTGAGCAACATTTTTATTGTATCGCATCATTGTTGCGTTGCATTACTTTCGTTCCACTTGTCACGCAACAAATTACCATGTTATTTATTTGTTTATGAATATTTCAACACAATAAACAGATCAACAAATATTGCTGTTAAACGTGTGTTGCAAGTTGCGGCACCATGTTACGAAAAGTTGAAGTGATTTCTACTTTTCGTAACATTTTGCATGTTGCAACCCGCAACAAAACAAGTTGTTGCGAGACAAGTTGCACGTGGGTAGTAAAGGTACAACCATGAATAATTACTAGAAATGTACTGCTTGATGCTTTTATAATAACCCAATCATTCACCAATTCGAATAGATTTTCAGTGGACACTAACTTGTATATGAGAGCCTTTAAACTAAAAGCTTATGTTGTCTGGATTTCATAGTTTCATAAGACATAAATTATCAAAAAGTAAATAGTCCAAACTGTTTAATTTTTGGGTCCAATACTATAGCTACAACACCAAAAGAAAACTAGGTCCCAAGGACAGTGCAAAGTTTTATAGAATTATGTATCATATTACATAAAACAGTAGCATAATGCCAAGCCTGGAAATAATTATTTTTGCTGTACCTGTCAGAATGACCAGCACAAATGAATTTGTAACGGACACACAAACGATTGTACCTGTCACGGTACAACTTATCGTAACGTCTCTAATTCTAACATCTCAAAACTTAGCGTAACGTCTCTAAACCTAGCGTAATGTCTCCAAAGTTAGCGTAACGTCTCACAACTTAGCGCAATGTCTCCAAAGTTAGCGTAACGTCTCACAACTTAGAAAAATGTCTCCAAAGTTAGCGTAACGTCTCATAACTTAGCGTAATGTCTCCAAAGTTAGCGTAACGTCTCACAAGTTAGCGTAACGTCTCACAACTTAGCGCAATGTCTCCAAAGTTAGCGTAACGTCTCATAACTTAGCGCAATGTCTCGAAAGTTAGCGTAACGTCTCACAACTTAGCGCAATGTCTCCAAAGTTAGCGTAACGTCTCACAACTTAGCGCAATGTCTCCAAAGTTAGCGTAACGTCTCATAACTTAGCGCAATGTCTCATAACTTAGCGCTCCAAAGTTAACGTAACATCTCGCAACATAGCGCAATATCTCCCAACTTAGCGTAACGTCTCAAAACTTAGCGTAACGTCTCAAAACTTAGCGCTCCAAAGTTAACGTAACGTCTCGCAACATAGCGCAATATCTCCCAACTCAGCGTAACGTCTCATAACTTAGCGTAACGTCTCATAACTTAGCGCTCCAAAGTTAACGTAACGCAACATAGCGCAATATCTCCCAACTTAGCGTAGTCTCAAAACTTAGCGCTCCAAAGTTAACGTAACGTCTCGCAACATAGCGCAATATCTCCCAACTTAGCGTAACGTCTCATAACTTAGCGCAATGTCTCCAAGCTTAGTGTAACGTTTCCAAACTTACGTAACGTCTCATAACCTAGCGCATAATCTTCGGACAAAATGAGAGACACAATTAATATTGTAACTGTCAAATCTCCAGAAATGGAATATTTGTACCGGACAATGTCCGTGACCGGCCGCTAATATCCAAGTGACTTCTTTCTTCACTTCTGATCTGGTCACCGTTTGAAGTGTTCTTTCTTGGAGGTGTTCACTGATATATACTTAATAGTGTTGATCAGTAATGTGGCTGGCAAGTGTCTTTGACGAGCGATTTGGAAATGGTTGGTCCGCGATATCAATGAGACTATGATGAATGCCAAGTTAGTTATGAATGCTAAAAATATATATACGAGTGTCAAACGTACAAAAGTAAACATGAATATAAACTTGGATACAATGTTATATGAAAACTCTCGTTTAAATATGTCATGGGTACTAAAAATCCTGTATATAGAATCACAAAGAACGCTGATGAAGTCAACTTGCAAGGCCGAACAGGTAAACATGCTGTGTTGATATTACCCGAAGGCATGTGTGTTATGTACTTGGACTCGCTAATTCCAAATCTGTTTTCAAAACTGCAATCGAGTAAATATTTGCCGAGATAACGTTCAAAGATCTACGAGGAAACATCCCTTTCCGATTTGTGGTCAACATTAAGACATGGCGTGCGAGGTCTGGGGACCATGATGGGGGAAATCCTGCAGTGAGGTTCAGAAGTTTGCTACAATTTAAATGCCCAAACAACAGATAAACTGTAGTTAAGAGACAACTAGGCCCAGTTTAGCTATAAAACAATTTTAACCGGAAGCATGCTAGTAACTGACAAATTTGGCGAATAAGAGATATATACATTAGCCCGAGTTAACGCCTAGCGGGCGTCTTGTTTTAATCATAAGGTTGATAAAGGTGATAAGTTGGACAGAACATTGTTTCAACTATATGTCCATGGATAAATTTAACTGGCTAATTCCCTATGGTTGTTGGGAACAAACACAAAAACCTAATACGAGAGTTATTGCCTCAAAATGATGAAAATAAATTAAATAAATGATGAATAATAAACATTATAAAAGTAAATTTTAGTATCCAGACAAGAATGAAACAACAGAAAATAATGCTAGTCCGAAGATCAAGAAATGCAAGATTGATTTTGTAATAAAAAGTGTCATATAATGGCTACTTAATAACCTTGACTGTTCGGTCTTTACAGCAAAATACCAAACCTTGACCAAGATCCTGGTTAGATATTTTACCATAAAGACCTCACTCTTGGTCATTAAGTAGTTTTATTATATGGCTGAGCAAAATGACGCACGCTGATTGGTTAATTTGCGGTCCGGAAAAAGCCGTAATGACCTGAGCGGGAAATTGTCGGGCATTACGCAAGGTGGTAATGCCCTAGAAATTCAAACCGTTGACAAACTTGAAAGTATGGAGGAAAACAACAACGAAATCCAACATGAATCAAATAGTCAGCAAGAAATCGAGAATTTTATTAAAGAACAACAGAGTGCGAACACTCTAAAGAAAACCGCTAGCGACATGAAATCTTTTTATCGTTATCTTGAAAAAATAAACAAGGAAAACGTAAAGATTGAATGTCTTGCTCCCGAAGAATTAAATCACTTGCTGTGCAAATTCTTTATAGATGCACGTAAACTTGACGGCGATGAATACGAGCCAAATACTCTCTGGAATCCAGAGAATAAATTTTTATATTTTTGTGTGTGTAAAGCAAAACCATGTAATGAAAATAGAGAAGCCAACCAAATGCTCGGTGAGCGGAAGGCAAGCGAAACTCGGATAAATAGTTCTACAAATACAAAGGCTTTGAAAAAATTATTGTCTAGGCCATATAATAAACTGCTTATTGACCTCGCTTGTTCGGTCTGTACAGTGAAATATCGGACCTCTGTTTTTATGCACGGACCTCGGCTCGCTTCGCTCGCTCGGTCCGTACTATAAAAACATCGGTCCGATATTTCACTGTACAGACCTCGCGCTCGGTCAATAAGCAGTTAATAGTATTGCAATTATTTTGTGGAGCAATTATAGAATACCCGTCCACTTTTGAAACCGAATTTAAAGGCAGTAGAAATACAAACCAGGTTGCTCTAAAATCTCTTTAAATATAATGTCGAAGGTTTATATTGTGTGTACTTCTTGATAGTTATCAAATTAAATGGGGTTTTAAAATATCCCAAAATATCCGATCTCACCCATGGGGGGGACATAGACTTGCTCCAAGTGAGGGTTGAGATGGGTTTGTTTCGAGACGGGTTTATGTTTTGGTTTCAACAATAATGCGGCGGGCAAGACGGGTTTGTTTCGAGACGGGTTTGTTTCGAGACGGGTTTGTTTCGAGACGGGTTTCTCTCCCGTGGGTTTTCTCTCGCCCGCGGCATTGTTGTTGAAACCAAAACATAAACCCGTCTCGCAATAAACACCAAGCGGCAGACTTGGAGCAAGTCTAGGGCGAAGATTAAGGGTCAAATTATAACGGAAAGTTCATCATATACAATTGCTTCGTTCTATTTTAAAACCACATTTAATTTGATAACTATCAACAAGTACACACAATATAAATTCTCGACATTATATCACTGGCGGATCCAGGTGGGGCCATGTCCCCCCCAAAAAAAAACAACAAAAAAGTGGCCAATAAAAGGGTACTATATTTCAATGTACATAAAATTTTACATAAAATTTTGTTCAAAAGTAATGTCAGAATATCAGAGACACAAATTTCAAAGCATACCCTAAAAATCATACCTGGATCCCCAGTGCATTATATTTAATTAGAGCAACCTGGTTTGTATTTCTGCTTTTAAATGTGGTTTTAAAAGTGGACGGGTATTCTCAACCTCGTACCCAGGGCATTTTGCCTCCACAGCGGAAGGTCGGCGAAAATGGGATCGGCTGGTCACATGACACCCAGAATTTATGGGTGTTTAGATATGCTAATTTTTGTGGTCTTTGTTCCATTGCCTTTGTCTACTATGTTGACCTGATTAATTGAGAAATATTCAATGCTCTTCAGAGTTGTTCATGTCAGCATTCGTCGACATAAAAGCAGCTAACAAGCTTAATAATCCACCATACATCCATGGTTATCTCTTACAAAAGGTATGAAGAAGCATATATCCAATCTAGCGAAAGCTATCACTTCTAATTTGCTGTAAAATTTGAAGACAGCATTCACATTTAGATGAATAAATTATACTCGGCTGAATTAATTGAGTTTTATAACAAGCCAATCGCATTATAGAATGGACCAGCCGATCCCAGGGCCATTTTCGCCGACCTTCCACCGCGGAAGCAAAATGCCCTGGGAACGAGGTTGGGTATTCTATAATTGCTCCTACGAAAGCTCAGCGAATTATATCGTTAAAAAACATGGTGTATAAACGCAAACGTTTGATTTTATTTCAAAGACAAACACGCTCACACGCTGGGCTGCGCTTACCTGACAGGTTGACTCATGACAAAACGTGCCAGAAATATCCTGAATGTCAGACCTTTATTTTATATCCACGCTGCCTTCCCCTAACAGACTATGAATCCTTTCTCCTATACCATATTTAATACTTAAGTCCACAAAATCCCGGTTTCGAGAAGATATTATTATCGCTCGCTCCTTAGCTCGGCCATGTTTTATTTCGATTTTATCAAAATTTCAGCTGGCGCGTGCGCAGTAGCATGTTAACATAAGAACCGCGGGACACAGCTTATATTCGAGACTTATTATGAAATATTCAAGATATCGAAATCAAATTGCATTACAATTAGACACGTAAAAACCCATTGATATTTGATAACTCACTTAACGGTCTACCCTCATTATCCAGGAAATTCACATTCACTTTTCCACTCACAAAAGTACATTGAAGTACCAAAACACTACGAAATAATAATGTCGCCACCCCCCGGATGTTAACACTATCGGTCACTGACTTTATATATCGAGTGAATTTTCGCCACTCATCACAATACTGCAAAGTTTTAAAAAGTTTGCACTAAAAATGTGAAAGTCTACTGGCGTTTTTCCATCGATTACTAAGAAAGAAATAACTTGTCATCCTAATCCTAACCTAAACCCTAACCCTAACACTAATCTCAACACTAATCCTAACCCTAAAATAAATTTAGATATTAGAATAACTATCTTGACAACAGCATTATATCGATGTATAGACCTCTTTCATAATGAATCTTTGCTTCCAAACGAGGTTATAAAGGCTAATCTATATGCACATATAAAATATTTAAAATGGCAGCCATTATGAAAGAGGTGTATAGTACATAATTTTAGGAGAAGTAGTTAAAAAGGTAAAACATGAACAAATAAGTGAAAACTTGTATGATATGCGCGCGCAGATCGAGTATCAAATTTCAAGCAAGGATTCCGAGTGTCCGGTCGCAAAATTTGAGCGAGAAGGATAATTCTGGGTACAGTAAGTTTTCTTTACATATATTGTCCATCGTTAAGCAAAGGAATTATTTGACTGTAATAATGAATATGGAAAAGTACTGTACTTTCAACAAGGAACCATCAAATCAAAGACTAATTCCAGGAGAGAGAGGTGCGGACTTTACGTCGTCGGCGACGACAATACAACGGACCTTTGTTCAATCAACGACGGGAGGATTTTTGTTCTGTGACTTGGAATTACACACTGTCCGTACAGTAAAGTTGGTACAGCAAAATAAACATACAGGGCCCACCGCAGTTGGAGTCCCTTGCAGTGTTTGATAAAAGACTGAAATTCAGACCACGAGACAGCAACAAAGTTCTCGGCAAAACAATGTCTGATAATTCAGATCCAAAACATCTTTCTGTATTCGCGGACTCGGCGTATTAAATGTACATCATGGCGAAATAAACAGGTACAAACGCAGCTGGCGTCCCTTGCAGTGTTTGATAAAAGACAAGTCAATTAGTCAGACCAGAGCAAACAACAAAGATCCCTACCGACACTATTGTAGCCTGCGAGCAGGCTCTCTGCGGGTTGGGGCGGGCGCCTTGCGGGGGGCGGGCGCCTTGCGGGGGGCGGGCGCCTTGCGGGGGGCGGGCGCCTTGCGGGGGGCGGGCGCCTTGCGGGGGGCGGGCGCCTTGCGGGGGGCGGGCGGAGGGGAAAGAGAACCTGCACGAATCCCATACAATTTTGCTTCTCTGCGTCCCGAACGGGACGCAAAATTATCATTGGCTAATTTGCAATGACGTCATGCGATATTTGTTACGAACAAATGCAACATGGGTTAAAGTCTTGACAAAAAAACAGAGAACGTATTGTAAAATATGTTTTAAACTCTCTCAGCTAAATTAAAGTTTTCCTTGAGTTGAAAGATGAGCAATATTCTACAATTGATAGTTTGCTTAAAGGGATACTCCAGCCCCGAAACAAGTGTCGCTCAGATGAAAGATATATATGCCCTTACCTCCGAATGAGTATTAGTTTCCTTCAAATCTTTTTAGTTTTAGAGTAATTTGCGTTTGTTTCTCGTATTTTTCGTTTACTGTGGGCCGCCATTGTTGCTTGTTTGCGGGCGAAAGCGGTCGCTCCCATTAGCGTTTTGACGTCATTGAGTGATAGAAACAAATTTTCCTTCGACATTGTCTGCTTATATTCGTAAACACTGTTGATATATGTTTTGATATTTTTTTATAATACCTCATTGCATGGTGCCTGACTGCACAAACAACTCACGCAAGACTGCGGGAATAAGTTACCATCGAGTTCCAGCAGAAAAACGTCTGCGGCAAGCGTGGCTGGCGAAAATTCGCCGAGCGAATCCTTGCAGCCGCGATAATTCATTTGTTTGCTCCGAACATTTTACCCCCGATTCCTTCGAGGAAAACTTACCTGGACTCGTATCTGGTTATCGAACAAGAAGACGACTAAAAGCCAATGCAGTTCCTTCAATATTTCATTTGGGAAGTACCGATAAACCCAAACCAACTACCCAACGAAGAAACCTTCGACGTTGTAGACAAGAGGTATTAATATAATTAGCTGAAATCCAATGCGCGATCTTTATTTCAATGCTTGTTAGGCATTTCATACGTTCTAGTTTCAATAGTTTAGCCAAGAGTTATTTTGTACATATGCGCAAACGTAATTAACTTAAATACCTCGATTGTTGTGCCAAAATCTTCAGGAAAGTGTTGCATTTCAGCTGAAATGCCTTCGGTACTGTTGTCATGTTGAAGACTACTACTAGCCGCCGCTAAAAGACCTTCAAGGAAAACTTGTAAGTCCATTTGACTTACATCAGTAGACCCGGAGTTCTCAGATACTTCGCAAACCCTTGGGCTGGTATGTTCTGACTTTGATGTTGATTCGAGTGAAACATCTGATAATCTTAATAAAATATGCATAAATATGTCTTAATGTGATTCTTTAAAATAAAGATACAGAAACGAGTTTTGTTTTTTTCATTTATTCTGATTTTATTTAAATTACGTTTGCGCATATGTACAAAATAACTCTTGGCTAAACTATTGAAACTAGAACGTATGAAATGCCTAACAAGCATTGAAATAAAGATTGCGCATTGGATTTCAGCTAATTATATTAATACCTCTTGTCTACAACGTCGAAGGTTTCTTCGTTGGGTAGTTGGTTTGGGTTTATCGGTACTTCTCAAATGAAATATTGAATTTTAGTCGTCTTCTTGTTCGATAACCAGATACGAGTCCAGGTAAGTTTTCCTCGAAGGAATCGGGGGTAAAATGTTCGGAGCAAACAAATGAATTATCGCGGATGCAAGGATTCGCTCGGCGAATTTTCGCCAGCCACGCTTGCCGCAGACGTTTTTCTGCTGGAACTCGATGGTAACTTATTCCCGCAGTCTTGCGTGAGTTGTTTGTGCAGTCAGCCACCATGCAATGAGGCATTATAAAAAAATATCAAAACATATATCAACAGTGTTTACGAATATAAGCAGACAATGTCGAAGGAAAATTTGTTTCTATCACTCAATGACGTCAAAACGCTAATGGGAGCGACCGCTTTCGCCCGCAAACAAGCAACAATGGCGGCCCACAGTAAACGAAAAATACGAGAAACAAACGCAAATTACTCTAAAACTAAAAAGATTTGAAGGAAACTAATACTCATTCGGAGGTAAGGGCATATATATCTTTCATCTGAGCGACACTTGTTTCTGGGCTGGAGTATCCCTTTAACGGAAACGACGTTCTAGCGGTATTACCAACGGAATACGGGAAAAGCCTTATCAACTTTTGGTTCTCAACCGACTTGTGCAACTCTGCTGTCGTTGTATCTCCTCTTAGAAGTATCTCCTCTTAGAAGTATCTTAGAAGTATCTTAGACGACCAAGTTGAAGAGGCTGAGGCGTAGACTAAGGAAGAGTACTCTTCGTGCGCTCGGTTTCAGTGTTTTCTTCGTACTCAATAGCAATCAGCTTCGCAATTTATAAATATATGTTGACTTTTGAACTCTGGGAACTACTTGCTATCGGTATTTTTTTGCACAGTCATTGCAATTGCTCGAACTGTACAAAAATAGATACGCAATGCGTACATGTGACAACTCAGTCCAGTCTCCATAGGATATTCGTGATTATCATGAAATGTTAAAATGACACTTGGATTCATTATATAATCATGAATACTATGCGTGCGCATAAATACAACATTTACATAGACGTGTGCATTTTTACTATTAATCCTAATCCTAATCATAATTTGGGAAGCGTCCGAATCGAAATATCCGAAGGACGATTCGACGGGATATGTGACGAAAACCCCATGGTCATGTGCTACAGCAGCCTAGACACTAGGTCTTCTATTTTGATTTTCGTTTTTTCCGGAGAATTCGGAGCTTATTTATACTACAGGAGCCTGGAGACTAAAAGGGGAGGAACCTGGGAACTAAATCAGCATCCGTGACGTCTGTATGTAGTTTTCTAATCCACCTTTTTCGTAATGATCCACAGGGGGTAAATGTGAAGTTTTTCGGACAAACAATGTAGCGTATATATAATAGCGTATTCGGACACTGAGAAAACCGCGCGACGGGAACTTTAAAAATGCAAATAGTGGTACTTCTTAATACCAAGAGCGATTAAACAGAAAAGACAGCACTACTGCCGCGTTTCGCACTTACTACCGGCAAAAAATTTAGAAGATCATTTTGATAAGGCTAAATTTTGGTCGATCTATTTGAAAGAAGATCGTTATATAACTTATAATTGTCTTTCCAAATTAACGCAGGTTAATAGCTTATTTAAAGGTTGCGCAGAAAAACCGATGGCAAAGGATTTAGAACAAGTTACAAAAAATCTGCTGTGAAACCATTATTGATGCTCCTGTAGTTTGTCTGGGCGACTGAGCCTGAGATTCAAACAGAAAGTACATGCTGTAAAATGCTGCGGGGTAGTGTTAAATAGACCGGTATCGTGTTTCAGGACAAGAAGAACCGTGGAAGAACCAAAGCTACTATTAAAGCTAAATAATTTGTAGAAGAAAGCTATATCTAATATTTGATATATTGAAGCTTGGCTGGTATATCGTTAACATGCGTATAGAGGCTTCGATGAATGCATTATTTTACTGCGCAACTTTAAAGCAAACACTGAAACAGCCTGCGTAAATTAAGGACAACTATTATGAGCTAGTATGACTACTGTAAATAATGATCGTGACCCCACTAGACTTTTGTTTTCTGCGCTAACTGTATAGATGCTATTGGGTTACAATTTTTTTATCATTTACCGATAACGTTGACCGATAAAATTATAGATGTCGATGTTGCTCGCACAAACCGTCGCTACGAGTACAGTGTATGTCGTTTATATATAATATCAAACCTTCCATCTGTTCTATGGCGTTTTTCATACGTTTTCTGTGATGAATAAAAGCGAAACGTAGCAGTAGTTCAGCGTCTCGCCGTTCTGGGAACCAAGAATCCCTTTTACAAGTACTATATGAGCATATCTACCAGTTTTATTGAATGGTATTTTCGGTGTCCGTGTATGCTATCTCACATTGTTTGTCCGAAAAACTTCAGATTTAACCCCTGTGGATCATTACGAAAAAGGTGGATTGGATAATATGTATTCCGACGTCATAATTGGTTCTGACCAAAATATCTTTAGTATGAACTGTAGCAACACAAAATACAGTAACTGAGATTAATAATTTACTTACTCTGTAAAATATTCACCCGTGAATAAAGGTATGTAAGGCGTATGCTCCCCATTATTTAACAACCATTTAAAATCTTCATCAGATCCAATGTAATGTAAAACACCAACATTTCCTTTTCTTTTCGCTGAAAAAATGAAGATACACAATGCACAACATTTCATTATACTCAAACATGTCAAAATTGAGAATAAACAAATATGCACAATATTACAGTTATCATTTATAGACCCGGAGCGAAGGAATTCGTCTCAATAATACCCGATTGGTAATATTTCGTTGAATTCCCCAAGTGTAGGGTCCATAAATTATATACTATACCGAAACAATCTTGAATACTGTCTTGAAACGTCTTCCTGGTTTGCCATTGTTGACAGACTCATTTTGGTTTACGCGCGTAGTATTTGGTTTTCGCGTGTAGTATTTGGTTTTCGCGCGTAGTATTTGGTTTTCGCGCGTAGTATTTGGTTTTCGCGCATTTACACCTGTAACTGTATGTCACCAATGTTACACTTAATTACAGTACATGTAAGAACCTGGTTACACGATCCAACAACAGACTTTCTCACTCTGAAGATGACCGCCGCTGAGGCCGTCGAAACGTCAGTCACCAACAACAGTCTTTCTCAAGACTACAACAACCTGGACGATCAACTTCACACATCTAATCATTTTTAATCCTGCTGTTTAAATACCCCTGGGGTCACCCTTGCATGCATGTATTGTAAATGAATTGTGGAAAGACAATAATATACTGTCTTTTAACCTGACTGACGTTTCGACGGCCTCAGCGGCGGTCATTTTCAGAGTCAAGTAAAGCGTCTTTGTCACTCAGGGTTTGCCTATATATACGTCTGGTTCATTACGTCATCGTTTGTTTGTGTCATAATTAGTGAGTGGGTGTTGCGTCATGCGTTAAGCGAATGCTTGAAACACTCGATAACGCCCAAACGAATACCGACCAGACTATTGTATCCAGCGTCGAGGCTGCCTTAGCGCAACAACGAGACATACCAGAGACAACGAAAGATAACATAAGAAGTAGAGTGGCTTTCGCTACACAATCTGCCTCAGTACGTGACAATAACTTAACGAAAGACGCACAAAAAGCGCTGAGACGACTTAAAAACGACGATAACATCGCGGTACTGCCCGCAGACAAAGCCAAAGGACGCGCAACTGTTGTTATGAACAAAACGGATTACAACGACAGTAGTATAGAAAGTGGGGCTACCAGCACACTTTTCCATTTTTTCATGCTTCGCAATCAAAATTGAAAAGTTTGCTGTTAGCCCCACTTTCGAGACTACTAAAACGAGACGAAGTGAGTTAGACTCAAAAATCATCACACACGTTTCTCAAAATATTTTTTCAAGTATTAGTGCGTAGAAGCCGCAACTCTCTTTTACGTCTGGTCATCCTTTTCCCGAGTACAGTACGTTTAAACCTCTCGTCTAGTTTCTTCCGCTCTAGACTACTATTAGCGAATAGTTGTCGTTTCATCTCTCTTACCTGGTAGATAAATTGGAGGTCTTCGTTTAGTCTCACTATCTTTTTCTCCACTAACTTCTGACGTTCTACACTACTCTTCATGTCTACAGTACTCATTAAGTTAGTATATACTCATGTGTTTAGGTCGTTTTGTAAATTATTGTAATTAGATAGTAGTGTCTCCTTCGTTCGGGGGTTCTCCCTCAGGGGTTTCCCCTCTAGCCATGTGACTTAGTACGTGTTTACTAGTTGTTAGTCCACCTGATAACAACCCTAAGTAAGGGAGGTAGGGGGATATATATGATATAATCTTCTCTACATCTCTTTTAAGTAGTTGATCAGTGATCAACTCTTTTTCGAGCTTTTCAGGTGATTCAATAGCGTTGAACCCTCCTAACGCGTGGGCGAACTTACTTATTAAAAGATCACATAGGAACGCGTTCGCTTTCTCCATTCTTTTTACCTCCCATTCTTCATAGATCTTGTTGATAACCTTAGCTGAAGCCTTTTTAAGGTAAGAGACGGATTGGTCTATCTCACCGTCTTCTGAGAGTCTTTTTAGTTCGTTTCGTTTATTGTCTACATCAGTTTGCGGAGTGTCGTCAACTTGTGGTGTATCGATTTGTGGTTCGTCGATAACTTCCTGTTCTGCTTCTTGTATGTCTTCGATGAGTTCGTCAATTGTCTCAGGATTTTTTGTCTTACGTCTTGGCATGTCCTATATTATACGGTATGTTTTGTTTTTGCGGAATGATTATTTCGTATGAGTATGGATGTCTTAGAAGTATCTCCAATCTTGCGTACTCGTTGTCTTTCAACTGTTTTATTATTTTCTGAATTTCCACTTTATCAACTCCGTTGAGATAATCGTCTACGATAATTTTCATATCGTTTCTATTAGGGTTGTAGAATGTTACTAAACTTTTGAGATGTTCTCACGGTATGGTTTACTAATTGAGGTTAGTTGTTGTGTTATGACTATTGTGGATAGGTTGTAGTGTCTAGCACTAAAGGCTAGTTTAACTAGTTCGCTTGTTCTGTTTTTAACGTCCTGCCCACCAGCACAATCATCTAATATTATTAGTGAGTTGGTACCTTTATAAGTGTCGGTCACATGTTTAAGGATTACGTTGACCTTATCTTGCTCACACTGGATAGCGATAAAGTCTGGGTCTATCAAGTATTTCCACTCTATGTACGTCTTATTCCATTCGAACGTTGGACATATAAGAATGACGAAATCGAAGTGATTCATGTAGTCTTTCTCTATCATATCCAAGAGGTAGTGCGTTTTACCGCAGGCTGTCATACCAACAATCAGCATGTTAAAAGGTGTTTTCATATAGAATACTATATGTTTAGTACTGGATTGATTGTAGATCGTTGTTGACGAAGTTTACGAGACCATCGGAGAGCACGAATATTCTGCACATAACGTTCGCTGTTGTGGCTTCTTTATTGATTTCCATCAATATTCCTGACTGAGTGTTCACGATCCTTTTTCCAGTTGCAACTTTCACGTTATCTTCGATAGATCTAAGGTCAACAACTAAAGCGAAACCGTCTTTGTAAAACTTTTGAACAGTCATATGCTGGTCGGAGTCTAGTCCTTGTCCGAATAGTCTTTTCGCTTCTCCCCAGAGTCTTGATTTTGGTATTCCATGGCTGTATACCATGTTTGGTACACCTTCAATAGTGAGTTTCACCGACTCTATGTTTGGGTAGACGAACACCTCACTGTCAGTTCTTATCTTATTTGTGAAGAGTAGAACGACGGCTCTCATTGATTTTCTTGGTAGGTTAATATTCTCATTTACGAGTGTGATTCCCTTATCCCACTCCACAGTCTTCATTAGTGTGATGTGTTCGTATGATAGAGACCTTCCGGACGCGTATAGAGATGATACTTCATCAGCAATCTCTTGATTCTCAATAGTCTCATACTCCAACTCGAGGTTCTCTAGCGTATAGCCAGCCACAGCTGATCCAGATTGAGCCACCATAATATCAGACGCTTTTGGGAGTGTGATTATATACCTGAAATTGTTGTTCATGTTGTATGGTGCGTATAGACCATGGTCTTCTAGAATCTTGTCGATTTGAACCTTTTGTTTAGTGTTATGGATGGAGTACATCAGACCATCACTAACTTTTTGTACGTCTCCACTGGCTGCACCACTGTCATCCTTTGAGATTAACTTTCGAAGGTTCTCGTTTGCTATACCATATTCAACCATCTGGTCTCGCTCACTGTTAGGTTTCCAGAGGTCTTTGTACGTACCGATGACGCTCTCACCACTATTGTCGTACACGGACTCACCAGCTAGTTTTACTACCAGTCTCTCAAATAGTAGTTTCGAAAGGTTGTTAAGAAACCATGATTTCGCATTAGAACTCTTAAAGTCGAATAGAATATGGAGACTAGAGGGTACCAAACAAGTGTTACCCTTTGTTTTCGGGATGTCGATGTATAACTCTTCCCCTGGATTGGCTTTGTTGGGGTTTAGCGTTACAACATTACGGGCTCTTATGCCTTTGATAGTAGAAATTTCGCGGCGTCTATATCCAGGAAGCAACTCTTTCTCGTTAGTATTCATACTATATATTATAATACATGTTTTATTTCCTCTGTTTGTACTGATCGTAGACGAACCAAGCTAGTGCTATCGCTAGGATCCACAAATTAGACGCTAACCAAGATATACCTGCAGCTCCCCACTTTAACGCAGTCGCCACCACGTTTAGCAGTCCAGCCAGTAGAGGGCCAGCCTTTGTGGCTAGATTAGCTATAGCTTTCCCTAGTTTTCCAAGTGCTTGACCACCTTTGAAGACTACGCTTCTAGCGGATATTATAATTGTGGTGATAAAAGAGGCTATGGTTATTCCTAAAGCTGAGGCGCCTAACCAATTTTCTCTAAACCACTCCTTTATTTTTTGTAACCGAGTGATGTCCTCTTCTTGTATCTCCCTAACCTCCTCACGTTCCAATTGTTCTAAGGTTTGGTCCCTAGCTATCTTGAGACCTGTCAATCGCTCATACAATTCTGTCCTCTCTGGGGAACCATATTTCTCTCTATTCATATCGTCTGCGGTCTTGTCGATAGTGTCCTGAAAATGGTCGGCTTGAACTTTTAGAAATTGTGGTCTAGTGTCTGGATCGATACCGTTGTTTTGGTTTAGAACACCTCGTAGCTCACTATTTTCTTTTTCTGTTAACCCAAATACATTATTGTCAATCACTTTTGTTTCAATTACTGGAAAGTTACTCGAATCTGTGGTGTCTTCGTTTCCTGTAACGTTAGTTGAGGTGTTTCCTGTAACGTTAGTCGAGGTGTCAGGGATTTGTTCAACTAACTTCTTGAACTGCTCAATCGCACTTCTACTTCTAATGTCTTTACTGTAGATCAAACCATTTTTTCCAGGTTTTAGAATTAGTCTAGGTTTCAAATACTCACCGGCTTCGTTTATCGGTTTGAAAAGAATAGATTTTGAGGTAGTCACGTATGACCTATTAACTATATCCCTTGATATTTCATCATTACCGAGTCTTTTGCTATACAGTTTACGTATTTTCAAACCTATTAGATCAGTTCTTTTTATACCATTTCTTACCAACTTTTTGTTGAGTTCGTTTAGTTCTTTAAGTCTTCTTTCGATTTCGATAGCGTCTTCGAAAGCTAAATTAAAACTCTCGTCTTGGATGTCACCATATGTAACCGGTTCGTCAAGCACTACTGCTGGAGCATTAGTGGTGGTTCCTTTACTAGTTATTAACACTGTTCCGTCGTTGTTGTCTACGAATGACGTCTCCGCATGTGTGACTCTGTTTTGTACTCTACGATCTATAACTCTATTCTCTATCTCTTGTTTTATCCTGATGATTCTTCTATGTGTGCTACTAAGTTCTAGTCCTGTCTCATTTTCTGTGATTATATTATTGAGCATGTCGAACTCTTCTTCTAACTTTTCGTCTGTATATTTATCAAACTCGTTACGATCTTGCATTCCGATTTCATCGAACCCTCCTTCAGTCATTATATACTACTCAATGTTTTGAATATCACTCTCTGGTATCCATGAGTTGTGTTTACTGTCATAGCCAAGCCACTTGACTAAGACCATTTTCTTACCCTTGACCTTCTTTCTCTTCAGTATCTTCTCGACTTTGTAAACGTCGTCTTTTTTATCGACAGCTGACAACTCTTCCTCGTAGAACTTACCAGTGATAGGTTCCCCTTCATGGTCCTCTATCTCGTATACGGTAGGGTCACCACGTACGACCTTTGTCACTTTGAATAGCTCCTCAGTGAAGTTAGCTTCATACCCTTTTGCGAATATGCTCTTGTACTTTGATATCCTGACAGTATCACCTACTTTAAACTTTGGCAGTGGGTAGTCACCGAAATGGTGTCCAAACAATGTCGTCCACACTTCGTTTTCGTTTTTCTTACTAACGTCTTTAGGTTTCATTAGAATATTACTATGTTTAGTATTGTTGTAATTCTCAACGAGCTGGTCTAAAATGTCTATCCACTTGTACGTTCCTTTACTGTAGAAGTACTTCCACATAGACGTTTTGAGTGTTCTGTTGAACCGTTCCACGACTGCTGCCTTTTTATCAGAGTTCGTGCTGAAGTACTTTACGTTGTGTTTATCCAATAAATCCTTCACACCAACGTTGTAGAATTCCTTACCATCGTCAAACTGAACCAGCTTTGGATACTCACCAAATCTAGCCTTAGCCTTCTCCAATAACTTTGCGACAGCCTTAGTCATGTTTTTCGTATCTTTCCTATATACAGGTATTGCGAAAGCATACCTACTAAGGATCTCAGTTGCTGTTAGTATCCAGTAGTACCCGTTGTTCTTGTGCTTGTACTTACCCATATCGACCAAGTCCATCTGTATCTGCTCACCCAGATAGTCAACAAATGTTTTTCTAAACTTGTGTTTCTTAACAACTGGTTTGTACCTAGTGTACGTGTCTTGAGATTTTAGCCAATCCTTTATCTTTACCCTACTAACGTTTAGACCGTCTTCTTGTGCCTTTTGGTACAGCCTCTCAGCAGACTGGTAACCAGTTGATGGGTTGTAGTAAATATCTCTTAGCTCTTGCTCCATATACACTACACGATGTGTAAATCTAACAACACCTCACCAACGTTAATACTGTTATCGTCCTGATCTGTTATCTTGAACTCTAGTTGGTTGATGACTCCTTTGTTTATTGGGATTTTCGACCCAACACCAAAATGTTGTACAGAGCCCTTTAGTGTCTGTGTGCTAGTTATTGACAGTACTGCGATACAACCACTTTTGCTACCATTAACTATGTTCCTAGATCTGTCCACGATACTAGACGTTACTTGTATGTATTTCAGTCCTCTGTTAACATTCACAACGTTGGGACTGGTTTTTGTGGTGGCTATTGTAGTGTTTTCGTCAAACCCTAAGAGTTGTCCAAATTTAAACAGTTCTATTTGTTGATCAGTTGTTATCGTACACGTTGAGTCATATCTGTTAGCTACTAGCTTGACGTCTCCTAACTCTTTCAAATCATCAGCGATCATTTTAAAGGTGTGGTACCCAGGACTAAAAACGTGATCACTACTGTTGTAAGTTATCTTGTTGTTATCTGTGGTTACGTTAACGTAGTCCCAAAAGATGGTTGCCTCCTTCACTAGTAAGTGAGGGTCTAAGTTAGTTGCTAGAGTTGACTCTGGTAGGTCTACAGTTTTCGTTGAACCACTAATCAATACTACCACTCTCATATAACGTACGGTATGTTATGATGGATGCTTTCAAAAGAAAGTATCCTTATGCTGACAAGAATAGGTTTTTTCTTGACGTTGACGACAATATGCATATACATATATTCTTCGTGACGAAAACTAATATTGGTGACGTTAGTGTAGACTCAAGTAGGTTTAAGAGTAACCCAGAGTATACTAAGTATCTAACGATAAACAAACCAATGATAGTTAACCAGAAAGAGATAGCTAACGCTGTACGTGTGGCTAAGCTGAATCTAGTCAAAAAGTACCCTCACATCACTTTGAGCAAGTTTGAGTTCGATCCAACTGTCTCACAAGATGGTGAGGTTAATGGTGTTGACATATATTTTAGAAACAACGACATCATAAGCACGAACATAACTAGTGATACTTTCAAAAACGACAAGAGTATGTGGGTTTGGTTACACAACAACAAGTCTCCAAAAGGTCACGACGACAAGTTTCCAGAAATATGGCTATCTGGTGGAACTATCCAACCATTATCAAAAGGTCGCAAGAACCACTGGGGACTTTGGGATGGCTATCCAACGGAAAACGTATTGAACTACCCAGTGAATAACTTTAGAGTCTTCGTTAACCGAAAGAGCTACTTTCTCTCAAAGCTACCAATATTACAAATCACCACTTCAAAGACAAAGTCAAAGTGGGACGACAACGAGAGCTACTATAGAGTCGTGTTCGCAACATATTGCGCAAGTTTCTGTTGTGGAGTGTCGTTACAACACTTGTCACCCTCGCAAGAAGTTCACCCTGTTATCACAAGTGTGATGAGGTTCCATCTGTACTTTACCATCAGAAGACTTCTCAGAAGGATGGAAGGTGGTGAGAGTATGAGATCGATAAGTAGAGAGTTTGATGCTGGAGAATTGTATGGTAAGACAGACAAGATTCCTAAAAAACATTACTACCAAGGTAAAGTCCTTGCTGATGGTACAACAGGTGAGGAGAGAGTCTTCACGATTAACGACGTTAAGAACGACTACAAACGATACGTTCCTCTGGTGTCGAATGGTTTCACAAACATTGGGAGACAATACCTAAACCAGTCTATAGAAGCCTTTGTTTACTCCACACTTGGTGCACAAGCGAGGACACGTGTGTCAGTCGTTGGTGATTCTGCAGGTAGTCTAGAGACTCAACAAGAGTTCCGAAAGTTGGTGGAGGACAGTGTTATAAACTACGACGTTTCAACGTGGATTCTTAACATGAACAAGTCGATTAAAGACACTAACGTTGTCCAAAACCTTGCACTGTCACCGTCTACGTGGTTAATGCCGAGTAATGTTGTAATCCTCAAGAACAAAATCGCTGGGTACAACAACCTATTGAAGACTGCCACTCAGAGTATGAAGTTTGGAGTAAACAGTGGGTTAAACTACACGGAAACGACGGAGGTTAAGAAAGTTCACCAAGAAGGTGGAGAGCATCTGGAGACACTTGGTAAACCAAAGGTGACACACCGTCTGACATCAAACGTGACACATCTGGAGACACTCGACAAACCAAAGGTGACACACCGTCTGGAGGTGTCAAAGGTGTCACCAGCTGATAACACGACAGAGTTGGGGTTAATTCTAGTGGTTTCGGCTGTATCTGGCTATTTAGTGAGCAAATATGTGTTATAACATAATGAGTCTAAGCTATGGGTTTGAGGACAGAGACTACGAGAGTGACAAAATACTAAGAAGAGCGAAGAGACATCTAGACAGTGACCCTAAGTTAAGCGTGAGCGGTGGGAGGATGTCTGGAGACATAGATATGGCGTTCAGGACACTCAAAAACATAGCAGATCCAGAAGATGATTGGGATGCTATCAATAAAAAAGTGTTGGAGTCCGTATACTTACCGCAATACTTTAGAACGCAGTCCTATAACGTTCTATTTGATTTTAACGTCACAAACCATGCTGTGAGTATGGTGGAATACCACAGTGGAACAAATAAAGTGAAAACCATTAGAGATAAAACTAACATGTTAGTACAATACGATCCAACGTATGGTCCTATTATTGGTGTTAACAATGGTCATAGCTTCCTATCCCCCGAACTAACTCCAATTCCGTTTGAAGCTGGAGTACATTTTAACTGTCCACGTATGCAATACTGTGACATATCCGTTTTTGTGGTAGTGAGGTTAGCCATGAGGGTAAATACGAAAGATTGGGAGGCGATTATCTCAAACGATGACGGATCGTGGGACAAGTACATAGGGTACAAAGGAGGTGATAAGTTATCGTATGGTGGTGGAGCTCCAGCAAAGGAGTACACGTGTACAATCCCAAATAACATCGACACCACCAAGAGACATATGATATCAATACATTGGCGGATGGGTAACTCCTACGTTAAGGTGAACAACGTGAGGTCAACAGACTCAGACTTCACAGCTAATTACGAAGAGATAGGGTCTCCTTACGTAACGATCTTTGGAGCTCATCGACCAAGAGTACCACTAGCACCCTACAAGTACCCGTCTATGATAGAGTTCTACGGTGTTAGGATTGTCTCTGGCTACATGACGAGCCGAGACATAATACTAGTTGGTAGAGATATGATGAAGGAATATGATGTGAGTTAAGATATATGAGGAAGAAGTCAGTTGTTGTTTTCAATCACATATCAAAGGATATGTCAGAGGAAGAGGTGCTAGAGCTCAAACGCTTGTACGCGTACTACCACAAACTAGAAGCCTGTTACAAATGGAAATACAAAAGGTTGAAGAAAGTTAAACTATCGTTAAACATGACTAGCATAGGGTTAACAACAGTAGGGATTATAGCTGGATCGATAACCGCTAACCCTCTAATCACTGCTTGTATTAGTGGTCCTGGTGTGATCATCCAAGGTTACTTGGCTAAATCCAATCTGACGAGTAGAGTGGAGCATTGTAAGTTTGCACACACTAGCTACAAAAAGATACTGACACAACTAAGATCATATCTTAGAGGTCTTCCTTACAACGAGTCAATGTTCCTCTCAGACGTTAAAGTGTTGGACGATAATGTGACTGACTTATGCCCACCAATCAATGGAATGACGAAAAGGTACAATAAAGTATACGAGACACAAGGGGGGTCCGATTCCGACCCTCTAAAACAGGGTGTCAGCTTTTCTTAAAAGTAACTGCTACTTTGAAGACTACAATTAAGATGTCCTAATAGTATGTAAATAGTAGTAAAATATTAAGACACTACATGTGACCCCCAACTGATAGTATGTTTGTGATCGACAGAAGGGTCACTTTGACCAACACCCCGTTTTGGGGTGTTGGTCAAATCACGTGTTTGTGCTATTAAGTGGCTTACTTTCTTAAGATGACTACTATTTAAACACAAAAATAAAACATATGGTATAGTATAGGTGATGAGTGTCACTAAAATATTTAGAAATAACGACATGTCAGTCACTGCTGTAAAAGATGGAGACAATATTTGGTTCTATGGAAAAGAGGTAGCCGAAATCTTAGGGTATAAGAGACCATGTAAGGCTATAACAGACCATGTGGCAGACGACGAGAAAGTAAAGGTCCAAATATCAACGTCCCAAAACGGGGTGTTGGTCAAAAGTATGGTTTGGCAAATAAATGAGCCAGGTGTGTACAGACTAATATTTTCGTCTAAATTAGAGTCTGCTGAGAAGTTTAAAAAATGGGTATTCACAGAAGTCTTACCGTCTATTAGAAAAACAGGTGTTTACACACAAAACAATCAGTTATCAATAATGAATGAGACAGATTTACACTACGACATTGTGAAGTACATTAGAGAGTACCATCCAACAATAATCATCCCAGGGTTGGGTGAGTACCAAGACACATCTACTAAAAGAATAGATGGATGGAAGAAGGGTTATAGTGGTGGACAACCAGATTTGATAGTTCCGCAACTACATAAGAGATACAACGGTTTTGCTATAGAGTTCAAAACACCGAAAGGTAATGGGGTTATTAGGGATAACCAGTTGAGGGTACTAAGGAGACTAAGATCACAAGGGTACAACACGTTACTATCCTCAGACCAACATGAGATAATACATTTCATAGAATAGACTCTAGAGTCCTGTGTGAGTACTGCAATAGGAGATTCAAGAGTGAAACCACACTATCTAATCACCAAAAATACTTTCATCGAATACTCTATCTGTGAGATAATCTGTGAGATGACTGTGAGATAATCTGTGAGATGACTGTGAGATAACCTGTGAGACGACTGTGACTAGATATCACATATAGTATAGATGACTGACAGTGAGTCCGTACCTATTATAACGTCGACAACAAGGACCAAAGACCCTAAGAGAGTAGAGGCAGGCAAACGTTTGGCTGCTATATCTAAAGCAGCCAAAGAGAGGAAGATGAGAGAGAGAGTGATAAGTGAGGACGACAGTTTAAACTATGGATACATCATAGGTACTATAGGAGTGGTAATAGCCGCTAGCTCACTGTACTATACGATGAGGCAAGACAAACAAGTAGTGACCGAAGAGCCTAAGACCGTTGTTATAAAACCATCACGCAAGCTTGACAGTCTCGATTAAAACATATTGTATAATATATGGCATCAATAGATAGAAAAGAACTGATGAACGAGCTATACGACGCAGCCCTTGTGACTGCTGGAGCCGTAGCCGTATCCATGGCATCAAAGAAAGTACTAAAAGAACCGTTGGGTACCCCTGAATCAGTGAAGGGCACCCTCAAGTTAGCGACTGCTGTAGGCGTTTCAACGCTACTCGTTAAGTGGGCGCAGAGCAAGAAATACTTACCTATTGACCCGTTCTCAAAGTAATCTAACGTAATACATAATGGCTAGTGTGATAGCAGGTGGTTTGTTCAACGCCATAGCATTCGCAGGAGCTGGGTTCATATTCAGCAAGCTAAACCATACCGGCTACGAGACAGAGATAAAGAGACACAACAAAGCATTGGAAAGTCTCGCAAGAGCGAAAGAAAAGTTCTACGAGAATGAGATTCGTCAGAGAGACAAAGTCCAGGAATTAAGACAACAGTTGTCAGATGCTAACGCAGATATAAACGACACGAACCACGCTTTGGATCAACTAAGACAAGTACTGACTATACAGTATGATGGGAAGACGTTTAGTAAAGAGCCTGAGTTGTCAGACTATTACAAACCTTCAGATGAGATGAAAGAATATCAAATGGTATTCGTCGGAGTTGTTGGGATACCTTTAGGTTATCTAATATATAGAGTAGTATAATGAGCACTACTCTGAAGGAGATGGCTATTGAATTTGATAAAAAGCGTGACTCGACACTCCAAACTAGTCAGATAGAAAAGTTGGAACAACTACTATCAGACGCTTTAAAACAGGTCGCAACAATAAAATGTGAGTTGGAGACACTCAACCACAAAGTTACTACACTATAGTCTAAAGGTATATATAGTATATTAACTTAAATGGTTGACGAACGTACAATGAGAATGTTCTATGCTGGGTACGCGTTAGATGAGATCGCGTCAAAAAAGTGGTGTGGTACTACATTAGGGTACACGTTGGACGAGATCAAGAACGGAATTAAGGATGCAAGACCAAAAAAGTGGTACGACACCACGTATTGTTACAAGTGTAGTAACCACAGAACCCAAATCGAAGATGGTGTATTCAGTTGTAACAAGTGCGGAGAGACTACCTACGGACGCGTAAGGAACTTTGTACCTAACATTTGGATGTACAATAAATCGGCTCACAGTTACAGTAAGTGGTTAGGGAGAATGTTGACTGGACTAGTCAATGAGAGTGACATACCAACAGTTGTCAATGATTTTATAGAGATAGTGTGGTCTCTTAAAAGAAACGAACTTATTGTCAAGAATATATCGAAATATATTTTCTATGTCATAAGAATATGCTCTAGAAGAGGTATAGAGTTGAGAGGTAGTCTTAACGACCTCAAACCTGGTAAGGTCAAGGTACGATTCGAGTATAACCTGTATAGCGTAGTATACAAGGATCTAGGTTGGGATGGGAGAGGAGATCCATACTACAACGAGTGGGTAAATAAAATATATAGTAATATATATAATGGCAAGACCAAAAATTTACCAAACCAAAGAAGAAGCTTTAGTAGCAAATAGAGCACAAACCAAAGAGTGGATGAGAACTCATAAGTGGGTGTGTGAGACATGTGATAGACCATACCATGTGACCTCTAAATACAGACATTTAAAGACTAAAAAGCATTTGAGAAATTTAAACATTTAATTTCAAATTATTTTATAATGTCCATACGCATAGCTAGATACACCATCTGGTAGTATATGTCGCTTGTCGTCAAAGCAACTTAAGGATATCTTGTTTATTTCATAACTTCCTAGTTGGTGACTCTTGCTGCGAATAGTTTTAATTATGTGAGACATCTGCTCACCATTTGTTAGGACACTTTTATAGTTGTCGTGTCTTATATTATTTCTAATGGTACTCTTCTTGATACCCTTAGCAGTCTTCCCACCTTTTCCATCCTCTTTTATGTAGCTATACATTTTCGACCTTAAACCTACGAACTCAACTATTGGAACTCCTAATGTCTCATCCTTCATTTTACCAATAACCTTCTTGTTGGTTAGATCGAAGTAAGGAGATGACTTGTCATATCCACTAAAGTCGAACACTTCTTTGTTAGCGTACATATCTTTGTACACATCCTCCGTCTCAATCTCATACATTAGACTATCCGTATCTGTGAATAGTAGTTTGGCTTTGTTGCCATACTCCTTTTTGACGTTATTGTAGTGGAAGTCATACATCAATGTCTTTGACAAGTCTAGAATACACATACCTACGTATGCTGGTCTATTTAGAGTTAGTATCTCTTTGATCTTGTGAACTGCTACCAAGTTATTGTCAAATATCTTACTACTAACAAAGGTTGGTTTTGACGTTAGTTTCTCCAGTTTTGCCTTATCTGTTACTAACTCCACATTCACACGTTTTCGTAGATTCTCCATAGTCTTTCCGAATACACTATTGTTCATGAGCTTAAAGAAATCCTTCTCAAAGTCATTCTTCGCTTGGGTTCTCTTGTCCGTATTAAAGTCGATATACTGTTTGAGCCATGGTGACTGATCGAACTGAAGTACTCTGTGTATCTTATTAACCTTCATTCCCAAACTCTTGTATAATTGTAGGTTTCTATAATGAACAACGTACTTACTCTTACCGTTTAGGTTAGGTACAAGTTTTGCAACCTCTCCAACAGATATCTTAAACTTGTTTTGGATTGTCTTACAATAGTTTGACAACATATCACTACTTACTTTCATCCTCTCAGGGGCTAAAGGATAGTCGTTGTGAAGATCGTGCAACTCCTCTGGATACTCTAAATCAACCTCGAGTATCAACCCCTTGTCTGATTCGTTGTTATATTTGTCTAGATTGTTGATGTTAAAACCTTCGACCCACTCAAACCCACCAGTCGGTAGATACTGACACATAGCCCAACCATAAAGGTTATTAGCGTCTAGGTATACGATGTGTTTCGACGGCTTACTACTATCATACCCCTTCATGTACTTGTTATTAGCTTCTCCGTGTCTATGTGTTATACAGGATACACCACCTCGCATTCCTTTCTCGATAAACTGAAACATGTCAATGTTAGTCATCAACTCTAGCTCCACTCCTGTCATCTTTAGAGCAGCGTCCCACGACAGTCCAGGTGACGTGAAGTAATGACAAGGATCTAACTGGTAGTACTGTTTACACGTTCTTCTAAAGTTCTCGAACACGTCAGCCAGTAGTAATACGTCAGACTTCAAGTACAAGTCGTGGTACTCACCCATGTTTCCCACACCCATTTTCTTCCACACTTCTTGAGCGTGCTTGTAGTCTGTGTCTGACACATGCTCGTCGTTTAGGATGCTGTAGAAACTCTCCTTTGGTGGTAACTCGAGTTCGTTAAACTTATCGAAACTATCCATATAGTCATATGGGTACACACCTTTTAGCGACACCAACTCTAGCTCCTCATCTTGAAACAGTTCAGACGTGTACTTGAGACAGTCCTTTGGTAGGTTGTTCACTAGGTTGGCTAGACTAGAGCTCATGAATTGGAAACTATCTAGAAACACTAGATGTCTACCTAACATGAATGCCATATATTTCTCCATATTATTTGGTATGACATTGATTTTCAGACCAACCTTACCTATCTCCTGCATTATGAAGTGGCTATCATACCCTCTTAGATTATGAAATATGACAGGTATCTTATCAGTCAGTCTATAGTTCCTATTGCATAACTGATGTGCAGAGCCTCTATATTTACCAGTGATATGACAATGATCTCTAACTCTCACGTCTCTACGTTTATATTTTATATCACAAATATGGCATTTAGTCGCTTCCTTGAAGTTAACCTTATCAGCTACGGTCAACACCATGTCCTTATTAAAATGCTCCTTTCTGACTTTCTTGCAGTATTTAACCTCCTCTAGCA
This sequence comes from Chrysogorgia sp. JL179-B06, assembly GCA_035772405.1. Lineage (NCBI taxonomy): Eukaryota > Metazoa > Cnidaria > Anthozoa > Scleralcyonacea > Chrysogorgiidae > Chrysogorgia > Chrysogorgia sp. JL179-B06. Next base: position 5,901,108 of record JAYKKM010000437.1, on the reverse strand, counting down.
TCTTTTTCATGAACTTCTTAACCGCTTTCGGACCTCGAAACATCTCTACTGGTTTACTATATTTATCATCGTAACAGCACACTACTTTGTATCCATACCCACAGTCCGTATGTCTTTGGTACTCACTAGTGTACGATCCTGTGAGTGGTTTCACGTTGTCGACCTTCTCTGTGATAGCCTCAAAGTCTGCGTATATCACAAATGGTACCTCTAATTGTTTGTGGTAATTTTTGTACTCAATAGTGCTATCTTCTTCATCTGGCATCTTGATCGCTTGCTTACCATTTACCACCATACAAACCTCCTTATGTTTCTCTAGAACCTCACTGGTAGTAAAACATTGAAGACAGTACCTACAGAAACTATTGCGACACTTGTGTTTAGACTGACCGCACATAAACCTACAAAAGTCTTTGATGTACACGTAGTGTCGTTTAACACCATTAGTTATTAGCAGTAGGTCCATATGATCCTCGAACTTCTCCTCAGAAACGTAGATAGGAAATGTCTGCTTGTTCTCATACCCAAACACGCTTATGCTGATATCATTCTGTCTCTCTATCTTGTTGTACTGTTTCGTATCCACTGGAAATCTCACTCCGTCATAATTGACAGAACCTACGTTCTTCTTGTGCTTCGACACTCTCTGCGGATTCTTTCCTACAGGACACTTGTGCAACACGTGACACCACATGAAACACTTGTCATCTTCATTCTTTATATTAACCAAACCTTTCGACGCGTTCCTCAACTCCTCAGGTAGCTCAATATAACTCGATCCTTTAAGAGGCTTATACACTACCACATTAATATAGTGATCACTAACATTATCTATAACCCACCCAGACCCTTCTGACAACCACACAGCTATACGATTCACTATCTCCTCACTAGCTTGCTTCGTAGCTCCACTAATATCAACACTATTGGTCACTGTTTTGACTACACTATTGAAGAAGGCTTCCTTAATCACAGACTCACCATTACCAATCTCTTTCTCTAGAGTTACTTTCAACGTCTCAGAAAACTTTAAACCTCTCAGTCTTTCTAACTCTTTCTGTAAAGCTGAGCCTACTACTCTTCTAGTCTTGACTAGTTGTTTTAGTGGGTCCTCTTTCTCGACCACCTTAACACTATACGACTTGGTGTACCCTTTGAGAGCAACTCTCCTTTGTACTACAGTAGGACGTGTCATCTTAGCAATAAGGTTAGTGATTCTCTCATACTCTTTGTCTGAGACCTCCTGACTTAGTTGTGACCTCTTAACATATCGTCTAAGATCACGTCTAGCCTTTCGAACTTCTCTGACCTCCCTAACTCTGGTGACTCTATTAATAACACCCTCTCTAGACCCCCTTCTAATAAGGTCCATCCACTTATACCCCAATGCTTTAGCGTCAGCTAGATAGCCAGACATCCTCTCTAGAAAACTCATCTTAATATTAGGCATAACTAAGTCACCAGAACCTATAGCAGGATCACGTGCACCACCACTCGATAGTTATAACCACTACGAGCGACATTACCACCCACAACAGAGTTACGTTTACGTCCAGACCTTTTCATAAGAGTCGTTTTATTATTTAATATAGCTAAGTCCTTAGACCCTTTTGAACCATGAGCCCCACTCAACTCATGACTTGAAATAAAGCCTGTATCAGGATCATATGTAACACTGCTTGACACAGCCTTGTCACGAACGACATCCTCACCCACAGCAGCCCCACGTCTAGACACCTCACTCTGTAGCCTACTAGCTGAGACATGTCTCTGACTCCCCAAACCATGTGACACATTGCCTATTAGTAGTCTCGAAAGTGGGGCTAACAGCAAACTTTTTCCATTTGAGTGTCTCAACTTCTCTAGGGAACTAGACACTTTTTCCGTTTTTGGATTCTGCATATTTGCTCGAAAGTTATATGCGGAATCCAAAAACGGAAAAAGTGTCTAGTTACCTAGAGAAAAAAGTTGAGACACGAAAAATGGAAAAGTGTGCTGGTAGCCCCACTTTCTATACTACTAACGACAAAATGGACGCTCTAGTTAACGATCAACAAACGTACGAAAAACTCAAACGAGATCCAACGCCATCACTCCAACGCAACTCAACAACAAAATTTTCTCACTGAGAAAAACAAACGCTATTGACTTACAAACTTACTATCGGCTCAGATGTTCTGTGTCGCGACCACCTAAACTGTACAGATTACCTAAACTTCACAAACCGCAAATACCCATGCGACACATTGTTTCTTTCTGTGGGTCTCCTACTTACGAACTCTCCAAATACCTAACAAATTTACTTCAACCACTAACAAACAAATCACAACACAAACTTCAATCTACCGAAAACTTTATCAACGCTATCAAAACAGTACAAATACCAGACGACTTTAAACTTGTGTCTTTTGATATGAAATCACTGTTTACCAGTATTCCATTTCAACTGGCTATACAAATATGTTAACGAACAGAACTGTAACATACAATTTACTAAAGAAATTGAGGAGAATGGAACTCTTCCTTTTCTAGACTGTTTGTTAACACGCGACAAGAACAAACTAAGGACTAGTGTTTACAGAAAATTACCAACACACACTCATAGACTACTGGACGAATCATCTTACAACCCAACGGTACACAAAGCAACAACCATCAAGACGCGACCCTGCGATGCTAAAATATACATAGGCAAACCCTGACAAACACGCTTTACTTGACTCTGAAGATGACCGCCGCTGAGGCCATCGAAACGTCAGTCACCAACAACAGTCTTTCTCAAGACTACAACAACATGGACGATCAACTTCACACACAGTGGCGGATATTCACGTTTTAAGGTGGTAGGGCAAAGCCTCCCAAAATGTCCGACAAGTTTGGTTGCTAAGTAACAAATTTTATTTGAAAATTTCCGACAAATTGGCAATTATATATATATATATATATATATATATATATATAAATTTTATTTGAAAATTTCCGACAAATTGGCAATTTGACGAAAGGTGGGGGGGCGGCTGCCCCCCCCATCCCACCACAATTTCCGCCACTGTTCACACATCTAATGATACTCCTAGGTTCAAACCATTTACTTTATTAAAAATGATGTCCTGTAAAAACTGCTGTACCGCACTGTAGTCTAAAATCAAAGATGGTGGAATCTCGATTTTTTCATTTTGATATTAAACTTTTAACCGCACGTTTATCACTATGATAACAGCACAAGTACTGTACCTGTATGTACACTGTACTGTAGGTTATCAAATTTTTGACGCAGTAATATCAGTTTTATCCCTCTCCGGACTCGTTTGCAGCATTATGATCATCTCTTGAGTGATATAACTGATATAACCTCATCTATCATGTGATAACCCATACATGTACATACAAAATAAGGTGGAATCGAGGGCTATTGTAAACTACATATAATATATACTGTATAAAAATACATGACTTGCATATGTGCGGTACTATACACATACATGTACAAAGCATCAGAAACTAAATTGCACCATTCTAATATAAAGCTGTAGAACATGGTCTTTTGATGCACAGGCATACAATAATGCAACACCAATACTGTACAGTATAGAACCTTGCTCATCAATATACCAAAGATTTGGCCCTGAAGGTCATCAGGAAAAACATTCAGGAATTTGACTACTTTGGATGGGATTTAGCACTGTTAAAATTATGAATTACGTACTGTAACATTTAACACCTGAACAAACACTGACAGCACATCTTCAATCAGTATAATCATACATCTTCAACAAAGGAAGGTCTGGCATTGCAATTAATGCCAGTCAATCGATCATTTTATGTTTTAAAATAATTTACATGCAGTAATCCATCGCCTTAAAGTTCAGGGGAATATCCAGAGTTGGGAGGGGTGCATTAACTCTTTCCTGACCGGCCCAGTCAAAATGGGTCGTAGAAGACCCACAAAGTTGTCAATCGATAAACACGGCACACGGTAACGCAAGATTAAAAATCGAAATTCGACAAGCGCCAGGAACATGAGATCCACTCAGACTCCAAGTTTGATTTGATTTCATAAACAACTCTGCGATTGGTGGAATTTTGAGTTTTCAAGATGCTATGTGGGCGTGCAAGATGGCCTTTTCTAGAAAAATGTAAATTTTTCAACCTGATTTATGATAATTAATGCTAATTTATATTAACATAATGTGTTTTGTTTTTCAGCCAGTCATGAAAGAGTTAAGGGCTAATTGGCATTCGGTTGGGGATCCAACATGCTTTTTGCCACACTCAACCAAATTAACCAACAAGTACAGTAATAATTAAAAATAATAACAATAATAGTAAGGTAAAAAAAACCCCTTGGTTTCCAGTTTCCCAACCCTACCTGGTTTTTGGCCAGTAAAATGCTGACCCTAATATTTTTATTGAAATTTCGAGCAGCCTGGGACCCCTGCAGCGTCCTCAAGATTAGCGTGGTACAAGCAAAGCTTTGTGTTGTAATTATACACACAACGCTTCGTGTATAAGAACTACACGCAAAGCTTCATATAATAACTACACGCAATGCTTTTCACCAAAATATTTGGTGAGAAAAAGCATAAGCCTAGTTTCTATATGATCGCTACGCTTGCTCAAAATAACTTGTAATAATTTAGCGTGCTGAATATTTATTGCTTTCGGTTTATTAAACATTCAAACACTGTGGCCCACACGTTTGATTCAGTATAGCAAAAATGCTACGTTTGAAACAGCGTGGAAATCATTGATTTATATAAGAATAATGAAAACAACGGTAAAGCTAGGTAAGGAAAGTTTTATTCAATTAAAAAAGAAACCTGGTCACAAATAAATTAGCTCTTAATGTTTACGTTGTGGACGTTTGATAAATTCGTCCATAGCACATCTGCACTTCCTCCAAGCTTTGGGAATATCAACTGGCGATGTTGGATACATTTGACACGCGTACGATTTTATAAGTTCAACACGCACACATCGCACAGGATCCACAGTTTTTTTCTTGCCGGAAATATTTCTGCATATCACTTTGAAAGAGACGCTGTAAACACCCTGGTCAACAGTAAATAAATTTCATATTTCCGCACATCCATGTATTATTATCTATTTATACCGTATTCTACTTGACTACACGCAAACTTTGTGTAGCTAATCGACTGTGTTGACAAGTTGACAAATCGACAAACCAGCAACAAACGCAAGACGTTCTTTGCCCAAAACATTTTGTGATTTTTATATTGAATCATACAGCCCAGAAGAGTTAACAAAATTATGTACTTGGCTACACGCATGCAAACGTCGTGTGCAACCGACAGACCAAAATAAAGGCCCTTTATCCGGGGGGAATATTGATTACATGTTTTGCTTTGATGGAGGGCTCCACTCGAAATATTTATTTCATAAGTTTAAAAATTATTTATAAACAGTATTTATTTGCTAAAAATATCGATAGCTTACCACCCCTTCACTTTGGCCTTTGCGGTAACCATAGCTGCTTTCGTGCAATGGCAGTTGTCTTGCAATGTTGACATTGTTGTCTCTCTTTTGATATAAATGACATTATATTTCAGTTTCTATACATAGGTATAAAATTGGTATTCAACGTTTTTTCGAGTCGTTTTGTTGATTTTATAAAACGTAGTGCATTGGACAATGAATCATCACCATGACCGACTGAGATACAATGTCTGAAATTATGTGTGTTCGTTTTAGACGCCGGCCGTTAATATGAATCAAATTCGATGATTGTGCGACGTGTAAAACAGACCTTAATCTTCACAAAGGAATGCAGCAAGCAGTGAACTATCCTATGTAACCTTAGTGCACCTATCATTTGTTTCCACTGTATCCCTGGGAGGGCGGGGAACCATGGGAGTATTTGACAAAGATTTGTTTCCCGGGTGACAAGCATTTGATCAAAGAACTGAATCCCGAGGGTTGGGAGATTGATCAGCAGACTAAACTCTTCCCAGGTTTATTTAAGAAAGACGCAGCAGAAGTGAAACTCACTCATGTTGCTTCGACGTTGCTATAATGGCGAACCTGGAGAACCTTTCTGTCGAAGAAATTGCCAAGTCTTTGTTTGTCATACACTTAATAATACATGCAATTGCACCCCCAAGCAGGGGTACAGGTATTTGACAACTAACCCAAACTTGTGAGTGGGGAATTTGACCAGGAAAAAATTCAAAAGTTCAAATCCCCATGGGTCTGCCCGCCCTCCCAGGGGTGGTGAAAACAAATGAAAGGTGCATAGTATCACACTTAATTTTTTTTCAATCAAAATAGTGCAGTCAACTACACGCAAACTCCGCTTAGCAGCAGGCTTTTAGCCAGGATTTCAAAACTGGAAGTCCAAAAATTTTGGTGGGCGTGCCCACAAAAATGTCTTAGTGGGCGTGGCCGTGAGCTTATCAAACGTATTGAACAGCGGTTATATTAAACAACGTTTTCACTAATTCATGTTACAGCATATACACGTTAAATTGATCTCGCAATCAATCGTCATGTGAGTGTAACTACATGCAACTGCATGTAGTTACACTCACAGGTTGCATGTAGTGCGAAGCTTCATGTAGTTTTGACTGAACTACACGCAGTACGTACTGGAAAAACTACACAGGTGTTACAAAACTTTTGAGTGCTACTGTATATACATTTTAAGACCAAATCGAATATATTATATTATCGAATATATTATATTATATTCTGGATAAACAAAAACTTACATGTGCATCCAATTTGATGTGTTGCATTTAAAAGAGTGACACATGGGTAAAAATTGATAAGCTTTTGGTAAATCTTCTCTTCTATTTTATCTCCTGAAAAAGATATCAACACAATTTATTAAAACAATTTACAAGGTTTAACATAAAACTTAAGGGAACAAGAGAACTTAAAGTGTTTCATAATCTTGATGCCCCTTTGTAATTGTGCATTTTTAGCAATAGCGTGGTGCCATAATTTCGCAAAAATTCTTATCAGAAATTGCCGGAAAAGCACTTCTGGGTTTTGCAAAATTAAAAATCTTCCTCGGGGGCCATGCCCCCAGAACCCCCACAACGTGCTGATTCTTCATGTGCGCCCCCTCTTCCGAACAACCCTGGATCTGCCACTGTTTTGACAAGCTTCGATCGATAGGATGTAGTCGGTACAAGGTACAGTAGTGCGTCAGTTGGTTGAGGTGAGCTTACACCCCCCTGTAAAATGTTCTGAGTACGGCCCTGCGGTAGTCAGATGTCGCTTCAATCTATCAGGGCTATTAATGTTATCCGTTGGTGGAACATTGCTGTCTCCTTTCGCATGTGTTAATACTGATTTAATAAAGTTATAAAATTCAAAAGCATTTCTTATTTTTTCTGCTGCAAGACCTACAAACCCGCTCGGAGAAAGTTTCACTGCATAGTAATGCAAAGCCAATTGATTCACAAGACTCTACCAGAATCAACTCTGTGCTTCCATGTCTACACGATTGCTTGAATAAATTTTCAAAACAAATCTTGTTTCCACCAGATGCAGTCAAGCTTTTCATGGAGTTTCAGACATGGATATTTCACGATTCGACCTGAAGTGAAATGTTTTAATCATTGAGGAAAGCCCGCTAGTGGCTGATTGGTTGTTTTTGATAGTTTTTCATGTGGGCGGAAATCCAAAAACATGGGTCTTTCGAGCAGGCGTTCCCTCTCCCTCCTCCTTTCCGCTTTCCCCCTCCCCTTAATGCCGCCACGCATGCTAACAAATCAACAATGGGAAAGCTAATCAAATATCTAAAAAGATTGGTATACTGCCAAAATAATGTGTAACTTGTCTAACGTTTTCAGAGACTGGGTACCAGAAAAGTATATAATGTAAAAAGGGGGAGAGGTGTAAAAAATTACTGACATACATAGGTACTAAATGGATGGCCCCAACCAAAAATTCAAGATGAATGGCAGTCAAGTTTTTCCTTTGTACAGTAGTCTATCAATCAAAAATAAATTAAGCTACTTTTCAGTCACTGCAAACTACAGTATTGGAAGCATATAACAATAAGTAAGTTGGCTGGCTGGAGGCAACCAGTAGGATTCTCTTTCTCTAGCTGTTACCTAAAGGTAGAAGGGATTTATTTATGGATCTTGGTGAAAGCGAAAACCTGAAATTACTGTAGCACTGCTCATTGGATTATGGCAGCACTAATTTTCAGTCTCTAGGGACCGATATTTGAACAAGGCACACCGTAGTCCATAGATGTCTTGTAATTCTTACAATTGCAATTTTCCCATAGTGGTAACCCATCCAGTTATTGTATCAGAGGTACTGTGCTTGACTTTATTCTGATGTGGTTATTTCACAAACTTTGACATTATAAAGTGAAGCCTGGATAATTGGATTTATGCAATAAATAATATTAATACAAGAGGTGTAGCATATATGACACTTCTAGGGGGCAGAGATTTGGCGGGCATTGCGTATGAGGAACCAATGACATTGAGGCAGGTCACGTGAAGGAAGGGGGTCCCGTATCTTGATTTCAAGCAACGCACAACATGCAAATCGACCAGTGTCTAGGGTTGGTAGTTTGGCCTTTTTGAGGCCAAATAACTCTATTTTGGCTTCTTTTTTTCATGGTTGGCCTTGAAAAAAAAGTTTGGCCTTTTGGCTACTTTTTGGCTGCCCTCTTTTCATTTCAAATAAATTTTTAAAAAATTTATCAATCTTTTATAATAGTTTAGGTGGTTCGTTTTATAATAGTTTAACTTCGTCAATAGTTGGAATCTACTGTCGCTGGTATTTGAAACAGACATGATGATTGCATCAAGATGACGTGCATTTGTCATTCATTGTCTCCTTGACATGCTCAACGATCCCAGCACGTATCTATATTTACACTTTGTGTCGCCTCTGGTCACAGAATTCGATAGGGTTAACACGTTTTTCCAGGCGACCGATGCTGATCCGGAAGAGATGTATACCGAGTTAAGTTCTCACAACAAAAGTCTGCGTTCGAGAGTTTTCGACCCGGAAGGAAAACCCCTTCCCACCGAGAAGGTCGATTTTGCGTTACACCACCATTCAAAATCATTCGGTTAACCTCTTTTTGCTGACAACATAAGAGCTCCATCGAGGAAAAAAAATTCCTGGGCACGAGTTTGCAATTTAATTTGGCCTCTTTAGAAAAATTGTAGTTTGGCCTCTTTTGCTAGATTTTGGCCTCTTTTTGATAGCTATTTGGCTCCGAGCATGCGCAGGACCTACCAACCCGGCGGCAGTGTCTGTGGCCAACAACTCCTTGGCTTGAGAAGTTGTATAGCCTACAGGCCGGCGTGTGACCAAACACCGATTTGTTATTAATAACTTGTGAGGCTTCAAATAGCCAAAGTTGTTGACATTATATTTTAAAAAGTAAAAGAACAATTTATTGTTTTATAGAAGAAATACAGGGAATACCCACACAGGAGATAAATTAACTTGTGTTCAAAAATTATTTTAAACTCAAATATTTAAAGAACCAAAAATTCAATTATTTTAAAAACAATATCCAACTCAGTATCAACAAGTTAGCTCTGAGCCTATAAAAACAATGCATTGGAAGGCACAATAGATACAAGAGGCGATATTGTCTGCATTTCAAAGTCATGTTACTGGGTTTAAATTAATGGTTTAAAATCCGGAAGTGTTCATGACAGTATGACTGCCATTGACCAGAATTTTGCCGGAGTTTTGTAACATTCCTTCGTTTCACTGACATTTTAAAACCATAAGAGGAATATGGATACAACAATATAATAATGTGCAACATAACAAAGACAAAAATATACTTACCTAATACTCTAAATTCCAGTATACATGAGAATAAAGTTAAAAGTATAACGACGACTTGTAATAAATTCGACATGTTTGAAGAAGCAGATTTGCGATTATTATTATCCTCATTTAACCCCGTAATCCCCTAAAGTCTCACTTCAGAATTTCCATATAAGGTCATGAGGGATCATTAACTAATAGTAATATATAATATATTAATAAGCAGGTAATAATGAGTGACCGCATTTCCGGAAACTTTTGAAATCTAGAAGCTCGGAAAGACAATTTGCAGCAATTTGAGCAAACTTTTTCCTCTAATTCTGCAGCGAGCATAGTTCAAATGAATCCAAGAGTTGCCTGATGCCTCTTACCTCTTACGTTTGGGGCAGAGCAGGCGGAATTGGGAGCGGACTTTCGCCTCTCCATTTCCCGCCCCGCCCCCAATTCTATCCGGGCAACCCCCCCCCCCCCCCCCCCCCCCCCCCCCAACGTAACGCCTGACAGAAGGGTCTGGGAACCAAATCTAACACTCGCGTGGTTGGCTAACCCGTTAAATCTCGTGTGATGGCCATTATGCAACACTTTCAAACAATTCCGACAATTTTAGGACAATTTAGTGCCAAATCTAACAATGCAGCTTATGTACAAGTCTAGCTAGGGCTCCTGTGCAAGTAGGTTTGTAAACTACTTGATAGGTCGGTGACCATAATTTTTTCCTCAATAATTATTTTCTTCTACCACTTTTACATAATCATCTCTACAACTTACAATATTTTACATTTTTGATGAATGTTTCTTCAAATAACATGTCAAAGAATATGGGAAACGACCTTTCTTTATCATAATAAACCCTGTTAGCTGTTTCTTTTTCCCTAAAATAGCATGTTTTCTTGTATAAAATTACTAGCTGCGAAAAATTGTCAAAAGGTTCAAGAAAAAGTTGTGCGATGCGGTTTTTACTCAACTCATAAATTGGTCACAATGACGTCACCATACTTAAGTCGTAAGCAACTAATTTTTTTTTGGTTTTAATATAAGCATGTCAATAACTTCAAGACTGGAAGTTTCAGCAAATTTTCAATTTGGAAATAATTACTGAAGAATTACCTTAAGTTGCTTATCTCCTAGCCTCTATAGTCGTACTAATACAATTGGGGAAAAAACATTAAATTTAGCAATGTTTGTCCTGATTTTTGGGGAGCTGCTGGCAGGAAAAGATCTTTTGATGTTAATATTACCAACGGATTTGACAAGAGTTTGATTATGGATTTAGTAGATTTACCAGACGTTCGTGTGAGCGCGTGACTATCAGTCGGCAGGGGAAGCAGCTATTATTTTGATTTATACCGTGTTCTCTTAAGATAATCTAATTGGCGCGGGTCGCGGGTTTTGCTATGAAATTTCTTGGCCAAATCCCATTCTGGATTTACGATGTTCGGTAGTCAGATGTCGCTATCAGGGCTATTAATATTATCGGTTGGTGGAACATTGCTGTCTCCTTCTTTCGCATGTGTTAATACTGATTTAGTAAAGTTATAAAGTTCAAAAGCATTTCTTATTTTTTCTTCCGCAAGAACAAACCCGCTCCGATTGATTCACAAGCCTCAGCCAGAATCAACTGTGCTTCCATATCTACACGATTGCTTGAATACATTTTCAAAATAAATCTTGTTTCCACCAGAGGAGTCAAGCATTTTACGGAGTTGCAGACATGGATATTTCACGATTCGGCCCGAAGTGAAATGTTTTAATCATTGAGGAAAGCCCGCTAGTTTTTGACAGTTCTTCATGTGGGCGGAAATCCAAAAACATTGGTCTTTCGTGCAGGCGTTCCCTCCCCTCCCCCTCTCCACTTCGCCTTTCCGCTTTCCCCCTCCCCAACGCCACGCAGGCTTACTAGCGAAGGGTCTTTATATATTATACTGAAACAATCTTGAATACTGTCATGAAACGGGGTATGATCGAGGATGAGCATGAAATCTTGTTGGTCAGCAGTCACATTAACTGGATAACATTATATAATCGTCAGAATTTTGCCATGAAATAACCGCTGACCCCAAAACAACTTAGATCCTAACCCTAACCACCAACCTAATGAGTTGTCTAACCCCCCGCCTTAAGTGTCTTCCTAACCCTCCCACCTCGATTCCCTTGATGTTATACAGTTAATGTGAATGCTGACCAACAAGATTTAAAGTAGTACTCATCCACGATCATCGCCCAGGTTATAGCAAACCCCTCTTGAAACGTCTTCTTGTTTCTCCATGGCTCGTTTTGGTTTACGCGCATGGTATTTGGTTTGAAGACAAAATACCACGCGCTTATAAACCAAACGAGCTTGTCAACAATGGAGGAACAAGGAGACGTCAACACAAAAACCTCAAAGAACATTTTGTAAGAGCGTAACCGGTCGGGAAATTTGTCGAAATATTATAAATAATAATAATAATAATAATAATAATAATAATAATAATAACTTTATTAATAACCATCTTTAGAGGATAAATACAATGGTTTTACAGAAGATAAATGAATATAAAAATGTTAAGAATATGAAATATATATACAAATGTACAGTGTAAGAAATTTTTATCATTTTTAGAAATACTTAAGAATTTATAAGTCTTAACGGGCGTGGTAAAAAGGATTGTTTGTCTTTCAGTTCCAGAGAGTGGCACAGCAAGCTTGTATATACTTCCTGATCTGAGATTATATTTATGATTATTATTATAGTAATAAACTTAGAACATGGGTGGTTTTCCTCATCAATAATTATTTCCAGTTCACGCTTGGTCGCTTCGATGCGCCTCGTGCTAAGCTTTTCGGTATTCCTTGGAGTCTCTTGATATTCCTATGATAGATAGACTTCTGTTCTGAACTTTCTCAACTTCTATAAGGTAGTTTGGCAAGCCACCCCAAATAGGGGCTGCATATTCAAGGAGTGGTCTTATTTTAGAACAGAACATAGTAATGCCAATGTCAACAGGAAGTCCTGCCTTCCTACATTCTCGCATTTGAAAGAGCCTCTTGTTTGCCTTGCTTAGTGATAAATATACCTCAACTGTAAATTGTCCAATCAGAGAGTTAGGTTTATAACACGTGACCAGTAAATTTATCATAGAATTACCCTGATCTGCAAATTATCTGTGGGTATTTTTGGCATATGGTAGTACTGCGCCTATGGTCAACCTTATATATACAGTAGGTTCATCTATACACGTGACGCCATTTTCTAAGGATCATCTGTAAAAATGGAAACCAGAGTATGCCTATACACGAGATCTCGGGACATGTTTAAGTGGATTCCTAGATGACTTCTTCTTGGGAGATACTTACAGTCTGTTGAAAATATGTAAAATCCTATTGAAAATATGTAAATTACTATGTTTGAGAAGTCAGTTCAAACACTCGACGTCAGACTTTACCGGGATTTTAAGCCCTCGTGCATTAAAAATGCTCGCCTTCGGCTCGCATTTTCAATAGGCACTCGGACTTTTAAATCCCGGTAAAGTCCTCCGTCTCGTGTTTAAACAATTGCTACAATGACTGGGTGTGCCGCAAAACTATATCATATTACAACCGACACACCACCTTACTACAAACAAAGAAAGACTGTTACAGATAATCATACATTTTCCTAGTTTAACTATACAGCTTAATAATGTTGTTCAGTTTAGTTCATTTGCTTACACAATAGTAATGGCTTTCTTACACAATGGCCACATATATTTCTACATGCATACAGACGGAAGTTCGTAATCGTATAACCAGAAGTATGTTAAAATATCATATTTTTTTTTTTAATTTGTGTTTCTATAGATAAAGTTTGGAAATCCTTTGGATGCCGCCAACGGCCTATGTGATCTAGAAATCCACTTGTTTTCGACCATTGTTAGTAACTGAACGCATTCCTGTTCCCGACAACATCATGACTGAATCAACTCCAACATCATGACTGAATAATATGTATCGGATGGCTGGTACCACTAAAGGAACATATCATCAAGTGTATTCCTTTATGCGGGTCAACACTAGTAAAGCGGTCTGGAGAATATATGAAAATACCTGTTAAAAATCCTTCGTGCACAAAATGCAATGCGTGTTTGCTTTGCGTGTTTTCTCGCCGCAATCTTCACTTAACGTGTTGGTCGGTAATTTATCTTCTGAAATATTGGCCCGATAATGAAGATACTTCGGAGTTTTCATCTGTTTTTAAATCTTTTGTATGAGTTTTTACATGGATCTTGAAAACATCTTGTCTCTTGTAGACACCAGAGCACATGGAACTGAGTGGTAGTGAGAAATACCATCAAGTTTGATTCCCGAGATTGTTTCGCACTTCATAACATTTTAGAATTACATCACCTGTAGATGTAGAAAGCACACAACTAATTATTATTTTTTTCTTATCAAGATGTCAGCAACGATTGAATCGCATTACATACGACATTAAGTGTAATTATGTATACCTTGCATGGAATTCGTGGATTCCAATGCATTTTTTGGAAATGCATTCTGATCTTGCTAAGTTTTAAAGGTTTGATTCTGTGTGGGACATACAATGGACAGTGAAACAGATTCATTCCTTCACAATCACATGATGTGGTCGAGCATTTCTCGAAAATAGCGTCTGAAAACGCATCAGTGTTGGTCCATATTGAATATGGAAACTGTAACAAAGAAGCATGAAGTGGAAAAATAAATATTAAATATTAATATAGATAATACTATACGGTATAATCAAATTAGTACTCCTATACTGATCTGTAAGGTCCCTTATACACTAGGGTGGTCCTTATTTTATTTATTTTTATTTTGTATAGTCTCACCCTCTTAAATGGTTCCAATTGAGTTAAAAATGCTGTGTGTAAAATTGTATTAAAAACTATTGATATTTAGGGGTAGCTCATGGACCCTGAAAATTTTACTATAGTATCTTATGAGAAAAATCAGCCAAAATGTCCAATATGCTATAAGTCCTCAGGGGAGTGTCAGATTGGTCTAAAAATCCATTAGTGAGTAGTTTAGACCTGGTTTCCTATTTGACTTTAAGACAAACGTATAGCCAAAAATGTATGGTTTCCGAGATATAGGCTCCAAAGCTCTTAAAAGTCTTATTGCAGGTTAAAAAAGTTTGGATACCTATCTAACCATAGGTAATATTTGGCATTTCACTCGATCAAACTACATGTTGAAATGAGTGTTGGAATACATACATTTTAATACATACTGGTCCCGGTTTGGTCTTAAAATGTATGTATTCCAACACTCGAAATTTTCCTTCACCATAAATCCTTTCAACATGTAGTTTGATCGAGTGAAATGCCAAATATTACCTATAATATACCCAGAATCTTATCCCGGCATTACCATCACCATATATACAGAACTCGTGACTAGGCTCTCGGCGACGGCAGGGTCGCAGGTTCAATTCCAGCCGGAAGGCCTTGAAGTTGCATTTTTCGCAACTCGTCCCGGTTTAGTCTTAAAATGTATGTATTCCAACACTCGAAATTGTCCTTCACCATAAATCCTTTCAACATATATCTAACCATACATTTTTGGCTATAAGTTTGTCTTAAAGTCAAATAGGAAACCGATCTAAACTACTCACTAATGGATTTTTAGACAAACCCGACACTCCCCTGAGGACTTATAGCATATTGGACAATTTGGCTGATTTTTCTCATAGGGATATACTATAGTAACAAATTCAGGGTCCTTGAGATACCCCTAAATGTCAATAGTTTTTAATACAATTTTACACCCAGCATTTTTAACCCAATTGAAACCATTTAAGAGGGTGAGACTATACAAAATATAAAAAAGACAAAATATGGACCACCCTATTATACACGCTACGATTTTCCCTTACGATTGTCATCGTAATGAATCCCGTGCGTTCAGCTACACCAGATCTGAGTCAAAAGGAGGACGCGTGTTGTAAATAGTAAAAGTTTCAATATAAAATATTATAGCATATATGTATATAACAAGACGCTTGCTAGGCGTTAACTCGGGATACTTGCGCTTAATGTGTTCTGTAAAACACACAATAGAATAGACACAAATCAAATAATCTTCTCTTTGCAAATTCCGCGATTTGTAACCCTAGGTGAGGTACAACTAACCGCGATCGGCGTGTCCGATTTGTCGACAGGAAAAATAATACAGAAACGCTGCCGAAATCTAGAATCGGCTACCAGAGTAGCCCGAGTAATTATCTAAGTATTTCTTTAAAAAAAGGCTCTACAGTGTATGTGCATTGAAAGTTATATTTATAAACTTAGAAACCACGAGGAACACAAGTTACAACAGTTATCATTATTACCAATAAAGCCGGATAGATCCAATAGGACCTATATATCGTATAGAATGTTTGCCGTAGCAAACGGTATATTAAAACGTGGCAGTTGAAAGTCACTATTTCTGAGTGAGAATAGATAAGAAACAATATGTGCAATTAGGTAGGTCCACGACAGTACCCTAGTTGATTTGTTACACCTTCTATACGCGAAGCTATTGATAAAGGACATTGTGCTACCCGAATTTGTTTTTGCAGATATTCAAAGGGTTTTGATTTAATAGTAATCACAACCTTACGAATAGATTCTTAGAAGTTCACCCTGTCTAGACTGCAGAAATCTTTTTGGGGATCACTTTCCATTGGAAGCCAAACCCAAAATAAACTCCAAAGCCTCTCCGCTAGTTTATAGGCCAATGTGAGAGAGAATGCTTGTGGGCTGCACATGCGCAGTCAAGGTCCCCCAAAAAGTGATTCCAAAAAATAATTTTGCGTCTAGACTTGCTACAAGTCGTCAACTCACTTTTGCTGTCCTGCGTCAATGGATAGCTGCGTTTCTTACCAACAGAGCCCAATGTGTTGAATTAGCAGATGAATCAGATCTGAGTGGCTAAAGGAACAAGATTGGGTTCAATTTTATTTAATGTTATGCAGTCAACGATTTGGCAAAGAAATAGAAATAGAATTAAATTTGTATCAGACTTAATTGTAACTAAAATAATACTAAGAAATTTGCCGAGTTTATTGCATATACTTCTGCCAATATCGCGCAATGAATAAAATGAAATTGAACCCTGGAAAGTGCAAGGAAATGTTAATTACTTTCATGACCTATGATAATATTGTATTTCGTCCGTTGGTTATTGATGGCAAGTTGTTGAGCGTACAGTATGTCCAGTTATAAACTTCTTGGTTTGTACATCAGCGATAGATATACATCAACGATGCTTCCAAGCGTTTGTTTGGTCTCCGCCAACTTAAACTGGCTGGAATTGGTCATAAAGACCTTGTGTACTCGTTATATATAAGTAATCAACTTGAAGACGGGTTTGGGTAAAACGCAGATACGGATGGGCGGATGGCGGACGGACGGACGGATGAGAGGGTAAAAGGCGGATGAGAGGGTAAAAGGCGGATGAGAGGGTAAAAGGCGGATGAGAGGTTAAAAGGCGGATGAGAGGGTAAAAGGCGGATGAGAGGGTAAAAGGCGGTTGAGAGGGTAAAAGGCGGATGAGAGGGTAAAAGGCGGATGAGAGGGTAAAAGGCGGGTGAGAAGGTACAGTAAAAATCTGTGAGAGGGTAAAACGGGATACAGGGTAAACGGTGCTCAAAAATAATAAAGCGTAAACAAACGTAAAATGTCTTGTGTCACTAAAAAAACGGGAGGCGATGATTGAGGGGAAAAGGCCCTGGGAACGAGGTTGTGATCGAGGATGAGCATGAAATCTTGTTGGTCAGCAGTCACATTAACTGGATAACATCAAGCCGGCGCAATGGCGCTGGGGGTTTGGGACGGGCTGCGAAGTGCGGGGGGGGGGGGGACGGGGAGGCGAGGGAGCCCCTGCAGTGATGCTATTGTTTCGGCGTTTTCTCCGTTCAATGAGAGAACGGAAAATTCCTATTGGCTGAGAGGTCGTTGATTGACGTTGGTACTTGGTAATAGAAAATATACTTTTCAAGGCGATATGTCCAATGAATTCTCAAAAAATTCAAGTAACTTTTTTTTTAAAGAAAAACACCTAATCGCTCTGCACCAGCTTTTCCCTGGAAAAGATTTAGTGGCCGTTTTACCGACTGGTTTCGGGAAAAGCGTGATAATACGATAAGCGAGAAATTGGGTCAAGAAGGATTTGGGGAGGGCATATTGTAAAACGCGGACTGGACTGGACTCGTGGACTGGACTCGTGGACTGGACTGGACTTGTAAAACGCGGACTTGTAAAACGCGGACTTGTAAAACGCGGACTTGTAAAACGCGGACTTGTAAAACGCGGACTTGTAAAACGCGGACTTGTAAAACGCGTTAAATATTAAATACAGGATCTCATCATCTCAGCCAATGGTGTAGTCCTAAATTTTTAACAAGGGGGGCAGCTCACCACAATTCCACAAAGTTGCTAAGGTGAGAGACAACTAGGGAGGTTTGGGGGCATGATCCGCTGGAAAATGTTGGATTCCTAGGATCTCTGAAACACCATTTCCTGCATTTTCATGCGCGTTATAAGATAGTTTAATGGTTCTAAAAATGGTAAAAATACATTGAGCCACCCCACCCCCCCCCCCCACACACACACACACACACACACACTACGCCCCTGATCTCCGCTATACGTTAATGACATCGTGCATCTCCAATTGTAAGTTCGTTTGCAATACAAGCTTGTCAAACACAGAGTGCCCATATTGCCCGCACTGTAAATACTTGTAGGCTCTTGTATGCGCCGCAGTTCGTGCAGGCCAACTGGCATTATCAAATTCCCTCTATCCAGAAGTTAACTGTTATGAAAATATGCAAAATTGTATATTGATTATTGATATGATCTCCGTAGCTGCAGATAGATTTCTTTTCGAATGCATTAAATATTTACTTTCGTTTAGTTTTTTGGTGTTTACGTATTTAAACCGTGCGGCGCTTCATGGTTATGTTGTATAAATGTATATTTTCCTACTGTATTTTAATTTGTCACATGAAGTTTTTTCTACATGAACGAATATTATAACTGAAGACAGTTCGCTTTAGGGGCTGATTTATTTACATGATGAAAATAATGCACTACTAAACTAGTCAATTGAAACCCCCGGGACTGTCTATGTGTTAGTTTCACATTCGATGTGTAGGTTTGAAAGATCCACCAAAGGGTTTGTGGTTTCGTCCAAAGTTTGCAGCCTATGCGCAAAAAATAGTTTTGATAGAACAGTTATTAAAAGACGAAATGAGAAAAACAAGTATAGAAAGCCTTAACATGCTTTTTTTGTTCTGTTTGTTGTAAGATTAAACTTACAAATGTTTTCTTATTGAAAACTGACTGTGAAAATAGCCGGGTATTTTAACAAGTGAACGGTGGGTTTTTAACACTCGTGAAATGTTAAAATCCCCGCATAGTCCCGGGGTCCGTGGGCTGAAATTAGTAGCTCGGGCTAAAATGTTTGAGCGATTACATGGGAAATTTTAGTATGGAAATTTCAGCCTGGGCTGAAACTCAGCCCAGACTGAAATTTTCGCTGAAACTCAGCCCGGGCTGAAATTCTCCATGTATTAAATCGACACCTTATAAATACGTGTCGAAAAAAACATTGAACAAAGCGACGTCTCGGTGTTTGTCGTACGTATTGCGAATCGGCCGCTGCAACTACTTTCTTAATGCATGCTACAACAGGAAGACAAAATACACGATGGTTTATAGAGCTGCTATCTTAGCTAAAAAGAAACAAACATGTTTAATTTGTTTACAAATATCAGCCGACGACTCGGCCAAAAACAATGAAGGTCGAAGGTCGTTGCCTAGAGACCTTGGCAAGTTTCGGAGGGACCAGTTGCGAAAAATGCAACTTCATGCAGCCTTCCAGCTGAAATTTAACTCGCGACCCTGCGATGCTAGTGCAGTACTCTGACAACGTTTGGTCTTAAAATGTATATATTCCAACACTCGAAATTTTCCTTCACCATAAATCCTTAGAACAAAAATAAATCCTTATTTTAAGCTGTTATTATTGTATCCTCACTTTATGAACCATCAACATAATGTCGTATAAATAGTATACATTTCGGCTCCCTGCATCCTGTCAGACATAAATCTTGTCAGATACGCCAGCTCTACTCATAGCAACTATGATAAGAACTATCAACAACGATAGACGCTTTCGATAGTTGCACCATAAATCCTTAGAACATGTAGTTTAATCGAGTGAAATGCCAAATATTATACTAATAACAGCTTAAGATGGCCGAAAATTAACACCGCAACAAGAGCCATTGACGTTTGACTGATTTTATGGGACGAATGTTTCACTTTTGCAATATGTGTTTGACAAGCTTGCAAACAAACTTACAATTGCTCAAGATGCACGATGTCATTAGCGTATATCTGAGATGAGATTACTGTGTGTAATAATATTTAACGCATTTTAGAAGTCAAGTCCGCGTTTTACAAGTCCAGTCCGCGGTTTTACAAGTCCGCGTTTTACAAGTCCGCGATTTACAAGTCCGCGTTTTACAAGTCCGCGTTTTACAAGTCCGCGTTTTACAAGTCCGCGTTTTACAAGTCCGCGTTTTACAAGTCCGCGTTTTGCAAGTCCGCGTTTTGCAAGTCCGCGTTTTGCAAGTCCGCGTTTTGCAAGTCCGCGTTTTACAAGTCCGCGTTTTACAAGTCCAGTCCGCGTTTTACAAGTCCAGTCCGCGTTTTACAAGTCCAGTCCGCGTTTTACAAGTCCAGTCCGCGTTTTACAAGTCCGCGTTTTACAAGTCCAGGCCAGTCCACGAGTCCAGTCCAGTCCGCGTTTTACAATATGCCTTTGGGGAGCAATTATAAATATAGAATACCCGTCCACTTTTGAAACCGCATTTAGAGGCAGAAATACAAACCAGGTTGCTCTAAAATCTCTTTAAATATGATGTTGAAGGTTTATATTGTGTGTACTTGTTGATTGTATATGAAATTGAAAGTGATTTTTTAACGAACGAAGCAATTGTATATGATGAACTTTCCGTAGTCTGACCCTTATTTTATATATATGCAAATAGTAAAGTGGACGGGTATTCTATAAAATGAATTACCAACCATTACAGTTGATTTAGGAATATTATACAGCGGATTCAGGTTGAGCGTTTAATGGCAAACTTTGCCGCGTTCGTTGCGACTGTCAGGCAGAATACGTTGCTAGGTAGCGGTTACAATGTTCTGTCAAAAAAATGTGAGTTGCGTGGGAAAATTATGCGTTCTATTCAATATTCGACTGACGACAGCCAGCGACTATCGAAATGTCTCTGACACAAAATCAAAGTGGAATACGACTACTATTCTACAAAGAGAATCTCTCCTCTTTATATGAGCGAAGAAAATATTTGAAGTTATGGGATGACGAAAATATTGAAGTGGACCTGTCGTCTACCTATTTCAATTTAATAATTTACTGTTTTCTATTAATCGTAAAACGCTGAAGCAATAGCACCACTGCAGTCCCCCCCCCCCCCCACCGGCACATCGCAGCCCGTCCCAAACCCCCAGCCCCTTTGCGCCGGCTACGCAGGCTATGGGAGGGTTAGCAAGACACTTAAGGCGGGGGTTAGGGTTAGAAAACGCATTAGGTGGGGGGTTAGGGTTATTTCATGACGATTATATACATCGATTCATTTGGTGATGGAGTAACATGAAAGGTTAACCCCAGTTAATGTGACTGCTGACCAACAAGATTTCACGCTCATCCTCGATCATCGCCGGGTTATAGCAAATCCCGTTTTTTTAGCGACACAAGACATTTTACGTTTATTTTAAGTATTGAGCACCTTTTACCCTGTATCCCGTTTTACCCTCTCACCGCCTTTTACCCTCTCATCCGCCTTTTACCCTCTCATCCGCCTTTTACCCTCTCAACCGCATTTTACCCTCTCGTCCGCCTTTCACCCTCTCGTCCGCCTTTTACCCTCTCATTCGCCTTTTACCCTCTCATCCGCCTTTTACCCTCTCATCCGTCCGTCCGTCCGTCCGCCATCCGCCCATCCGTATCCGCGTTTTACCCTAACCCACTTGAAGACGCACCCATGCAAAGGCGGTTTAGGCTAAAATGGATGACTCAAAAGGACCTTTCTGGGTTTTTTCAGTTTTGTTTAGTAGTACTACGCAAACAATTTGCCGATTTTCTTTTTCCGAATGTCAAAAACTAAAGAGATATGAGTTTCTTTAGTGGTTATGGTAACGGTTTTTTAAAAACATTTTCCTTTTAGGTTTTTGTTGCGAACAAATTTCAGAGAAAACGTTTCTCGCCACAAATTTGTGTTTTAGATTTTTTAGCATAGCATAGTATTTCAGGGTCTATAAAGTGATCATCGATGTAAAAAAACTAAAAACCGGTATTTTGAAGTAAGTATTTTGAGCTCTGAGATCACTAAAAATTTGAAAAAGGACCTTATGATCACTATGGATTTACTTGAGGAATTAGCCATGTGGAATCTTCGCATTGACAGTTTAACGTCACTTCCTTACGCTGGTCAGGAATTACATGATCGATTAATGGCGGACATAACAACTCCAGATTCGGAGTCAGAAAAATAATACTTGCCATCGTCGAATTGCAAAACGGTTTCGACCGAGTAATATTTAGCAGTTCTGCTTATTCTGGGTGTTGACATAAAAAGTGTGGGGTGCAGACTCCCAAATAATAATGGCGTGGTTTCAATATTTTCGGCACCCCCTCTAAAAAACTTCTGTGTAAGTAAAGTGTTATTGCTCTCTTTTCTGGTATTCTTACTGTATTATTTTTTCTAACAACAGGTCAAAAGCTCAGTAATAGATCATTTATATTGGTATCTCCATAAATTCGCCATTACTGTTATACAATTTTATCATGTGACAAAACCACTGTAACTATGTGCTTTATTCTGCATGTAGTTTCTTTATTACCTTATCTACATTGCCGTAGTTATTTTCAACTTCCAGGTCGTTCATCTCTTTGAATGCTAGAAAACACTTCCTCAGTTAACATACAAGCAATGAATGAAAGAGCGACAACAGTCCTTATGCATTAACCGTAATTAAGGCATAATGGTACCGTAGTCAAATCTATTGCCTAAGTATCCTCTATTGTTCAATAAAAAATTCTTAAGAGCATTTGATAGTGCTATTCCGCGCCAAGGAGTCGGCTTGCTTCAACTTGGCCTTATATTGAGACGATAAAGCATTAGACTAATAAACCGAATGTTACCAGTTCAGCACTCGAATCCCAACTGTGGTCAGGTAGAGTTTCTCGTATTTGTGCAGTATGGTTTTCAATTTGGATTAGTACATTGTAGTTAATATTCTTATCAGAAGTAGATTTTACACGGCGAGGGTTAGCTCAAATTGAAGCGGTTGGACACCACAAGTTTCTAAAACATGATTTCCTGCATTCGGGGATGAGTTTTACATTATAAATTCCAAAAATTAGAATATGCGGAATACTCAAATTTTAATACAGAAATAAACCGTATAGCCAATATGAAAATCCCTCAGATACCATACACCCAAAGACTCTGGTCAACCTAACTTGAATTTGATAAAATGAGCCCTAGCGCGTGATTTTTCATTTTATTGAGAATATAAAATATGTTATCATACATAAAATATAAAATATGTCATCATTTTACCTTTATCCATTCCTTGGACTACATCGTCTGGTAACATATGTCGCTTGAGAAAGCTCGGGAATGTCAACTTGCCAGTGCCAGTACAACCTTGTTTAGTCTGAATTATGAACTTCTTCATTGCCTGGTCCTTGTTGTTTATCGAAATGAAGTCGAGAGCTTCTTTTATTCTGAAGCGCACAATGACTAAGTGCAACTGCGATGGTACAAAGAATTTTTTAGCCTGAAATGAAAATATATCAAATCACTATACACTAGGTAGTAGTAGGATAAAAAATAACATACGGAAAATGTTTATCTGGAATTTTAAAGTCTATGCATCCTGCCGAGTAGTCTAATGCTTTTGTTACTTACTGATGAGAATTGATGATCTGATAACAAAAGTTGATATTTCACTCTTTTTTATTTTGATCCAGCCCCATTCGTATTTATTGCCGATCTACGGTATTGTTTTTTTGACTGATAACAGTAATAACACAATTGCGATGTTGCATGAGCCAAGGAGCGAAACACTTCGGAAAAAATGTACGCAATTTTTTAACGATTTTTTTGTGATTGTTTTCAAGTTTCCACTGATTTTTTTATTGTATTAATTTTTTTTTTTAAATTTTTCTGAGATGTTTTGTATATGTAATGATTTTTAAATTTTTTATTGCCGTGATTTCTTCTTTTTATGATTTTGTGATTTTTCCGAAGGCGCACGTGATCTAAATTAGTGCTTTACCCTTCGGCATGAGCTAACAAAAATTAAATAAAAACCTTCTCTGGTTCCATTGAACATCTTCGTACAATAGTATGGATGATGTTTATCATCTCGGTGACTTCGTCAGAGCTATACACGTCAATGACTTTTCCATCTTTGTAAGACATTTCGTCTTGCAAAAGTTGTTTATGTGATGGTGCCACAGTACTTACAAACCGTTCTTTAACAACGTCAAAGTAATCATCTTTGAGTCGCAATTTCTCCAGAATCTGCAAAAAATAATATTTGCATAAATAATCCAGGTAATCAGTACATTATCCAGACACTGAAATACAACCTTCTAATAAATATACAATTGTATGTTTTTCTTTTAATTCGATCATGAGGTGTATGTATAAGCGCTGCGGTGCTTATTAAATTTTAAGAATTTTTAATGTGGCGCTTATTGAGGGCGGCGCTTTTCATGTGGTCCTGTCATGTCAGTAGCCTGCTTTCAGCAGTCTTAACTTTTTTCCTGCAATCTGTTTGGTTCCTGAGAGGTTTTTACAAACTGATAAAGACAGGTCATAAACAAAAAAATTAGCAATATATACGTTTAATGATTCAAGCCGTTCTTTTAAAAGGCCGATCAATCGAGCGAATATTAATGGCACACACACAAGTTTTGTGGGAGAGGGGTTTGGGGTGAAGTACTCCGATTGTAAAATTGTGGTCAAATATCATCCCAACGACTCATTGTTACATGGCCTTGGATTGTTGTCCTGGGGTATATAATCCCCATTAGGACTCTGCTAATGCCCTATAGGGGTAATAATCCCCAAGTAGGACATATCCTGCCAAAGGGGTAGCGATCCCCTAAGACATCGACCTGAACCAAGGGGTCATAATCCCCTTGGACAGTTCTTACGATTCGACTGATCATTATATTTACATAAAATAAGCTGATAAGCTATGGGCTTGAAGGTGACCATTGGGAGCACTTCATCCCCAAACCAAAACTTTATTTTTACAGCAGGAACATAAAACCATCAAGAATGACACCAATGAATTATTTAGAAAAGTAGTTGCAAGTTCTACAAACTCTCTGTTCGTTCGTGGATAAACATTACCACATGCTTCCCGTGTCCATTGTTTAACACAACATAAAGGAAACTAAGTTAAAGATCTCCTATATACCAATATATATATATATATATATATATATATATATATATATATATATATATATATATATATATATATATATATATATATATATATATATATATTTATATATATATATTTATTATTTATTATTATTATTATTATTATTATTTTTTTTTTTAAATATTTGCGTCGCAACCCGTGGAGCTTGTGTGAGTGCAATTTTGAAGTGGTGGGTGGGTGGGAAAAATTTCCTGTGTAGAGCTTACAAGTAGCTTTGAATGTAGAGCTCTTGGATAAAGTGATTCGTTTTGGCGCGTTTTGAGCTTATATGTGATTCTTGCGCAAATTGTAATTGGTTGCTTTTCCCGCCGAAGAGAAAAGTAATGTTCTAATTGGTTAGCAAGTGCCGTATCACTTGTTTTTCACGTGCATTGGCAAGTTGGAAGAAAACGACCTTTAGAACTATCTGGCATATATATCGGTTGTTGATAGGTGGGAGTAACAGCTTGGCCAACCTTCCTGTTCAAGGTTTTGGCACAGCTTGTAGTGAACGTTAATTGTCTCATTAACTTTAATTTATATGTTAGCACATATAAATTAGCTTTAATGATTCAAGCCGTTCTTTTAAAAGGCCGATCAATCGAGCGAATATTAATGGCACACACACAAGTTTTGTGGGAGAGGGGTTTGGGGTGAAGTACTCCGATTGTAAAATTGTGGTCAAATATCATCCCAACGACTCATTGTTACATGGCCTTAGATTGTTATCCTGGGGTATATAATCCCCATTAGGACTCTGCTAATGCCCTATAGGGGTAATAATCCCCAAGTAGGACATATCCTGCCAAAGGGGTAGCGATCCCCTAAGACATCGACCTGAACCAAGGGGTCATAATCCCCTTGGACAGTTCTTACGATTCGACTGATCATTATATTTACATAAAATAAGCTTGGTGTTTTTTTTTGCACAATGGGGAAGCTAATAAAATAAAATAAACTTATCCCGGTAGCTAACTTAGTTCTCTTTAATCAAACATGCCCAAAAATATAATTTTCGTAATACGGATACCATCTTCATGTAAACAAAAACACGAACTTTCGGCTGTCTTCGACGAACGTTTTCTTGAGAAATAATCAACTCTATGCGTACAGCTTATCCGGCTAGGGAACGTAGTTTTCTTAAAAAGAGCGGACAATCGAACATATCGTAACGTGTTAGCAATCCCACATCCAGTGGACTGGTACGAGTGCCATGTATATTTGCTCGTCAATGCCTTGTATTTGCTCGTAGGCCACTTCCTTATATAGAATACGTACTAGAATTACATATGGAAAATTACATCTATGCTTCAAGACCAAAATACATACCAACCAATCATCGACAAGAGAAGGAATCCGACTTCGAAGACAACTTCTGCATTGCAAAGAAAACTTCTCGATTTAAAGAACTATGGCTTTATTACGGAAGAAAACCAACAGCATTTTATGGTCTTCCAAAGATCCTGCATAAAGTCAAGCTTACTCCAAAAGAAGATCATCACGTTCTCGAAGACAACACCAGTAGCATCCCGATGAGACCAATAAATAGTTGCATTGGTTCGCCTACTTATTCAATATCTAAATATCTCGCTAATGTATTAATTAAATCTCTTAAAGTGCCTATGAAATGAAAAAATCTATATTCCATAATGTGTTTCCTTCGAAACTAGGTTTTGAATAACGAAGATGTCTGTTTAAATTTTTTCTTTAACATTCACTGTTGTCTGGTTATAAGCATTTGAAATGTTAGCGTGATGACGTCACAAGATGGACCCGCTATACCTGACAAATATTAAAATGTTGATATTTCATAAAGTACGACTTGGACGAAGACGAAACATCAGACCCTTTTATCCTTATTTCATAAAATGTAATTTTCTTGTCATTTCTGGATACCTGTTGTTGGCTTTGTTCTGCTTATGTATTTGGCATGACATCTTTAATATGAGAAATGACAGTGTTTGTCTAAACAATGCCTCGTACTAAAACTAGAGCAATTTTTATTTACTCCTTTCAGGGGCCTGGAGCCTAATATATTACCATGGTGACCACGAAAAGTAGTTTATCACATAGCATATTATGGTAGTTGAAATGCTACTAAGTTTCGTAGTTCTCGTGAAAACACTTAACAAAATATCAAGACTTTAATATTTCTCTAGTACAGCATCTCCACCTTGTGACGTCATCACGCTAAAATTTCAAATGATTATAACTAGACAACGGTGAATGATAAAGAAAAAATGTAAACAGATTTCGTCATTATTCAAAGATTACTTACGAATTATAGACATTATGGAAACTGGATTTTTTTATTTCATAGGCACTTTAAACAGAACAACACTAGGAATACGGTGAGAAATTCAAAAGCATTTGCAGATTTCGTATCAACTCAAAAGATCGAAGAAGACGAAGTAATTGTTTCCTTCGATGTCGTGTCACTTTTCACGTCTATCCCAATCCCGTTGGCCTTGCAAGTAGTGGAAACCAACCTCAGTAGTAACGATGGATGGAAACAGAATACCATTCTCGAACAACGTCACGTCATCGACCTTTTGAGGTATGTACTCGAAAACAGTTTCTTTTTGGGTGTACAATGGGTTCACTAGTTAGTGCAGTTAGTGCAGAACTTGTCATGGAACACATTGAAACAAGGGCATTGGGCACGTTTCCATCAGAACCACGATGTTGGCGTCGGTATGTTGACGACTCTAATACTTGTCTGAAACGAGTAGAAGTAGAAAATTTTCATAATCACCTAAACTCTATCAACCCGCACATACAATTCACCATTGAATACCCTTTCGTTGTTGAAAATAAGCAGAGCATAGCCTTTCTAGATTGTAAAATCTCAGCAGTACCAAACAGAGATGTCAAGTGAGCATACATCGAAAGGAAACACACACTAGCAAGTATCTGCATTTCGAATCGCATAACCCGTCACAACAATTGTTAATACACTATTACACAGAGCTAAAGAGATCCCCTCTAATAAGGAGCTTGAACAACAGGAAGTGGAACGTGTTTGTAGAGATCTGGGTGTGAATGGGTATCCCAAGAGATTTATACAGAGAGACCAAAACTGCCATCGAAGAGGTATACCACCAGAGGAAGAGCCAAATAGATTTGTGCTGTTTTACCATATGTACAGGGAGTATCAGAGTGAATTAAACGATCTTTGAAACGGGTCAATATTAAAACTACCTTTAGACCTGTGAAAACTCTGTCTAGAGTCTTTATAAAACCTAAAGACTCTGTAGAAGAGTTTAAAGTGCCAGGTATTGTGTACAAGGTCAAGTGCGAGGATTGCTGTTTTACATATCTTGGAGAGAGCAAGCGATCATGGTACTCAAAGGGCCGGCGAGAGGGGGGGGGGGGGGGGGAACGTTGCCCGTCGCCATGTTTTTAGAGAAAATGTTTTCGGAGAAAAGGAGTTTAGAGATTTATTTAAAAGAAATTAAATGATTTGCAAGAAAATATATCTAAATGCCGTTCTTGTTCTATAAACTATATCTAAGAGCATTTTCACGTGTTCAGGACGGCGTCAACTTCTGGAGAACTGCGGCTTAATATGGACTATTTTACATGCACTACAATCGTTTTAGAAATATTAACTCATTTCTAATTTAAGATTCAGCAGTAAACTTAGGGTGATTACGTTGATACATCATATCGTACGTTAAAACAACTCCTATAGATGACAAAACAACATTGATATAACTCATAAAAACGTACGGTAAACATTGACAATAATTATAAGCACGATATAAACTCCAAAAAGGACAATGCTAACAATTATCTAGTGGCATAATTCCACAAAAATTCGTCCTGAAATTGCCGCAAAAGCACATATGGGCCTTTCAAAATTTAAACTTCCCTGGGGGACACGCCCCTCACCGGAAAGACTATAATAATAATAATCTTTAATTATCCATCCTAAGAATAAAAATACAATGGATTTACAAATAATTTGATAAAAAAAAATTTATACAATTAGTAAAACTATTTTAAATATTGTTAAATACTCTACGTTTAAAATTTTCAGTTAGGACTCACAACACGTGACTATGAAGGACTAAATTAATTAAATCCGAACGTTGTCATTGGATGACTGCTTCATTATACAGAAAATACAATACGTTCAGTGAGCGTGAAAGTGAACAACAACATAGAACAATGACTTCTGTGGAGACAACCAGGAGCCTGGCTGCTCTGGGAATAAATGAATTTGAATGTCTATTTGTTCCCGAGATTGATATAAGAAGAGGGCTGGGCTTTGCTTGGGTGTTCATTATAATTTAGTATCCTTGTAGCTTCACGTTTGGTAGCATTCTCCCTCCTCTCCTCCAAAGTGGACAAAGTAGCTCTTGGGATCCCAATTATATCCAGGCTTCTTTCTTGCACGTGCTGTAAGTCTGCCGCCAGATATTTTGGTAGACCTCCCCATACTGATGATGCATATTCAAGAAGCGGGCGAATTTTGGTACAATATACTTTTATACCAATCTCACTTGGTAGATTTGCCTTTCTACATTCGCGTAGATAATATAATCTCTTACTGGCTTTCTTGATTGTTTGTTCGACATGGTAGTTCCACCGCAGATCATCTTGTTGCCATACTCCAAGTAACTTGAACTTTGACACCCTCTCCAGAGCTGATTCCCCTATAAGCATATTATCTGGCTCAGTAGAGGTTTTCCAGAAGGAGATCCACATATCTTTAGTTTTCTTTGAATTTAGCAACATATTGTTAGAAATTGACCAATTTTGTAAACCATCGAGTACTGTTTGCATATTTGATTTACAGCTCCTATAGGGACACTTTCGAATACCGTACAATCGTCGGCATATTTGCACAAACTAATACGTTCCTGCATATTCTGGGGTATGGAATCTACGAAATCATCAATAAATATATTAAACAGGAGAGGAGAGATGACAGATCCCTGTGGTACTCCAGCAATACAGGGCTTTATTGTTGACAGAGCACCGGGAAGCTTCACTTGTTGTGTTCTATTATGAAGAAAACTTTTAATCCACTGCCACAAATTCTTGTTAATGTTCTTTTTCTTTAGCTTTGATAGAAGTATAGAATGAGCGACTAAATCAAAAGCTTTACTGAAATCGATAAATAAGGCGTGGATATCTTTCTTCCCGTTCGGTCTACTGTCTGTCATTAAACCAAGTTTGTGTGATGTTACTATAATTGTACTGTCAATAACAATGATACTGTATTATAACTGCTGTACAAGTCTATTGCAAGCCATTACGCATTACTCATTACTCATTAGGGCCCGGGGTATGCTCTCGCCGGCCTTGCAAAGAACATAATCCAGGAAGATGTACCAACAATGAATCGGCAATCAAGCAACATGCGGAGACAACCGTGCATGGACAACACGCTAAGATTCTCGAACAGAGAGTCCACAATTATGAAGAAAGGATGTTTTTTGAATCATGGCACTCAACCTTAGATAGAGACTCGGTGAACGAGCGGAGAGAATTCCCGAGGAATTATATTAACTAAATTAAATTATATTAACTAATGGTTAATTCCCAAACTATATACAAACTTTTCGTGAGAAATCGTTCCCTGTCGCGGCGAGATTATCATCCTCGCTTCGCGAGAGAATATATAAATTCCTTCTTTACATATTTTCTTATGCAAAGCAACCTTCGTCAGTCGCGCTCGTGTCCAGCGCATCTCTCTTCGAGATCATCACGTGATTAAACTCGGCTTTCCATATTGGACAGTTCTAGAGTGCGACGGAAAAAGTTGAAGCAACCTCGTACCCAGGGTCTCATCTCGAGGTTGAAGTTGAAGGAGGTTCAATTTTGCAAAAATCAAAAGTTACGTAAAACGTAGAGTTTACGTATTAAGGAAAATCCACCAAGGTGGAAATTGAAATGTGTACGTCTTCCGTACATTTCCCGTGCGTGAAATCGACATTTCCGAACGTAACACGTACGTAGAAAAGCGAAGGAAAAACGCAACAGTGGAAATCTGCCTTTACGTACATACACGTTTTATTTATACGCATGTACAAATAGAGTGAGTGTCAGGCCGGGTCATGCATTGCGGGTGTTTGTTATTGTTTTCATATTGATCAATACGGAAGTTTACAATAAATAGCAATAAAAATATTCAGTCTAGTACATTTTCACTTTGGAAATCGACAAACTAACACGTTTAATGAAAGGATTGCAAAGATATCGACGGATTAGAAAGCGAACTCAACAACTGCCAGTCGGCCATATGAATGAGAGCGCGCAATGCATGACCCTGACACTCTGGAATTCCAGCTTAAGGCAAAATGATTCTGTTGTGGCGTCCTTAAATGACAAGACGTATCTTACCCACGCGTGTTTAGTGAATTGCAACTGCATGCCTGATCACATCTCTATTGACATCATTCAAACGCAAGGTGTCAAAATCAATAGACACAACAGTATTTACCCGGTTGAAAAGTTTCTATGGTGTTTGATTCCGTCCAATAAACAGCGATGATGATGTGATGTAAACAGCGATGATGATGTGATGTAAACAGTGATGATGATGTGATGTAATAATAATAATAATATAATCATATTTAAACAGGTTAACTTGTTCAGTATAGGAATATACTGCTATCAATCAAGGACCTGTGTTTACACAATATATCATATACTAAAAATCTAAAAAAGACTATTAATTATATTAAATTGTATATAAACATACAATATTTAAAAATCCATTAACTAAAAAGTTTGTTAAAATTTCAGTTTATACCATATTGTCCTAAACATTTTGATCAATCAAATTAAGATTAATTTTAAAATGAAGGATAGAGGTCTCCGTTTTCATATCATTTGGTAGGCTGTTAAAAATTTTTGCTCCATAAAATGCAAATGTTTTCCTTCCAGATTCACATCGGACTCTCGGTAAAACCAAGTTCTTATTATTGCCTCGAGTATTCCTTGTGTGATGGCGCCAAGCCATTTAAACACTTAAAAACATCCACAGCACAATTTCTATTACGAATATGTTGAACTGTGGGCAACTGCACGGAGTTACTTTGCCCATTTACAATTTTCAGAGCTCTAGTTTGTATGTTTTCAAATTGTTTTTTCCTCGAATCTGCGATGTTAACAAAAGTATTGCCACAGTAGAGCATAACCGGTAGAATCATAACTTTATAAATGGTTTTTGCCGTGTAAGGATTTATGTTATGACGTATACGACTTAACAAGTTTGTTCTCGATGAAGCCTTTTTGATGACCTTGTTGAGGTGGTCAGCAAAAGTAAGGCTTTTATCCATAATAACACCTAAATACTCATAAAAAGTCGACTCTGTGATACTAACACCGTTCATTCTGATTTCCATTGATTTTACTTTGGAGGTTCTCTGATGTGTACCAAATAACATGCACTCAGTCTTTGTCTTCTTTAAATTTACAATCAAGTTATTTTCCCCAAGCCAGTTAGCAATTGAAGCAAGGTCGTCATTTAGATGTTGTTCAATTTGCTCAAACAGTTTTCCAGCAGTATAGAGCACCGTGTCGTCTGCATAAAGAATATGTTCACATTGCTTCAGAACAGTTCCCATATCATTAATCAAAATAACAAACAGAAGGGGTCCCAAAATAGAACCTTGGGGAACGCCGCATGGAATATGCTGGGTTTCGGATCTATGACCATCGTATTGGACGAATTGTTTCCTACCAAACAGATAGCTCTCAAACCACATCAGTTCTTTATTCCGTATTCCGTACAAAGGTAATTTTGATATAATCCTGGAATGATCTACGGTATCGAACGCCTTCCTAAGGTCTAGAAATACTGCTCCCGTCATCAATCCCTTGTCCATGTTTAGTCTGATAGAATCCGCCAAGATAGTAACAGCATGTTGCGTTGAGGATCTTTCCCTGAACCCAAATTGTCTCTCTGACAGGAGTTTATTTGCTTCCAGGTACGAATATAACTGTTTGTAAACTACTCGCTCAAGCACCTTTGAAAATACTGGCAATACCGATATAGGTCTATAATTATCCATCACACATTTTTCTCCGGATTTGTATACAGGTGTTACCTTTGCACATTTCTCGCTTGATGGGAACACAGACTCCTCCAAGCTACGATTAATCAAATAGGTCAGAGGGGTCGCAATTTCTGATGCACCGTCCACTATTAATGGTATAGGGATATCATCACAACCAGAAGACTTTTTTCTTTTTAATTTCTTTAAAATAGTTTGAACTTCATTGTAATTTGTTTCTCTAAATGTTAAGATATCATCATTTGGGTTTACACTCTTCTGTAGCTTTTTATGATCATGGTTTCGCCATATGGGATTAACTAACTGCGGCAGTGATTCTTGTAATTTCTTGCCAATACAGGTGAAATATGAACAAAACTCGTTCGCTATCACTTTCTTTTCGGAAACATTTTCGCCATTTATTTCAAAAGCTTTACAAGGATTTTCTCTTCCAGTTTTTGTCGGAAAAATACGTTTTATTTGATTCCAAAATTCATTTGGTCTATTTATATTTTCCCGTAGGACAGACCTGGTGTAATTTGCTTTACTGTTTCTGATCATACGAGTTACTATGTTTCTCAAGTGTCGATATGTAGACCAGTAAAATTCTTTACCGGACTTTTCTTATAATAAATAGTGATCTCGTTCGTTTATTTTCGCTTTTATCTCACTGCTCAGCCATGGACAGTCTCTCCCTCTGATTTTTTTCTCGATAAAAGGGACATGTTTATCAATCACTGATTTCAAAAGATTCTTAAATCGGTCCCACGCATTTTCCAAGTTAACTTCATGCACGATTGCTTCCCATGATTGATTATGCAAATCTTCAATAAAACACGTTTATTGTAATTTGCATAGTTTCTCTTCAATATTGTTCTGTGCGGGAATTTGTGATTATTTTTCTTTATAATAGCCCCAACTAAGTCATGATCACTAATGGAGTTGGCGCATGTTATATGTTTTAGCACATTATTTTCTTGAGTGGTTGCAATTATATCTATCAAAGTGCTGGAATTCTTTGTTATTCTCGTTGGCTTTTGTATTACTTGTTTTAAGCCGTACAGTTTGATAAGCCGCTTTATTTTTCCTTATTGTCAGAGTTTTTCCTATAATTGACATTTAAATCCCCCATTATAATAGTTTCCTTGCCTTCAGAGACACAAGTGTCTAACATATCATCAAAAGTACATTCAAAGTCTGAGCTAAGGTATGATGAAGTATTTGGAGGTCTATAAATTATGCCAATTAGGAGCGACCTTGAATTTTTAATGAAAATTTCGAGCCAAATTGCTTCGATATCCTCATTTTCTAAGTCCCGTCGTCTCTGCCAACCAATATCATCACGAATAAAACAGCCAACACCTCCACCAGTTTTTCTATCCTTTCTTATAAGCGTATAGCCGTCAACTTTCAATTCTTGATCCGAAATCCCTTTATGTAAATGTTTTTCAGTAATCACTAAGATGTCAAATTTGTTTTCATCGTTTCCTTCATCATTAAGTCGACAAATGTAAGTTTATTTAGAAGGCCATTTATATTTTGATGGAATACCTTAAATCCTCTTGCTTCCAGGAATAAATTTACGTCGGTATAAGGGCTTTCCGTAGGTAACACTGTTGAGCCATCTTGCTGTTGTATGCCAATTGTGTTTACACAATGGCGACAAAACAGCTTTTCTTGTCCAGACTCAAATTCATCCACAAGGCATTTCAAATGTGAATCCCTATCACAGGCAAAGCAACGCTCAGAACTCTGATTCTTTCGTATCAATTTGTTACAGCTACAACAGGTTGTTCGTGAACCAGGACAAGTCTCAGAGCACCATATGGCCGACGACCCATACTAAGTTTCGTTTGAAGCTTGTACGCCCAAATTGATGTATTTATTCGGGAAGACTGAACATCTTGCACATATTCACCATTAAACGAGTAACATACCGAATTTGCACTGGCAAATGATGGCCTTTTGACATTTGTAAGAATAATAATCAACAGAGCGAAATTCACTGCGACCGCCATCTTGTTATATAAGATGTGATCTTGTTATATATATGATGTGATGTAAACAGTGATGCGGAAAAGACCGTTTTGGAGTATATAATAAAGTAACTTTTTTGGCGATATCTTCTCACTGGTTGAAGATAATAGTACCAAATTTGGTAGCCTGCCCGCAGTCCCACGAGTCTTCCAAAGGAAGTAAGGAAGACTGGGCTGCGCGCAAGCTATACAAATTTGGTGAATTTTCGTCTAATTTTATGGCCAATATTTTGGTACTATTGGACCTTTGCTTACCTCTTTATAATATATACTGGAAATACATTCCGCAATAACCCCTCGCCCGCCTTTTCTATCCCCACTAAATTTTCATCCTAACCCCTGCGGGATTTTCATCATCCATGGTCCCCAGGGCCCAGACCTCATACGCCGTTTTGTCGTACATAGATTTTGAACGTTATCACGGCCAATATTTACTCGATTTAAATTCTGAAAACAGATTTGGAATTACTAAATACATAACATACATGTCTATTATGTTACGAGAAGGTGTATACCCTTCGTACAAAGTATAAACCTGTTTATGTACTTAATCGGCAATCAGGCTGCCGCTTCGTCGTATATTATTTTGAACGTTATCTCGGTCAATATTTAACCCTTAGATAGACTCGGTGAACGAGCGGAGAGAATTCCCGAGGAATTATATTCATCAGTTAATTCCCAAAGAAACATAAGTAGCTCACACGTTTTGTAAATTATATTTTAGTTGCTGACGAAGGCTGATCACAGTTGCAGCCGAAAATTTCTTAAACTTTTAACCTGGATCAGATTTTTAATGATGGGTGATCCGTGGGAATCTGACAATATTTGGGCCTTGGCCAGCGGTCAATGACGATTTGTGATCTTACGAACTATATAAACAGGTTTTTACGAATGGTATGCACGTTTGCGTAATATAATAGGCACGTGTATTATGTACTTGGAATGGGAAATTCCAAAACTGTTTTCAGATTTGAAAACGGTTGAGTGCCATTATTCCAAAAACATTCTTTCTTCATAATGCACTCTCTGTTCGAGAATCTTGACATATTTTGGATGTATGTCATGCTCCGTTATCTCCACATGTTGCTTGATTGCCGATTCGTTGTTGGTACGTCTTCCTGGATTATGTTCATAGCACTGTGTCTGGTTGCTATTAATACAAAATGCGGACAAACAAACCAAATTTGACTCACAAATGATTGCAAATGAGCTATTTCTTTTGTTATGGCCACAATAATTATGGGTAAATGCGGACAAACATGGATACTGACGTCATCTGTAGAAAGTGATATTCCTTTTTGGTAGCCATGTTTTATTTTGAATTTGCCGCGAAAATATTCCCGCACTTTGGGGAGACTGGAGAGCAACCGATCACGCACGTAAAAATGTCACACGGATATTTTCAGTTTAATAATACGTTAAGGAGGAAATACTTTTACGTATAAAAACATGGGCACGCTGTAGCGCGCATGCGGATACTGGAAACTGGCAATTAGATTATTGAGCGATGTAATTTAGGAAAACTTTAATTAATAAGAAAACAATACAAGAAACGGCCTGCACCGCAGACGACTAAACCGCGTGTTATATGGGTTTTAGTCGTCTGCGGCACAGGCTAACCAAGAAACAGCTTGCTCCAGCTGCCTTCTGTTCTAGATTTCTCTAAGTAACTTGCAAAAGATCGCAAAGTTTTGTTATCAAAGGCGTTTCTACATTGGGATATCTTAAATTTTTATTAAAATGCACTTCACTTAAAAAATACAAGATAGTTTATTAACTCATATATTTCTAGTATTTTGATACTAGTATAGTATCGTGAATACAAGCAGTAAAACCCTCGGTATTAACGCTTCCAGCTGGCGCTGTTCTAAAAGTAATACTGATTACAGTTAAACCACTAATGAGTAATGGCTGTGTTAATGGGTAAATCAAAAGTAACATACTAACATTCAGTATAGTATCGTGACTTGACTATATTGCAAACTATCTGCTAATTCCAAAGAGATCAGTCTTAGCATCAATATTTTATTAATTATTTCAAGTCCTTTAGGCCATGTTTTTAAAGCAGTGTAAAATTATCATCCACTTGCATCCGAAGATAGTTTGCTATTGCTGAACCAGGGTGTCATAGTCTTTCATGTACGTAATTTCGTATCTATCGTTGAATATTGCTATTGGAAATTCAAAAAAGACAGAATTGCCATCATCAACGTATACGAGTAAATTCTTGCTGGAGACATACTACAATTATTTTATTACAAGAAAGCAAATTGACTGTATATACTGTTGCCAAAAATGATAACTTTGCAATGAAGCTCTTGGTAATTCACTTGTTACGTCTATATTAAAATATTAAAATATTAAAATATTTAATGCCATAGATTTGTTAGACGTGCGAACATGTATGAAGAAAACATTCTGATGGTAAGGTTGGTCGTTGGACGATATAACGATTATTCGACATTAAACATAAACGCAATGTACATGGATATCTATATCCATGACCATGTATAAGTGTTGTTACCTTAATAAGTGAATCGTCTCTTTGTTGAAAGATTCCCTAAATCTTCGTTCAAAAACTTTCGTAAATCTATAAACGTTCACTCATCGAAAAGCTGAAACAAGTCAAACAACAGTGAAAACAATATGGCGTGTTTGGTATCACGTGATAGCATGGTTATATATCACATTCGCTGAAGCAAGATTCGGCAATCTTCCGTTTGCTCTCGTCAACATTCGTACAACGTTTGTAAATGGTTCGTACATACAAATAAGGTCTCTGCAGATGGCCTGATCCTCTGATCTCCTACGTTACCAAACGTCATATTTTGTACCACGTGATTGACGAAACATCGTTAAATAGTCCGGTGTTTAGGATTGTAATTAGATACAGTCTATGTTGATTCAAACTCGCGTGATCTGTTCAATCTGCTCGCGGTGAAGGCGTGAAGCGCAATTTCTATACAGTCGCGTAACATTCACCGCAATTACCTAACGTAAAGTTGGATTTACGCGCGTAGAATTCATTTTTTACACAAGTTTTATTTTTACGTACATTTTACATACAAATTTTCGCGACAGTGGAATTCCAGCTTCTTTAGGTATAAAAATTCCTAGATCCGCTCCTGCATGTAAATGTCCTTGTGTTTATGAATTTCAAGGAAACTGACTCGATCCCATGCATTATGAATTTCAAGGAAACTGACTCGATCCCATGCATGCACCCACACACATGCACTTTTAGCATTCATAACGTAACTCCAAACCGCTAACCGCAACCAAAAAACTAAGCTGAAAAGCCTTAGAAGGCAAATTCATTTAGTCAGTGAAGCACGACCGGCCGGAAGACCTAGCTCGATGGGTCAAGATAGGTCACTTCTACTCAATCTGATTCGCTGTAAATTTGGAAAAATTCCACGATATGTTTATGCCATTGACTGACCAGTGTCATGCAGTCTACAGAATAGTTTTGTTCTTAAGCTTAAAGTTGTTTTTTTCGTTCAGTAAAATCGAAATGGCCCTCGACTTCTTCGCTGGATCAATAGGAGGTAAGCGCCAACGTATATTTTATCAAGTCGACGAACTGTTTTGTCTTGATAGTATACTAATTATAGCTTTTCCAAACAATATCAATTTACTTCCTTGGTCGCTCTTATAAACGTTTATTTTGCAATACTTAAGATTTAACAAACTTGTGGCTTCTGTGTGGTTTATATTGTCTATAGTGTAATTGTGATCGACTAGCCCAAATTTCCATCAAGTTTTCTGTTTTGTATAGGTATCGCAGGTGTATTGGTCGGGCATCCCTTTGACACTGTCAAGGTAAGTGAACGTATAATTTACTCTTCAAATCTTATCAAGATTCATCTAAAAACTAGCATTCCCTACAGTTTTGTTCGCTTCCTTGCCCTTGGTAACCCGAAATGAAATACAACAATTAGAGTAGACAAGACATGACTAGAGTTTCTGGACTTCTGAATAAAGCAATCACGACTATTATGCTGCGTAGCTAAGACAACTTCTCCTTTCAACTGTTTCGTTTTTCAGTTTCCTTAAAGGCTGCAGTTCTCATATAATTGTCCCGATCGTCGAGTCTTTTCTCAAATAGTGCGCAGACGATCGGGACGATTATTTGGATATGATCATCCCGATCGTCTGCGGAGATTTTGAAAGACTCGAACGATCGGAACGATTATGAGAACCAGTTGTGCGTGTCGAGACCTTGAATGCCCGCTTCTAGAATGCCCGCTGCCATGAATACCGCTTCCAGGAAATTGTTATAAAGCCGAAGTAACAACCACCGACAACGCACAAATTAAATAATAATTCCTTATAAATAATAACGAAAGGTACATGTAACTTGACAAACAGGGCCTCCCCTGCCCTTAAAAGTCTACTCTATAAGAAAAGTACATGTACAGTATAAATACGGCCCGCCGTAACGGTAAACCGGTAGTTCAGTTTGCCTGCAGGAACATCCCAAAGTTAATTCAAATTCTATTCAAGTGGGCAAGGAAAATGTTTTACAGTGCATGATTAAAAGTGTCGGGTGAATGGAAGGCTTTAAAGAGATCACTATGGAAGAGTAGTTGAAACATGTTTATCAATAATATGTAAATCCATGAAATTCTACAATTTGTATAGGTGAGATTGCAAACACAACCAGCAAGCACCTATTCTGGAATGCTTGATTGCTTTTCCAAAATTATCAAGCAGGAGTCTGTATGTATTACTATATAATCAATAGGTTAATTTACATACATGTACACTCTTGATACTATCGGTTTAGAATGTAGTGAATTTAGCCTCTTTTACCTTATTGATGATCATGCAATCATTAATATATACTGTACAATCCCATATACATGGTGTATCTATTATATTATCTTTATAGAACTAACACATATTCTCCAATATACCTGCACATATACTGTAAGACAACACACTCAGGTAACACAGACACTGTAAGTTATTAGTTACAGCCCGCGTCCATGTTCATTTACTCCTTCCTACCTTGTGGAATGTTTTTGATATACAGTTACTGGTTTTGAAATCATACCTATTTTTAACAAATAATTTTCCAACGCAACCAGGTGATAAATCAGAAATAGTTTGACGCTACTCTGGCTTTAAAAGTTTTTTGAACGTAACTTTAAAAGTTATTGTCTACAACCCAACAATGCAGTGTCTTCATCAGGGGTGATCGTTGTAACCGAGTACATCGGTCAAACTAAACGTCAGTTTCGTACGCGTTTAAAAGAACACCAAAAGGCTGTTTTCTTTTCAAAAAAGGAAAATTCTGCTTTGTCGGAGCACGCGTGTGTAACCAACCATGATATTGCGTGGGAAAATTCCAACATTATTACCACTAATCCGCGGTACCATCTGGAGGCTTGGCATATCAATAGCGCCCACGCCCCATTGAATCGCGATGACGGTGGTTTATTACCAGAAGTTTATTTGCATCTTGTTAATAGATAACGTCACCATCGGTTCTATGAGGGTACAAATAGGGATCCTAACTTTACAACGATCACCCCTGACGAAGACACTAGATTGGAGTGTCGAAACGTTGGGTCATGTACAGTAACTTTTAAAGTTAGCTTCAAACTGCTGTATGTCGGATGCATATTTTTGTTTACATAAATTGCATCAGCCTAGAATTTTATAACTTTATTGTTGTTGTTTATTACTGTTTAATTCCTGTTAGGTTTTTGGACTTTACAAGGGATTATTGCCACCCCTGGCTGGTTTTGCAGTGATGAATGCAGTCACTTTTGGAGTGCAGGGCAATGTATATAGAAGATTACAGCCATGCACAAAACACTTGTTTTTGTCTGGAGCAATTGCAGGAGTTATACAGTCCAGTATTGTTTGTCCAATTGAGTTGGTCAAAACCAGAATGCAGCTGCAGGGACAGGGACAGGCTCACAAACCTCTTCATCATGAACGTGACAAAATATTGAAGTACTCTAGTTCAATTGACTGCATGAAAAAAATTTACAGAAGTGGTGGTTTCAAAGCATGTTATTGCGGTATGATTACTACTGTGGCAAGAGAGGGACCTTCTGTTGGAGTGTACATTGCACTCTACCATGTACTGTGCAGATATTTTGCAAAAACTCATGAAAATGTGCACCAGTTAGGTGTAAGCTACCTGCTGCTTGCTGGAGGTGTTGCTGGTTCTGCCTCGTGGATCGTAACATATCCAATTGATGTGATAAAGTCACGATTACAAGCAGACATCAATGATTCTTACAAAGGAATTTTTGATTGTTTTAGGAAAACATACCATTCAGAGGGAATTGGTGGGTTTGTTCGTGGTTTGTCTGCCACAATTGTGCGGGCATTTCCAGTGAATGCCGCCACTTTGGCCACTGTGACATTGATATTAAGATGGTTCTGTGAGGAATTACCAACTGGTGATACAATTTCAATATAGAGCGATAATTTGTACTGTAATATTGTACAAGCAGTATTATAATTATGTATAGTATTATAAATATTAATTGTAGTGTTGTAATTATATCATAATTACTCTAATAATAATGTGATTCATCCAAAATAATTTAAAATCAGGTTAGCATCATTGATGCAATACAATACAGTATACTTTTCCAATATCAAAGTACAGGTACCAGTATATGCACATGCATGCCTATGAAATGAAATATGCGTTTGCATCTTTTAGTCAATATTAAAG
The DNA here is from genome assembly GCA_035772405.1 of Chrysogorgia sp. JL179-B06. NCBI lineage: Eukaryota > Metazoa > Cnidaria > Anthozoa > Scleralcyonacea > Chrysogorgiidae > Chrysogorgia > Chrysogorgia sp. JL179-B06. The sequence goes on along the minus strand of JAYKKM010000437.1, from coordinate 5,859,047 downwards.
TGCCTCCTAATCCTATAACCCCAATGTTTTTATTTGTAAATGTTCATTCTATATAAGGCAAATAGTTGAACAGTGAAATATTTATTTAATAAGTGACGTCAACCCAGAAATTTGGCTTTCTTTCTGATAAACGTGTTGAGGACTTGAGTAAAAAAAGTTGACACAATCTACACTACAGTATAATGTTCAAGTATTGAAGAAATACCTAATGGTTTCCATATTTGGATACTGTGATCCAAACACTTGGGAAGTTGCGAGACTGGATAAATGTGTAAAAAAATACGAGCCGCTATGAGAGTGTTTTATAGCTTTTTGAAAGCCAAGAAAATTTGCAAGTGTTTGGATCACAGTAAACATGGAAAAACCATTAGGTATTTATTTACAAGAGATCAGCAGCAAAACTTAAGGAAATTTTTGGTGGGAAATTAATAAAAATAAGGTAAGAGGATAATAAGTGTTGAAACACCTGTATTTCAGGCTAAAAAAATTGTAAAGTATATATAATAAAAATTACAGTAATATGAAGCATATCCAAATTAAAAGTTTATACCTTGTTTACATGTTGTATTTCTTGCTGTTTCATGTGTTCCCGAGTCCAATTTAAAGCTATTTTGGTAGGTAATACCCATTTTGGCTGGCTGCCCTCCATTAATTGCCACAAATTCGACAAAAATGAGCCAATCATTGCCAACTGTCAATAATATGCTTTTACATGTGATGTAGGTCAACAGCATTTAGAGTGACAGCTATAGTGTCAGGACGAGGACCTTTAGTAGCTCTCCCAATATTTTGCTCCATAACTCTAGTTCTGCATCTAATGCTAAAGGAACTAAAGGAAAATTGTCCACATAAAAGTCAGAAAAAAAGGTTAAACTTCTCCTCCCAATTAATTTGCTTATTTGCTAAACATCTAATTTTTGTTGGCACAATTGCTCAACCATTATACACATTGACACTTTTAAAATAAAATCTAGCCTTTAGATCTGAATTATAGGAATATAGTGATGGATCTTTTGTACATGAATAGACTAGTACAGAAGCATCGGCTTAATGGTATTAAATTGCAAAATGAAACAGATTTGCGAAACGAAACAACAATTTGCAAAACGTGTCTTAAAGTTAGTTAGGTGCCGTGGGGGTTAGGGTTAGAAAACTCATTAGGCGAGGTGTTAGGATCTTTGTTGTTTTGGGGTCGGTTATTATTAAAAACTTTGTTAGGCTAATTGTTGTTTGTTTCGCAAACCTGTTTCGTTTTGCAAAATATATACCATAAGCCAGAAGTATCAGCTGCAGGATGATTATCTCAAACAGAATTTGTTTACTGACCATCCTTGGCATCAATTCATCAATGCCAACCTTAGCAGACAATGTGTGGTAAACATTAAAATCTGGTGATACAGTATATTACTTTCAAAGCAAACCATTTTGTTCCTCTTACAGTATATATTTTTTACAAAACTGGACAAAAAATGAAGCTATCACAGCTTTCATACAAACGTCCCAAGAAAACTTACTCTAAGGTTGAAATCTAAAATCTCTAATTTTTTCCCAGTAACTTAAAAAAGACTTGAATCTTATGCAAGATCATCTTCCACCACTACTACATTATGCTTTGGAACCATTTAGATAATAATAATAATAATAATAATAATAATAATAATAATAATAATAATAATAACATAATCTTATATATATAGCACTTATACATATAGATCTAAGCGCTTTACATGAGTTTATCTAAAAGATATTAAAATATGACCTAATTAAATCTATAATCCATATAGGGTATATTACAATGTTTAAATACAAATTAATAAAATTACATGTGCTTATCATATGCAACGTGAAACATATAAGTTTTCAACCTTGCCTTAAACTCTACTACGTTAAAAATATTTCTTAATGAAAAAGGTAATTTGTTCCATAAATTAGGCGCCCTAACTGAGAAAGATCGTCCGCCATAAGTTTTTAAATTAAAAAATTGTGATTGATAATATCAAACGCTATTTTTGTGATCGATCATATCAAACGCTTTTTTATAATCAAGAAATGATTATATCTTTTTATAATCAAGAAATTATTGTTGTGATCGATCATATCAAACGCTTTTTTATAATCAAGAAAGGTATACAGACTGTAATGCTTCTCCCATCTATGAAGGACAGCCAATGATGAATCATTGAAATAATTAAAGTGCATGAGTCGTTGAAGATCTAGGTATGAAACCATTGGCTTCAACAAGACTGGTTTCAATTCTTTCTCGATGATGATTTCTTCAGCGATTTTTGATAGGCTGGATGTTAGTGATATCGGTCTCAAATAACCAAATTTAAATTAATCATCCGCCATAAGTAATTAAATCAAAGGACAATCAATTTAAATCTGCTACTTCCACTTCCAGTAAACTTTCAGAAGTTTCAACATCACCACTAGATGTTGTGACTACAAGAGCTCCTGAGCAATATGACAATTGGCAATTTTTCTGTGTCCTGAAAATGAATATCATAATGTTGCTTAAAGGTGCCGTCCAATCCGTTCTGCACATGTGTGATATTTCAAACGTGCGGGACTCCATATGTCAACAAACTTCAACGGAATAAATTTGCGACAGTTCGAAAGCGAGTATTCGTCAAAGGTGGCGAAGGCGCGAGTGGTAGTTAATTACATTATTAACATTTAGGAACAGATCAGCTTCTTATAACACGCTTTTTAGGCGGAAAAGCTCAAGCGTGGAAAACTAATCCGCAATACTTCATGTTCAATGTTTATATAATGCAATGTAAACAAATGATGTAAACAGAAACGTGGACATGCGCAGAACAGACTGGACGGCACCTTTAATTGTTTCAGGGAAAATGTCAAAAATATGAATCATTCTCAAATTGAAAATCTTATTAAGAATGTTTTGACAAAGACATGGTCAGATAATCTCTGAGTAGATTGTAGAGGAGCTGGTTCAGCAAAGTAGATTTTTTTCCATTGTGTGGCAGATCTGGCTGCTGTTGTATTTAAATATTGTCACATCAATAATCAGTCTCTCAGCTCATATTTTATATCTTAAGACTAGGAGTTCTTATCAGAAGTGAAATGCTGCCTCTGGACTGATGCAGGTAGCAGTGGTACCTGTACGCGAGGTTGGAGAAGTGTTCAGGATCAGGCATGCCAGCAGAATGATGCTAGAAATGTTCTATAGCATTAGAAGATCCAATAAATAGACTATATAGAATCTACACCATACACCTGCACATATCAAGGCGATCATATTATAGCCTTGTAATATTAAAATAACATATGGTAATCATATGGCACGTATGTACTGTAATGTCAAAATTCAATGTTTGAATGCCATTACATCTAATTCGAACAACATGTACTCGGAAGAGCAAGCCTCATGAAGTTATAAATTTTCCATGATCAAGCGACACTTTTGGCAAATGGAACTTCACATTTGTAATATTTGCTGGCGGTCATATTTCAAATCGAACAAACGAACGGTAATAGGCATTATTAACTCGGAGTTAATTTTTCAGTTGTCAGTCTAGAGGAAAACAATGTGCTTTCATGAGTTTATCGGCTGTTAACAACACAATATAACCCGAGTCTCGGGCTACAGGCTACTTGGGCTTGTGTATGTAAAAGTACACAGCACAACGTATGAATATACCTCAATTTGAAAGCCAACGAATGTAGCTATGTTTATATTGAAGTAAAAGCTAATAATATTGTAAGCAATATGATAGTATTAAATTTGGACATCTAAATGTAAACAATTAACAATGTCGAACTGCGAACTATGTTGAACCGTGTAGCTTTGTTTCAATATAAACTAATGTAACATCCACTTTAACATGTATAACTTTGGAAATACAGCAGCTACAGCCTGTAAAAGTACTTTTAAAATTTAAATTTCTGATGTATTATATTAACGAATGATTTCGAAGCGCTCTGTGGAAACCCCGCGCTTGACGAATATGACATATCACGAATATCAAGGCATGTTCGATATATTTGCACTTTTTTAAAACAACTAAGTAAGGTAGCACAATAACGTTTACGTATATCGTAGACATATAAATTATCTTTGTTTTAAGGTATAAGAGAGCTTGTAGGGTTGATTATTTGTCAAGAAAACGTACGACGTATTTGGGTTATTTTGAAGATGGCGGCCAAATTATATTTTTGCATATATGATATGTATATAAAGGCGCATTGGACACTTCCACAAGCAAATAAAGACATGATAAATTAATATAAACTGGTTATTCTTACCATAAAACTCAGGAGCGTGCGAATAGAACATGCGCACTTGGCTGCTACTTCTCACACCCCCCGGAAATGGACAGATCGAACAATAAAAATTACATAGCTCGGCAAAGAGACTGAGCACGAGTAACCCAAGAATAGTGACAAATCGCAGGCTAGACAAATGGTAAACTGCGTATAACGCGCGTCGCAAAGGACGCATTATAATAGTTTGTAACTAGTTTTGAAAATGCTCAAAGAAGAGTTCATTAGATTGACTTACCTTCCTTTCCATACTCAAGAACTCGAAGTGCTTCAATGCAATGAATGGACCTTAAATGTTCCTCAGCAGAAACCAATAAACCATTCGATGACTGCTGAAAGCCTGAATGTAGTCTGAAAATTATTGTAGATTCTTCGCAGTAGTTACACACTTACTCGTTGTTGCTTTCAAAAGCAGACAGTGTACTGTACGTTCGAAAACACTTGAAGAACTCATGATCGGATCTCCACTTCAGATCCTGCTCAAGTAGATCGGTCAAAGGTCAAATCTCTGCGAACCAATCAGAGGCCGATTTTACGGATTTACCCCTGATTATTAGCAAATCAAATGGCTAATATCTGAGCAAGTCGGTCAAATATATTGGCCAAGGGCAGCTGCACCAATCAGTGAGCACAATGGCTGAGGCGGCAATGGACTGGCGCGAGGGCGCTTGTGGCTAAAAACAAGGAAATATGGCGGAGAAAAAAGTTTATCAGTCCTTGAAAAATATGGCTATATCAAAGGTAAGAAATGATGTAATAAAAGTATTCTTAAAATTTGCCAAAAAGAAACTTTTTAACAACAAACAACATCAATTTTTCTGAAAGCCTCACTGAAGTCTATCAAACCACAAAATTCTGTCCAGGGTCCATCGCTATGTTTTTCTCGAAATTTCGCAGTTTTACGAAGCGCAGGCATTTTAAATTCGCATTTACTGCTTCACCAGGTGGCCAAAAGATAACTTTGAAAAAATCAATTAACTGTTCATTCTTTTATAGGCTTTCCAACCGTATAATATGAAGATATTTATATTTTAATTTTTTTCAACCTGCTGAGCCGCTTTGGTCATTCTTTGCATGTGTGAAATAACAAATCATATAAAGCATGGGAGCGGAATTTGTATTAATGTCAAAATACATTTATACACATTATAATTACAGAATAAAAAAATTGAGAAAATATAGTGAAAACTACAATTGAGAAAAATTGAGGCAAAAAAACAAATACGATGATTTTAAAACGTTAACTTTTACAAGTGATATGTAGGCAACTGACAACTCGCCGTAATTGACAGGATCATGACAAAGCGCGGAAAAATTATACTTTTTGTCGTTTTTTCATACACTAGGTATTCAAAAGTTATCAGAATTCCCCAATCGATAGCCCAAGTGATAAGCTTTCGAAAGGATATTGTGAGAAAACATGCTAGTTTTATTTTTCGTATTTTTGGCCTTGTTTTGGACCAGGCTATAGTTAAAATTCTACACTGACAGCTCGTATATGTATAATCGTTTTTTTTATAAATAGCAAGCCACAAAGCGCGGAAAAATTATAAAATACAAACACAATGTGGTTGAACGTACCTTCCTGACTCTTGTCATTATTTACTTGTGGTTATTTACAGGCATATTTTACAGTTCAACTTCTTAGGCTTCTTATTTGGTATATGTACAGGTTTGAACTTCCAATTATTGCCGATATTCCATAATCTTGGACAAAACCGGTTGAGACAACACCATCAACATTATAGCAATCGCCGATTTAATGTTTTTTTATGTTTCGTAAGAAACTTCCTTGTGTTTTCACTCCCCCCCCCCCCAGATCAATGTTGTTCTAAACAACAGCCAAACCTTCTAGCTGGAATTTCGAAACAAGAAATCAACATTGAACGGGATTTCTCTCATAAATATGTGGCATAAAAAACTGCCATGATTTTATTGTGAAACTCATGTTCAACAGTTTTGCCCAAGATTGCAGATCTTTCGAAAACCAAGTCTTGTCGGCAAGTTTGTCTTTCGTGCCGATAGTGAGAAGTGGTTTAAAATCGCTAAAGTAGTATATTCGAATTAGATAATGAATCATTTCAGTTCAGTGCTCACAATGTGAGGCGCATACTTCCAAAAGTTCATGTGATCTTGCAAACATCAATATTGGAAGATAGAAAATCTAAAGATCTCAAAGTGATTTCAATCATTACCAAAATAACGACAAAATGGCCGCCACTTGAAGGTTAATATTAAAATGAAGATTCTGCTTATTGAGTAGCTCGTCTATACCGTTTGCCGACCTCTTAATATTATTGATCAAGACCGAAATAATGTTTAATATTATAACAAATTATGCCAATTGTTTGATATATTTTTACAATTAAAATATAGACATTCCTATTAATTTCTATTCGATTTTTCGGATACGTTTTGATGCTAATTTTTCCTATATTTAGGAAGATATGTCAGTGAGCCCTGTAGTCAATGTATTTTTACCATTTTTAGAACCATAAAACTATCTTATAACGCGCACCAAAATGCAAGAAATGGTGTTTCAGAGACCCTAGGAATCCAAATATTTCCGACGGATCATGCCCCCAAACCTCCGCAGTTGTCTCCACTGGCTGAGATGATGAGATACTGTGTATAATATTTAAGATGTTTTTACAAGTCCGCGTTTTACAAGTCCGCGTTTTACAAGTCCAGTCCGAGTTTTACAAGTCCAGTCCAGTCCAGTCCACGAGGCCTGTCCAGTCCGCGTTTTACAATATGCCAAACAAAATCCGACAAGAACTCAATGACGCGTAGCAGCTGTTTTCAACACAATTTGAGGATCGTAGATTTGACTGACCTAATCACCGGTAACTGAATAATTTGAAAAATTAAGAGGTCGGCAAACAGTATACGAGCTACTCAATAAGCAGAATCTTCATTTTAATATTTTCGCTCTTTATAACACGCTGTAAAATGGTACGCCATTTTCTATAAGGACCATATACGTAAATTAGAGTCTTCAAGCGGCGGCCATTTGTCGTTAATTTCTGGTAATGATTAGTTCGTCCCCATTGAATTTTAATGTCGGCGAGATCTTGCTTGCTTGCTTGAGTACTTGCTTGGACCCACTGACCTCTATATAGAACTGGACTGCTGGGTCTCGTTGCAAATGACTCACGGCAGGTGACCGAAAAATGATGGCGTAAGCAGAGGTTATTTTTTGCATAGTAGCGACCACTGGTCATTGGATTGTTGGCGCAAGTTTGACCAGCGACCAATCAAATTTGTTTTATACGATAACTATGGCGTCAGCTGGAGTCCTTTTTCCCGTGTCGTGATACAAACGGCATTTTCCCTCTTCAAAAACGAGACTGGACAAAAAAAAACTTGAAAGTAGAGATGTTATGTTCTTTATGTCCAGAAAACTTTCCAATAAATTCTAAAGGCCGTCAACACTCGGAGGACGTATGAAATTATTTTCGGTTGTGACATTTAATCTCTTTCTAAACTTTTATCCTCAGGTGAGATATAAAGTGCGAACTTGTTGCTTTTGCTCTTGAAGGTTGTTTATCTATAGAAACTTTTTACAGAAAAAAGAATGCTGAATAGATATTAGATACGTGTTTACTGTTTTTTAAAAAGTAAGCCGGCCGAAGAGCGGTCAAGAGTGGCTGTCAGGCTGAAGCATAATAAACATAACCAAGTAAACATTAAAACACAACTTATATCAGGAATTGCAAATTTCGAATTCGTTTATTTTGTATTGATAATGTCAAATGTCATCTGGTCAAAAAACGTTGCTTTAAAAACCACCTTAAAAGCATAAAACGAGAAAAATACTGTACATTTGTATTTAATTTTTCAAAGTAAAAACATTTGCCGCTTAATAATTCGCCAACAGATTGTTGTAAACACAGGTCAGTGGTCGCTACTATGAAAAAAATAACCTCTGCTGACGCCATCATTTTTCAGCCACTTTTTGGCGAGAGCAAGCAGTCCAGTTATATATAGAGGTCAGTGCTTGGACCTCATGTACGTCATACTCGGCCAGTTATCGTGACATGTCGACAAGATCGCTAGGTATTCGAGAAGTGGTCGCGTTAGATCGTGCGTTATCAAGTTAAAGCAGTGTTGCCAACCTTGGGATTTTATCCCAAGATCTTGGGATTTTTTGAAGGAGTTGGGATTTTTGGGGGATTTTTTCTCAGGGATTCTTTTCTTGGGATTTTTCCAGAGCAAACAGTTTCGGTTTTAAGAAGCTGATTTCAATTTCAATACCATTAAAGGCATGTGAATTTGTACTTATGTTTAATTAAAGAAATAGATTTTCTATTTGAAAGCTCTTGTCTCTTCGGTTATTTGAGTCGTAGAGTACTCAAACGGCGATAGAGACCTGGGAACTAGTCAGGAAATGAAGCTGTGAACCTATGGCGAACCTTGGGATTTTTTGGTAAAAAATAGGGAATCTTGGGATATTTTCAGACCTTTATTGGGATTTTTACGAAACTTGACTTGGCAACACTGTTATCAAGTTACAAACTACAAAGCGCCAAGGAGCTAGAGCAAAGAAGCAAGCCATCTATCGCTCTATTAAAGCACGATTATCTATATTTTATCTGTCTTTGGTGATCATTTTACTTTCCTATTAATGTTCGTTCGAAATTATCATAAACTGCGCGACGGGTATACACAAGAACCAGCGAAGTGTGTCGAAGACAAGCTCTTACCATTATTCCGTACTCTGATAGTAAACGTTATGAGTTATGACTATTTAATAAGGCTTCGTTTAATCATTTGGTAGTGTCAGAAATTGCTCGCATGCTTCAGGTGTCGCATGCGAGATTACATTTCTCGACATGGTAACACAACTGGCGAGTCCTACCTAATTGGTTACATCAGGTCTCTTAACTTAAAGGTACAAAGAGACAGAATAAGGGAGTCGCTTACACGAGTGGACCCTAGAAATACAGCATTCAGGTGGGCAAGTGTTATAACATGTCACGTAGAGTTTACAGTGTTCCTGAGCCAAAATCACTGTGGCATATCGATGGGCATCACTCATTATCCGATGGAAATTCGTTGTGCATGTCTGCATAGATGGTTTTTCTAGACGGATAATGTCCCTTTTTGCTGCAGACAACAACTATGCTGAGACTGTTGCTACAGTATTTCATAATGCAGCCCAAGAATTTGGTTGGCCCTCCCGGGTCAGGGGGGACCACGGTGGTGAAAATACTGAAGTTGCTGCATATTGATGACTACCATGAGAGGAGATAAAAGAGGAAGCTTTATTGCTGGTTCATCTATGAGAAACCAACGTATCGAACGACTATGGATGGAAGTATTTAGATGCACAATTTTCCTGTTTTACTGTGTTTTTTACGCGCTTGAGGACGGTGGACACCTGGATTTAGATAATCAAACACATATGTTCGTATTACAATATGTGTTTCTACCGAGAATAAATTTTGCAATGCAAGAGTTTGCGGGGGCTTTCAACCTGCGCCCAATACGTACAGAGCACAACTGGAGCCCAAACAAAATCTGGAGCAGTGGAATGATAAACCCCAATAATGCGATGCAAACACCATTGAGAGACCCAGCTGTTAATGATGTGGAGCCAGACAACCTGGAGCTCTTTGGATTAGATCGAGATGGTCCTGTCCCTTCTGAAGAAGTCTCGGATGTCATAGTGGTACCTCAAGACTGTCCTATATCACAAGATAGCCTACTTTTATTACAACGTAATGTCGACCCATTAAGAAATTCAGATTTCTTTGGTATAGATCTTTACCTAAGTGCATCTCTATAGTATTGGGCTACAATAACAATATAGCAGATAACCAATAAACACCAATGGGTAAAACCTTTTGTACTATCATAATATTTACAGTGTAGATATCTAAACAATGTACATTTCAAACATCTCCAAGTTGTTATTTGTATTATTATCGAAAGCTATTTTATCAAATAAAAGCAAACATTGCATCTATTTCAAATTTATTTCTTTAACACTGCTATTTGTTAAAATATTTTCTTATAGTATAGGCCCTTGTCCCCCTTTAGGCTTGAGAACCTATGCACTGTACAATAGAATAATAGTACAATAGAATTATTTATATAATTAAATAATAAATACAGTACAATAGCAGACTCATGTTTGTTTGCATGCGTACTGTACATGCTACTGTAAAAACCGCTAACACGTAAGTTTTCTATGATTTCTTTTGGAAGTACGAACGAAGGACGTCCTACGCTTCCAGTCCGATTTCTTTCTCGTGTTCCAAAGTCTGGTAAGTTTATGGTATTACGCTGCATCGCTATAACTTTATCAACCCAGAAAACATGAATTTCGCTAAACATGTCGCACAAATCTTGTAAAATCAACAGATGGTGAGCACGTACTGCACGTTCTGTATTTTCCAGCGTAAATCCAACGTCGTCAGGTGACTCAGGTCTGCAGAGATCGGTCAAGGACCGTAAAATGCTAACAGCTGTTTCCAGCCTATTCAGCAGGAGAACTGCCTCGTGATATATCAAATCTACATTAGTTAACTGAATTTCTAGGTACGACAAAAGAGATTCTATCGCGACAAAAACATCCGGCCCACTGATCTCTAAATAAAGACTGGATTGAGCTTTCTATTGTATCTGATGAGCTGATTTTGAAGCTTGGATATTTGCATAAGGTCATTATTAAAAATGGGGGGTGGCACCGAAGAGAAATGTTTTTCTTGGTAAAAATTTTGCTGAGCCTTAACCATTAAAAGGTCACTATTTTTCTTTACCCAACCTCAGATATCAATTAAAAAATAAATACCCACCCCAAAACTTTAACTTTTTCCACATCATAGAGATGAGGCAAGATGATGATGTTAGAGGATGATGATGTTGATGATGTTACATGAAGAATCTGAAAAAGATCAAGATAGTGACATATGATATTTCTTTCTTACATAGTCTTTAATATTTGAGTGAGTCATGCTTTGGAAATATACATTAAATTTTTTTTCTACCCAACCTTTGAGTTGGTTTTTTTTTATTTACCCAACCTTTGACTTACTCAAAATTTTGTTTACCCAACCATTTTCTCTTCGGTGCCACCCCCCATTTTTAATAATAATGACCGGTCCCTAATGTAAATTAACGAGAGATCCAGGGGCTCTGGAAGCTTTTCAAAGTTGTGGGTGTCCTGCGTCTCATAAAATGCCATAAACAGGGCCACGCCCTTCCGAGAATATAATATAGACAACTATATATATACATAACATGCAAGATAACAACACATAAACTTCAAGAACAATATACTGAACAATTTATGAAGAGTTACAGATAGTTTCCAAAATGTCTCCGTCGCTGTTCGTTGCATACAATGCGTCACCTTATAATAATTATGTCAAATATTTGTGTATAAAAAACTTTAAACAACACCAATTATCAATTTGTTTAAAATTTGCTAAAATATTGTGGGTGTCCTTCTTATGTAGGACACCCATAGCTCAGAAACTGCGGGTGTCCGGACACCCGGACACCCGCTGCTTCCAGAGCCCCTGGAGAGATCATTAGAAGCTCCGAATTTGCAAGCAAATCGAACTGTGACGCTAGAAAAATAGGTTTAGTGTTTGGCCAATATAGTTTCTTTGTTAACATTAAATGCATAAAATCTTCAACCTAATTTGACGTCTCATATCAGGCTTCTCTCACTGGATAATTAGAGCCAACGGCGGCCATTGCTAAGGGACCAAAGTCGCAGTAAATCTGTAGGTAGGCCATGAATCGTTTTACCCAGTAATTTGAAAAAATATTTTCTGGTCCTCTTTATAGTAATATTATTTTATTTTGTCGATGGTAAGAGCACATAAACTATCAAAAAACCTCGTAGGATTCTCAGTTGGTCCCTGAACAATAGTTGTTCGATCCAGTCTTTATTTAGAAATCAGTGATCCGGCCATGTCGACATTTCTAACAGTTCGGCCGCCATTTTGTCTGTTTCGGCCAAGTTGATTCCGCTGACATGTTGGACTGCAGAATTTATTGAATATATAATTTGGTTTATTGAATATATATTTGGTTTTATTGAATATATATTTGGTTTTATTGAATATATATTTGGTTTCATTGAATATATATTTGGTTTATTGAATATATATTTGGTTTATTGAATATATATTTGGTTTATTGAATATTGCAACAATCCGGCAACCATACAATGCTCCTCAGGTACGTGTTACATTACAAAAACATGATCGTACATTACAAAAACATTAATTTGAAATAACAGTAAGTTATAACTTATTTATGAATGTCATTGTTTGACATTTTATTCACATTACAATAGAACTTGTCAAGGAAAACACTTAAGTTCTTAACTTGGTCATGTGTTAATTTCGAAATTGATACGTTCCCAACTTGTTAAATATTTTTAATTATATATTGTATTGAACTGAACTTGTATTTAATACTGAACACGGTACTAAATTAATAAAGTTTTAATGTGCATTGATAAGTTATATTTACAATTAGTTTGAGGAATTAATTAGAGAAAAAGTGGGGGCATGTGCCTCGATTTCAATTCTGAAAACAGTTTTGGAATTACGGAGTCTAAATACACAACGTACGTGTTTCTTATATTACGAGAACGTGCGTGCATACCATTCGTAAAAACGGTTTATGTACTTAGAAATTATTCGGCAATCAGCCAGCCCGGCCCAACCGCCTCGTCGTATATATCCTGCTCGGCGTCCGCGTCAAATGATCAGGGTCAGCGTTAAGATAAGGTCAATATTATGAAATGATAAGGTCAGCGTTAAGATGATCAATTTTCAATGTGTTTAGCATTGAACCAGACGTATATACCCAACACGATAACAAGCGTTTTATCGAACTTTCAGTATTTTATAGCGGCGAAGAAGGCCATGATAACTGGTCATGATATGTAAACTCTAAGATGAATTACATATTATTATTCAAAATTCAGAAATATATTGTTTTCAAAATATGCAGATGATTATAATTTAGCTAGCTCAGAGACGGAGGAGCGATTATAGAATATCCGTCAACTTTTTAACTTAAATTTACTGACATAAATCAAGAATGTGAAATCGTATTTATTAATAACTTTTAGTTAAACCTAGAGTAATGTAATTTTAAAGAACGAAGCAATTCTATTATGACAATTTTCAACAATTTGACACGGTTTAATGACCATTAACAACGTCACGTTCGTCCAGTAACGATGGAGCTCGACCTAGTTACACCTCATGCTTAGTATGTATGTATTATATACATTATATATATATACTCTTTTTGGAGGGTCGTAGCGTCCTTGAGAGGTATCGTTGCAATACCCATGCCTGGTGAATGACGTCACCAGGGCAGAGTAAGATCCTGGGTACGAAGTAGTTCGGTCCCAGACTTGCATCCTATCCAGGCCTAGTAATCTACTACGCGCGACTAAGCGGTGTAGTGATGTGGCCACGTATGGGGCGCCAAATGTAAAAAAAATGTTTAGGACAAAAATGTGTTGATTTTACCATTATTTACCTATATAATACATTATTGGTAAACAATGTTTCTATCTGAGTTAAACAATCCATAGATTATTTATAAATAATCTATGGATTGTTTACAAACAATCCCTGGATGGTTTAGTAAACCATGGATTATTTGCTAAATAATCCCCGGATTGTTTATAAATAATCTATGGATGGTTTAATAAACCATACTTTGTCTATTAAACAATCTATGGATTGTTTATAAATAATCCAGGGATGGTTTAATAAACCATGGATTTTTGTTCAATAATTTTTGTTAAATAATTGCGCGCGCCAAAAATGTAAAAGAAAGATGGCTGCCCGCCAAATGTAAACAAATATGGCACACAGGAAAGAGCCTGGGTACAGCGTCCTGCGTGCCGGGGGAGAAGTAAACAGTACCAAAAGACGCCAAACTTTGACTGTCCTTTTACTATCAAATATAAATAATTCATCGGGAAATATAACGTTACGTACGTGCTTCATGAAATCGCACGGCTCATAAAGTCCGTGTAGAACAGCCAATGCTCTAACACAGAAAGTCGTCCTTCCATATCGACAATAACAAGCCGAGTTGTCAACACGAATAAAATGCATATGATGACAATCTTATTCGTTTGCTGTGAATATTTCGAGATTTTTTAAAGTTGTAAGTTATTTCTACGGTTTTTTGTCCATTGCCTTTACGTTGTCCTGAGGCACCATTACTTAGTGAAACTGGCGCGTACTAACGAATACGCTGAAGGCAATGGCCTTGAAACAAACGCTGGCGAATCCAATCTGCTGCTATCGGGAGCTTGCTACTCATAAGTATTACACAGAAAAAAACCCAACTAAATAGCTCACAACTTGATATTCACAGCTAACGAATAAGATTGTCATCATATGCATTGGATTATTAGCTTAACTCGTGGCCTTCATTCGTGTTGACAACTCGGCTTGTTATTGTTTGTTTTTATAAAATTAGATGTACACAAAATAAAAGAAATAAAAGTTTAAAACTCAGGTATTCAGATCCTGGGGATACAGTGTCACGTCTGATTTTGGTATATGGTGGTTGATGGTCGTTGTACTCTTGGTTGAATTCCCTGCTGCTCAAATGATGTCATGTAGACTGTTCAGTGTGGTGAGGTACATGTAAGATTGTCTATGTACAGTATGTATGTACGTGGAGTCTATATTAAGTGCCGAATGTATTTAGCTTGTACAGTGGATCTGATTGGGGACATTTTTCCATTGATTCTGTAGAGAGGAAAACTGGAAAATCCGGGGAAATGCCCTGAAGGTGCAGGGAAAAAAACTCTATTTTAGAGTCATCCATCTTGCTGAGTTGACTTAACACTGGGGAGCAGTGGTGCCGTGCAAGGCGGCCAGCTTGTAGAATACGTTACCAATGCATTCTATATTGTGATGCTGTATATGTTGTGTGTCTCGTTCTTTAAAAAACCTTATTGTAATTATATTTATAAATTTGGATGGAAATACAGGTAAACTAAAATAATATGGAGTTGAGTGAGATTGTGTTCCGGATTATGTAGTAGTGTATATTGTATATGTTTTGGATTATGTCATAGTATACTGTATGTTGTTTATTTTACTTCAAGTTTATATTGGTTGTTTTTACTTCGTATTATAGCATATCGTGTGGAGAGAATATATTAGAATAGAGGTGTAAAGATGTAAATTAAATAAAGGGAGATGATGATAATGGTGATGCAATAATGGTATTTATTTAATGATAGTAATAATAATACTTATTTAAAATTATATTGATAATAATACTTAATGTTATATAATGTGGATGGTTGTGTATTGTGGTTTGGTTTGATATTTTCGGACAATGGGATTTGGATCGGAAGAGATTTGTGACGAGCAATGATTTGAATGCAGAATGGGAGAAGTGAAGAATGAGGGAATAAGCTGGGAGAGTGGAGGATTATTGAAGATATGGAATTTGCAAAACCCGGGTGCGGTGAATATAAAGAGTATGTCAAGGCCGAGATGAATGCCTGAAGTCCGCCACCCCGACCTTGTCCCTGTTTTTGGAGAAACATAAAGGCCATGAATCGTCAGGTTCCAAGCATGACCGGGAAAGCACGTTTCTAACCTACTAGCAGGTCTCGGAACAACGTGCCCACATGTACTTGTTGAGAGTTTGGCGTCTTTTGGTACTATTTACTTCTCCCCCCGGCACGCAGGACGCTGTACCCAGGCTCTTTCCTGTGTGCCATATTTTTTTACATTTGGCGGGCAGCCATCTTTCTTTTACATTTGGCGCGCGCAATTATTTAACAAAAATTATTGAACAAAAATCCATGGTTTATTAAACCATCCCTGGATTATTTATAGATTGTTTAATAGACAAAGTATGGTTTATTAAACCATCCATAGATTATTTATAAACAATCCGGGGATTATTTAGCAAATAATCCATGGTTTACTAAACCATCCAGGGAT
Source organism: Chrysogorgia sp. JL179-B06 (assembly GCA_035772405.1). Classification (NCBI taxonomy): domain Eukaryota; kingdom Metazoa; phylum Cnidaria; class Anthozoa; order Scleralcyonacea; family Chrysogorgiidae; genus Chrysogorgia; species Chrysogorgia sp. JL179-B06. The sequence goes on along the minus strand of JAYKKM010000437.1, from coordinate 5,842,791 downwards.
TGTTTGTAAACAATCCATAGATTATTTATAAATAATCTATGGATTGTTTAACTCAGATAGAAACATTGTTTACCAATAATGTATTATATAGGTAAATAATGGTAAAATCAACACATTTTTGTCCTAAACATTTTTTTTACATTTGGCGCCCCATAGCCACGTAGCCGAGAACCCTCTGCCATGCGTAGGACACTACAAATCACACACCATGGTGGAGAAATTAACTAACTAACTAACTAACGAAACACTTACCTAATGACGGTGACAAACCTGATATCCGATATCCACATTATGGATCCACAAGAAATGGGTAAGCTGCTCTATAACCCCTGGTTGGTGTGAGCCCAGTGCGTCCTAGAACAAGACTAAATAGACGTTTTGAGTTTATGCATGCAGCGCCCCGACGCCTTTTCACGCCTGAACGAGATACTGCACATGCTACCATGAGGCCAACCGTGCCTGAGAAGTAACGAGACGAATTAACGATATCGAGTTTACTCACTAGAAGACAGGCATCGCGGAACGTCGCGACAAATAAACAAAAGATGTCTCCGATATGTGAGAAACCCTTAACGCAAAGAGTTCGTCGAGGGGGGAGTCGTGGGCTTCCGCACGCGGAACGGAAGGCAAATGGTGCTCTAACATCTACGAACTGTAGGAGGGTGAGGAGTCGCGTAGCCCGCTTCAGACTGAGGTGTTACTGACGAGAGCTCACCTACGGGGAGAGCGCGTATCATGGCTCCGACCGTTGCAGGTAGACAATGGTACATGGTGTCAGGTAGACGATGGTTCATGGGGGTAACGACAAGAGCTCTCCTGCGAAGAGAGATACGCCGGTACGGTTCCTCCTACTGATCGAAACAAACGGTGTCTCGGGAGGGGAAGTGGGGGAGGGGAGTGGGGGGGAGGAGGGGGATTTCTGACAATAACTCTCTTACGGGAACAGACAAGTATCGCGGGGGTAATTACAAGAGTTCACAGTACGCTATACGGCTCCGACCGTAACTGAACGAGGCAAACGGTGCCTTACGGGGCGTGGATTCCTGACAAGGGTTCTCCAACGTGGAGATATCGTAACCCGTTGTCGAACGCGATCGTATATTGTGTATAATAACTAGACACCCGCGTCTAGGTCATGGACAGACTGCTCATAACACTCGAAGAGCACCGATCATGCCGGGGTAAGAAAAACGTATTGGAGAGACCTAAACTCTGATAACCAATAACTGTCGTCAGGTATACGGTAAACGTTAACTATCACCTGGCAAGCCAGGGAAAGCAAGACACCCGCGTCTGTGCTTGACGATGCAAAAAATGATCATAACACTCGATAAACAACACACAAGCCCGAGTACGCAACAACGTACGGGGGACACAATAAACGCACGTTAAACTATATATGCTACGGGTTAACTACTATGATAACGGTTAACTATCACCTGGCAAGCCAGGGAAAGCAAGACACCCGCGTCTGTGCTTGACGATGCAAAAAATGATCATAACACTCGATAAACAACACACAAGCCCGAGTACGCAACAACGTACGGGGGACACAATAAACGTTGATAACAATTAACGAATAAGCTATATGGTACACGTTAAACTATATATGCTACAGGTTGACTATGATAACGGATAACAATGCAAAACCCGAAGAAGTCCCGCAACGTTCTCCCTATTAAGGGATGGGTGGGCGGGAAAGGAGTTCCGACAACGTGTAACGTGTACTGTAGAATAAGGCTTGCCTCAAGCGACCTCGAGGTGTCTCGAGCTTTCGTATATTAATTCAACACAGTCTCCCAAGGGGATTCATCATAATCATGAAATGTAAATTGACATTGGATTCATTATTATCATGAATCCCATGGCTGCGCAAACACGTTAAAATATATCATCTTATGCGCAATTTAAGAATCGCAACATGGCGGAAAGGGGAAATTCATCTTGTCCCGGTATGTGATTTGATTATTATTTATATGAATTATTCATGATCCTCTTTAGTAGACAGTTATCTCCCAAAAACTTTCTGTCTACTCTATTTATAATAATTTCAAAAGTCATTAATAATTCATGACGAAAAGACAAAGGAAATTAATGTGATTTGCATGACGGAGTAAAGATTCGTCCTGTCCTGATTTACATAAACTTTTCCTTCTATTTTCTCGGCGAAAATGGCTTGAATCTCTGAAATAGTTGGTAAACATGGTTATTTAGATGCCGTCGTTTTTGAAGCCGTTCAAAACACTCGCAGCAGTGTGATATCGCGTCTAAAACACTCGGACTCGGCTATCGCTTTGTGTTTTAAACCCGATAAAAAACTGCTGCTCGTGTGGTTATCGAGACGCTTGGCTCGGCGCCTTAGACTACATGGCCAATTGCAATGATATATATATATTTTTGAACTACTATTTCTGTTATAAATTCAATCTTTATTTCAATCAAAAAATTGTTTTGAAATTATGTCATTTTAAACGATTTTACTGGAATTTTTTCAAATTTAGATTTCGTTTTTACTCAAATTAATACCTATACCTATAGTCAGTATAATCCCAATAATATAGTAATATATATTAGTGCTCTAGCCACCATGGGTGGATCAAGGGGGTCACTTTGGGCAAGTGCCAGGCCCGTGCTTTTGTGGGGGTCCTGCCTCACTTTTATTTAGGGCCTCATGTTTCTAATTTAGGAACCCCACATTTTCTGGCTTCTTGTGGGACACATGTAGTGTGGCCCTATGGCCCCCACCTACAACTAATGCAATGAATGGCCTAACCAAACATTACAATTACTACGTGCATTTGGTTAATTTCTCCCCAGTTTCTCGGGGGAGGGGGGGTGTGCCAGGGCCCCGCATATACTTGATCCGCGTATCATACTGAATTTCGTAAACATACTCGTTTACTCGTTTACCCCAGACCTCCATCACCTTGACTGTGTAGCTCAGTGGTTAGAGCGTTGAACTATAGTAAATCAAAGGTCGCGGGATCAAAACCCAGCCACTGCAAGCAGTTTTCTGCTTACGCGGTTTGGGCTCATTCAGTCGAGAACATTTCATCTCATCATCATATTACCGAGTGACAATATCACAACATCAGATATCACTGTCTGAACTAAGTATTGTTCGAAACTGGATCGATGTAAACGAGTATGTTTACGAAATTCAGCATATAAATCATAAACCCCAGACCTGCATCACCTTCTATGTTTGGCCCAAGCCTTAACACAAGCCTAAAATTCCAGTTCTTCTTATTTTGTATTAAGTTTAATACTTGCAAGAAGTCGAACAGAGATTCATAACAATTTAAAACCTTCTCGTAAGACACGCTCACTTCCGTTTGTGGCGGTGACTGAAACAAAAACAAGCAATCATGGGAACTGCGGTGTGCTTTGTGCTGTTATATACCAATTGTTATCACGGATTTGTGAGCCGCTAAAAATTGGCCCCCTGTTTCAATTTTGTTGCACATTATACATTATAAACTATGGTTTATAGATAGACCTATTCCGAAAAGCGCGATCCCTTAAGTCACGTATATGTATTTCATTATTGCTAAAATGAATACTTTTTTTTATTTCCATTTTTTTTCGACCGACCGACCCTAAACATTTGGGGGAAAATCCATGCCCCGAAGTATCAAATTGGTGTGGCCTAATTCATTCATTGATTTTGGCTGTTGTACATAGGTAAAATCTGCCTTTTATTTAAAATCTAAAGTAAAAATGTTGGATGCAAACTGTTTACTGTACATGTATTTAATTTGAACTGTCATGTAACATATATCCACCATTGAATGGTTTTACTGACAAATACAGTACGGTTGGGCACTTTACATATGTACTTGTTTCTTGTATTTTTCCTCATCTTTTTAAGGCTTGGAAAAATACATCTGAAACTTAAATACCCAACTGTATTATATCTGACAGTAAAACCATTCAATAAGATGTTATAGCAGCTGTTTAAATTTCATTCACTATATTTTGAAGGTTTACTAAAGAAGAGAAAAACCAATTTAAAGGTACTGTAAAGTTTTTATTGTGCATATAATATATCATAATTATACCATACCAGTATATATACAGTGTATATATAATTATATAGTTAGTTGTAAAAACTTAAATGTTTGTTGTTAAGTCAGAGTTTCACACCATTGGACGATCTTTGTATCAGTACCTTTATTTGATATACAGTGTACAGTGTAATGTGATGTGTTAAGGATTATATACAGTAGACCAAACACAATGCATTAAGGGTTATACTGTATACAGTAGACCATTTGTATTAATTCCCTGGGTGAAGGAAAAAATAATGCTTATAAACTATAGAATTTTCGTTCCGCTTATATTGAGTTTGTACATCAGGCAAAGATATTGACAATTACTCATATTTTGTTTACTATCAATGAATATTGTACATGTACCTTAATGACCTTGGCTTATTAATATATCTACCGGTATAATAATTATATTTGGTTTTGATTGCCATTATAAAACTTAAGGTATCACCCCCATCAGTGGCAAAGCTAGTATGTAAGCATAACAACTACTATTATGCAAATTTAACATTTTAGCAGTCATGATTAAGCTAGCAATCATGCATGGCTAAAAAGTTCTACAAAAATAACTGTTTACTACTGTAATAGACTTCTTGCATAATTGTGGTGTCAAAATGGTTGATCTTAATTTCAATTTCAATGAATGAAAATTCTAGTTTACATTTAAGCATTTGTCCTCCACCCAGGGAATAAATGCAAGTGGGCCACTGTATACATGTGGTGGATATATTTTGCTCGATGTCCTTCACCCCCCAATAATATTTTGTGAAGTATCTGCCACTGGACAATATCATGTACAAGACATTTGTACATGTGATAAGGATTTAAATAAAAATCTAAAATATAAGAATCCCAAGCTGAAAACATAACCCTAACCCTAAAGCTTAATTAACTCTTACAATAATGCTATATTTTAGATATACCCTTGTACTGTAACAGCTGATTTTAAGTTCAAATTTTACGACCAATAGTCTATGATTGTGATGTCATTTCGGGAATTATATGAAACTTCACCCATAATGTTGCTGCTGATGTCTATACATTACCTTTAACATTACCTTTAACATTACCTTTTATGCAGTGCTGTGAAAAGTGTGGCTTAATGCAACCTGTTGCAAAACGAAAATGCCAAAGGGAAGAATGTGGTAATATTTTTGAAAGAAAAGTAAAAGATATAGAAAAAATTAAAAACAAAGGAAAAACAAACATCACAGATCAAAGGAAAAAAAATGGAATACAGGGTATTCTTTAGTTTATTCTTACCAATAATTATTGTACTTAATATTTAATTATTATATGTCTTGCGAGTCCGAACTGGCGTATTTGAACGCTGATTGGCTAACGTGCGGGTCCGTACTTTACCGTACGGACTCGGTGTACGGACCCGCACGGTATTACTCGATTAAAAAATGTTAAAAAAAATTTCTTAAAATAAAATAATTATATTATTTTCAAAATGTTTTCCCTTTTGGTTGTTTTGTTGTCAATTATATCGAATCGCGACTGTGAGACCGCTCCGCTCGCGCTGACGTGGAGGAAGACGTACTGTACACGATAATGTTTTCTCTAAATTATTTCTCGTTAGTCGAGACATATAATAAATTCCTTATTAACCTCACAAGCTCGGTCCGTACGGGAAAATATTTTGCTTTCGATCTTTTGAGTACAGACCTCGCCCTTCGGGCTCGGTCTGTACTCAAAAGATCTCAAGCAAAATATTTTCCCGTACGGACCTCGCGCTCGGTTAATAAGTACTTATTATAGTTCATCCATCTGATGCAAAGACCCTGCATCCAACCATCTACTGTATGCAGTCCTTTTTGTGAGCAAACTACAAGCGTGTGGTAATTTATTCACACGCGTGAATGAATTTGTGCATGCGAATCGCACTGGTGACAATAAATCTATTAGCTGACCATGAACACAAGAAAATCTTACATTTATTGAAAAGGAAGACAGAACATTAAAAATATACACATTAATTATAGACTAGCTAAAATATTGTTCATGCATCCAAATTATCAGCAGTACTTAGTGTCAGAATCTTCAAAAATGTCAGCTTCAGATTCAAGAATGAAGACTTTCCTTGTGTGCCAATTTAGTTTTCCTTCTTTTCTGAAAATAAATCTCCAGTGCTCTCTCGATGATTTCATTTCTCTCATTGATAGTCCAGTCCTTCGTTACGCCCACAATCAACACCGACTCCATTCTTTTAATAATAATAATAATATTTAAACAGGGAGCTAGCCCATTGTCACCGAAGTGTTTTTCAATGGGGCCCTGTGTGACATATACAAATAAGATACGGTATAGATATGATTACATATTAGTAGTTAAGAGGATTATTTACCTAATTTAAGTTTGAACAGTGAGAGTGACTTAGTAATTGGAAAGGTCTGAATTTAAATTATTATAATTGTTCAGAGCGTGGTTAAAAAAAAAGAAAGAAAGACACCTGTAGAAAGACACCTGTCAGATAGCATGTTAGTCAACATGCTAAATGCATGCTCTCTGCTAAAGTTTGAACCGCTTATTGTGATCAAAATCTCCGTAAGAGCACACACATTTGGGAACTCATCTCTTTTGAAGTTGATGATCTTCTTCCAAAGATCTTCCACCTCAAATCACATGCATGCGTACCATTTCATGCGTAGGACAAACAGCACGCTCAGTTTGGTTTGCGCATTTCATTTCATGATTAATACAGCATATGTCATTGTATTATCCATATTCGTTTTGATAATTTTTTCTTCTGTAAATAAATCATTTTGAAAGCCTTGTTTGACTAAAATTGAATTTAAGAGAAAAGGAAGGTTTTATAGAATTGTATATAACAAAGAACTTATATTATTTTTACTCATTTGTATTTTGACTTTCATAATATATACTGTACTCTAAAAAGCTTGCCAAAATACAACACAACTCATAACATGCATTGTACCAAGCAGTGATGTACACTAAACTATCTAATAACTGAAAGACTATTACTGAGTGATGACTTCACAAATTATTATACATAAAATTAGTTAAGTACAGTAATACCATAATTACTGACAAAATATAATTTGTATATATTGTTTAAATTTATTTTGGGAATGAGAACATTGTAAATGAGTGGGTAGGATGTTCACTTATGCATGTTTTCCCTGTTTGGGGGGAAATAATTAGTAAAAGTATCCCCTTGAGAACAATAGCAATGGTAGCCTGTACACACCCGGTAACCCTCCGGTATTACTGGTAATACCGGACCCTCCGGTATTATACTGGTAATTATTATACCGGAGGGTTACCGGATGTGCACAGGCTATAGCAATGGAGGTACTGTAATCATAGTTATAATTATGGCTACTGTTGAAGTCTATACTTTACTTTACATACAGTATAGCAGTAAATGTTGTTATAACAATTTGATCTTTGTTCCATGCTGACACTATACTAACAGTTAATTTTCACCCTTCCACAGGCAGACATTCTGAAATTGCACCATGATTGTGATACAATTATATTAACACATAGAAAACATGGCCTAGGTTATACAGTATCTGCATATGGAACGGAGGGATTAGCTGAACTCTTCATTGGAACAAACACATCCAATCGATCGAAAGAAGGGCAAGCAATTGTTATGCTATTTGAGAGATTTATGGCAGGTACAAAAGTAGACTACAGTACTATAATTGTATAAGTGTAGTAATAAAATGCAGATCATTGCAACCACTATATTATATAATTAGTCTGCATGTTTAGGACCATTGCAAGTAGTGAAAATGTGGGGGGTCAGCTGCCCCCCTTGCCCATAGGCTGCTAGTACGGCACTGTTTGTGTGCTGGAATAGATAATCTTGTAATTTGTGTGATTATGACACAAAAATGGTCAAATAAAAATAAAAATAAAATTATGTACATGTACAGTATCCTAATAATTTTTGAACATTTAAACTGATCTGAATGTATTTGCAACTTTAATTAACAGGAAATTTAAAACTAAATTCAATTGAAATTTAAAATCACAATACTGTACAATCAAACGTTTGATAATATTTCCGACAAATTGGCAACTTGACGGCTGCTCCCCTACAATTTTATGAAAATACTTACAAGGAGAGGTTTGTACATTACTTTGAAGTATGTTGACTCTGACTTTCATTTGTACTGTAACTACAACCATCAACTTATGAAGACTTCAGGCAAAACCTAAAACGTACATGCAAATATCAGTCATTGTCAATAAACTCAAAGTAATATACAGTACTGTACAGTAATACAATAAACATGTCAGATTGCAACTTTAACATTTACTTAAATGTAGTACTATTATTGTACATTATAGTTGCTGTTTAGGAATGTCTGATTGTGTGCAGTACTGTATATTTCAAGCTCTCAACTTACCAGTCTTACCTTGCTTTTAGTGCAAAAGAGCAAGAAAAGGGTTGATGATGCACCTCTCTCCTCTGTTTCTTCCCAATCAATCCCACCTGACAAGACATGTACCAGTACACATAATGAAGAAATACATTTGACCCCTCAACCAGAACCTTCACATCAAGAAAATGTCTCAACGACTTCAGACAATGAAACAGTTGAATTGAACCAGAACATTTTGCCAGAGACTCCAACCACTGGTACATCACAGAATAAGAACCCTAATGTGCCCACTACACCATCCCTATCAAATATCCCTATATCAAAAACAATTGATACTCCTAAACACACGACATTCAATCTGTCTGTACCCAATATTGGCTATACCCCAAATGCTGGTTAGTATGCATGTGTATCAGTGATGGATCCAGCTTGATCTGGTAGGGGGGTGCTGAGTGAGCGAAGTAAGATCAGGCCTGCGGTATTGAATATTATAATTTGAATTGTCTAACTATTGTACGTTATCATGCTATTATCTTATTTTGTCTCTTTTATTTTTGTTTGACAATTACCTTGCCAAATCCAAAAAAATTGACAAGGGAATTGGCACCCTTCCTGCATCCCCTTGGCCAAGGCCGGGGGGTGCGCACCCCCCTGTAAACCATCACTGATGTGTATGACTTATTGGAGATAATAGTTGATTAGTGATGTTTCATGAAATGATGTGCATGTTTTTCCTTCCAGGTGAGCGAGTGATTGTCATTGGAGAGCATGATGGGAAGGCACAACTTTTTGGAGCTGGAATTGTTATGCCAGGGAGACAACTTCACTTTAATAATATAAGAGACAACTGCTCAAAAATATCACTGACCAGTATCAGTGTTAAAGACAACAACGCTAAACCATTTTATCCAGATAAGAATGATGAAAATCAACTTGTTTGTGGACAACTGTATGAATGGCCAAACACCTTTTTATTTCCTCTTTTACGAAGTGATGATAAAGTGAATACACAGTGAAAAATCCTGTGTAAATAAAATAAATTATACTATTATAGACAATAAAGTTGAGGTAATATGAGCAACAAATTCCTGCAACTTGTCCCACAAATAAAAATAAGTTGTTGTAAGACAAGTTGCACATATGTATAACATTGCAAGTTGTTGTGAGGTAAGTTGCAGGAATTTCGAATTTGTTGCTTGTATTACCTCACCTTATTACGATCACCTTAAGTACATTACCAGGGCTTTCCCGCTATCAGCGGGGACACCATATATGTCCCAGTCTCATCTAATTTATCTAACCCAAGAGAAAACAATATACAGGCATTATATTTTGGGTGCAAGCTATAATTTGGCCGTAACGTTTAACATTGTGTTGGGGGGTAATGGTCTAAGGTATAACCTATAGGTTATATACCTTAGACCTTGGTGTTTAAGCCGAGGGTTGATATATCGCTTAAACACCAAGGTCTAAGGTATATAACCGCCTTATATCACCATTGGTGAAGTTTAGTATTTATGAGGTTGATAAGTACTTATCAACCTCATGAATAATTGTATGAGGTTGATATCAGATATAACGGCCACTATAGAGAACAAAGGAAACTGAACCAGCAGTGATATAATAAGACTTGTTATATTCTTAGTAAAAACAAAACAAAAACTCAAGATTCAATTAGTCATGAAAAGAGATGAAATTGTAATAATTTAAGAAATTGTAAAAGAAATCACATTGTGTAATACAAAAAACATTGACACTAAATAATTATAGTACTTTAAAAACTATATAATAAATATATAAAATATCAATGCCAATCACAAATTCCAAGAATCTTCCCCCACCAAGACATTGTATGTAATATTCACACAATATCATTAACCAAAGTTGCACTAAGTACTACCACTAGGAAATAAGTTTTTGTTGCTATGGTAACAACACCAAAACAGGTTTATCTGAAAACTACTTTTAATTTTGAATAGCGGAGCACGTTAATGCTATTTATAGAACCAAAACTCAGACAAACAAACCAAAATTGAATCTCAAGGGATTCCTAAATTGCCATTTTCTATTGTTGGGAATGCAAGAATAAACAAGAATAAATTATAGACTCAGACAAACATACAGGTACATACTTCGATTACTGATGTCATTACCGCACTTCGCTATTTCAAAAAAACTGAATCATAGAGATATAAACAAACATCTGAGACATATTACTGGAAAGTTTTATGGAAATAAGATAAATATAACTACCGTATAGACAGTTTTGTGGGGGACGATTTTTGGAATTTGTGATCAGTGTGGTATTTTGCTGCAAATCTGCAACATTTCACATTTTTTTATAGTACGTGTAGTTCCTGAAAGCCTAAAACATATATCCTTTCAGAAAATATATACTTTTATGTACTTATTATATTGGCTTGGTGTTACAGCATTTTCATTGTCACGGGTAAACATACCTGTACAAAGAAGGATGACTCCTCCGCAGGCAACTTGTTTTTTTAGTTAATATGAACTTTTATTCAGTCAAAAACAATCAAAAACTGCATATTTGGCCGATCACCCAGACATCTTTCTACTCAGCCCAAATATTGCTCTGCAATCTTGTATGGCTCTAAAATTTGACTGGATAAAAGTGCATATTAACTAAAAAACACAAGTTGCCTGCGGAGGAGGCTAGATGAAACCATATTATTGTAATTTCTAGGTGATTGGGCTACTACTTTTGAACAATTCATTTGGAGTAAAATTTAAGAGAATGGAGTAATTCATTACATCACTGCTAAATCAGCCAAAAACAATGGACAGATAATGATTTGGAATAATATCATTAGTACTGCATGTCAAAATAAATTGGATACTAGATTTCAAGGAGGGATATACCAGAATTTTATATTGTAGTAATTCAATACTGTTGAAAATGTTAAATTTCTATGATGGAAAAATTTAAATTTTATCCAATTTAAATTAATTTAATACTGTAGCTAGTTAAAACATATGTTAGTGATGGTTTTTTTCATATTAAAGTAATATTGGAGGATAATTCTTTGCACTCCAGGTACAATATTCACAATTCCCAAAATCAAAGCAAACATGCCTTGACGATGACCATTTTGCACATGTTTTGCATGTAAGCTCTTTTCTACATGGTCGTCTGCAAAACACATAAAATTCTGTGTCTGGTATTGGGCATTCACATTGGTCACCGCAAAATGTACAGGTGGTACCATAACGGTACGGCATAAATTCAGTTGGTCTAAAGTGCTTATAATAAGATTCTACCTCTCTCAAGTACTTTAGACCTTGTTCCAAGATGAACTTGTCATTTGGAAGCCAAGAACCACAATATGCTTTGATAGCTGCCATGGGTTTCACATCAGGGTTCTTTGATATTGCCAAGGTCATTGCCATAATTTGAAATCGTGAAAAGTTGTGGATCACAAATCGAATTTCATCGCTGGTGGTTATTGGGAAACTAAGGGCACTCCCCATATTGGATTCCATAGCCAGTTTGCAAGGTCTCTTCTCCTTGGTTAAATTAGACTGTTTACCATCTTTATTGCCACAACTTCTTGTTAGTGATTGTTTCCTTGAAGTGATAGAGTTCATCAGTTCACTTAATTTCCCTGCTTGCTGTAAGCCAGGCTCTGGATACCTACAAATACTTTTTTGTGGATCCTGTGATGTGCTGGTTGAACTGGTACTTGACTTGGTGATTTTCTGGGCCACAGCACCAAGAGATTTGTCTGTACTACTTGTACTGACTAGCTGTTTATACACTTCAATATTTTCCAGCTTGTGTGCATTCCTTATGTGTGGCAAAAGTAATAAGAACTTTCCACAAAGGAGGCATTTCTCTTTCTTCCTATATTTTAAATACCCAGGCTCTCTTTTAGTAACACTTGGAAATTTGTGATGATCTTTCAATGATATATTAGGATGTGCACGTTTTAAGTGCTTTCCTAAATCCTTGAAATAAAACCCAACCTTCTTACAGCACAAAACCTTGCAAAGACCTGAATTTGGGATCTACAATGAATCAGAATGAATAAAACGAGAATAATCAAGTCTTCTGTCTTTGCCATACAGTGTAAAGTGTAAACCATTGTGATTGCAGTATATAGTGCATACATGTTTATAAAATAGGTTGCATCTTACGCACAAAGTGTACCATCTTACGCACAAAGTGTACCATTGGTCAGCTACCTCAGGTTATGTGAACACAAAGTGTACCATTTCCTATTTCTTTTATAAAATAAGACTAAGAAATGTACCGTATTAAAGTGCTGCGTTTATACAACTGTATAATAATAATTCCATAACAAAAGTGGCTGCCAGTTGGTGAAAATCTTACAAACTTCGAATGTTACATAACCCAAGTTCAATGCAAATGTATCCCTTCATTTGCATATCTGTTTGGTTCGTGTGAAGTTGGATGTTTTAATGCCCGACTGGGACTGAAGTCCATGGAGTGTGACGGTCACTGACCAATATAAATAATGTGCATTTTAATAAATACTTAATATAGACATAGTGTAATTTATTGGAAGTGGACAAATATTGTATACCGCGAATACTTACACAAAACACTCTAGATGGACGATTTCGAGGCATATAGTAAGTGGTAAAATACTTAAATAAAACTCCGACGATCGACTGCAATAGGCCACTGCGAGTCAACACAAATTTCGCGCCTAAAAGCGCCGTATTGTCTAATACTTCATGTCAACTAAATTTTCCCCCTCCTCCCCTGATTAATAATTTTAAGCGTTTATTTTACGCAACAGTCCATTATTTCCCTCGCCATACCCAATTTAAGACCAATAAACGCCATCACAGACTTAGTGAGCTCATGTTCTACGAGCTATGACTGGCATTTTTCTCGTTTAAATATCACCAAGGAACACTATTTACCCAACATCTTACATTAAAAATTACCGCATTTACAAAAAATATGACAATGTATTTGTATTTCAAATATAACTACAAATTCAATAATAGTAATTTTCTACTGAAAAAATGTCTACAATGGGTTCATTTGTAAATCTTAATTTGTAAATGCGGTAATCAATGACACATGATATATCATAAACGCGATGTCTAACCTACAGCTTAAATTAAAAATTACCGCATTTACAAAAAATATGACAATGTATTTGTATTTCAAATATAACTACAAATTCAATAATTGTAGACATTTTTTCAGTAGAAAATTACTATGAGTTCATTTGTAAATCTTAATTTGTAAATGCGGTAATCAATGACACATGATATATCATAAACGCGATGTCTAACCTACAGCTTAAATTAAAAATTACCGCATTTACAAAAAATATGACAATGTATTTGTATTTCAAATATAACTACAAATTCAATAATTGTAGACATTTTTTCAGTAGAAAATTACTATGAGTTCATTTGTAAATCTTAATTTGTAAATGCGGTAATCAATGACACATGATATATCATAAACGCGATGTCTAACCTACAGCTTACATTAAAAATTACCGCATTTACAAAAAATATGACTGTATTTGTATTTGTATTTCAAATATAACTACAAATTCAATAATTGTAGACATTTTTTCAGTAGAAAATTACTATGAGTTCATTTGTAAATCTTAATTTGTAAATGCGGTAATCAATGACACATGATATATCATAAACGCGATGTCTAACCTACAGCTTAAATTAAAAATTACCGCATTTACAAAAAATATGACAATGTATTTGTATTTGTATTTCAAATATAACTACAAATTCAATAATTGTAGACATTTTTTCAGTAGAAAATTACTATGGGTTCATTTGTAAATCTTAATTTGTAAATGCGGTAATCAATGACACATGATATATCATAAACGCGATGTCTAACCTACAGCTTACATTAAAAATTACCGCATTTACAAAACATATGACAATGTATTTGTATTTCAAATATAACTACAAATTCAATAATTGTAGACAGTTTTTCAGTAGAAAATTACTATGAGTTCATTTGTAAATCTTAATTTGTAAATGCGGTAATCAATGACACATGATATATCATAAACGCGATGTCTAACCTACAGCTTAAATTAAAAATTACCGCATTTACAAAAAATATGACAATGTATTTGTATTTCAAATATAACTACAAATTCAATAATTGTAGACATTTTTTCAGTAGAAAATTACTATGGGTTCATTTGTAAATCTTAATTTGTAAATGCGGTAATCAATGACACATGATATATCATAAACGCGATGTCTAACCTACAGCTTAAATTAAAAATTACCGCATTTACAAAAAATATGACAATGTATTTGTATTTCAAATATAACTACAAATTCAATAATTGTAGACATTTTTTCAGTAGAAAATTACTATGGGTTCATTTGTAAATCTTAATTTGTAAATGCGGTAATCAATGACACATGATATATCATAAACGCGATGTCTAACCTACAGCTTAAATTAAAAATTACCGCATTTACAAAAAATATGACAATGTATTTGTATTTCAAATATAACTACAAATTCAATAATTGTAGACATTTTTTCAGTAGAAAATTACTATGAGTTCATTTGTAAATCTTAATTTGTAAATGCGGTAATCAATGACACATGATATATCATAAACGCGATGTCTAACCTACAGCTTAAATTAAAAATTACCGCATTTACAAAAAATATGACAATGTATTTGTATTTCAAATATAACTACAAATTCAATAATTGTAGACATTTTTTCAGTAGAAAATTACTATGAGTTCATTTGTAAATCTTAATTTGTAAATGCGGTAATCAATGACACATGATATATCATAAACGCGATGTCTAACCTACAGCTTAAATTAAAAATTACCGCATTTACAAAAAATATGACAATGTATTTGTATTTCAAATATAACTACAAATTCAATAATTGTAGACATTTTTTCAGTAGAAAATTACTATGAGTTCATTTGTAAATCTTAATTTGTAAATGCGGTAATCAATGACACATGATATATCATAAACGCGATGTCTAACCTACAGCTTACATTAAAAATTACCGCATTTACAAAAAATATGACAATGTATTTGTATTTGTATTTCAAATATAACTACAAATTCAATAATTGTAGACATTTTTTCAGTAGAAAATTACTATGGATTCATTTGTAAATCTTAATTTGTAAATGCGGTAATCAATGACACATGATATATCATAAACGCGATGTCTAACCTACAGCTTAAATTAAAAATTACCGCATTTACAAAAAATATGACAATGTATTTGTATTTCAAATATAACTACAAATTCAATAATTGTAGACATTTTTTCAGTAGAAAATTACTATGAGTTCATTTGTAAATCTTAATTTGTAAATGCGGTAATCAATGACACATGATATATCATAAACGCGATGTCTAACCTACAGCTTAAATTAAAAATTACCGCATTTACAAAAAATATGACAATGTATTTGTATTTCAAATATAACTACAAATTCAATAATTGTAGACATTTTTTCAGTAGAAAATTACTATGGGTTCATTTGTAAATCTTAATTTGTAAATGCGGTAATCAATGACACATGATATATCATAAACGCGATGTCTAACCTACAGCTTAAATTAAAAATTACCGCATTTACAAAAAATATGACAATGTATTTGTATTTCAAATATAACTACAAATTCAATAATTGTAGACATTTTTTCAGTAGAAAATTACTATGAGTTCATTTGTAAATCTTAATTTGTAAATGCGGTAATCAATGACACATGATATATCATAAACGCGATGTCTAACCTACAGCTTAAATTAAAAATTACCGCATTTACAAAAAATATGACAATGTATTTGTATTTCAAATATAACTACAAATTCAATAATTGTAGACATTTTTTCAGTAGAAAATTACTATGGGTTCATTTGTAAATCTTAATTTGTAAATGCGGTAATCAATGACACATGATATATCATAAACGCGATGTCTAACCTACAGCTTAAATTAAAAATTACCGCATTTACAAAAAATATGACAATGTATTTGTATTTCAAATATAACTACAAATTCAATAATTGTAGACATTTTTTCAGTAGAAAATTACTATGGGTTCATTTGTAAATCTTAATTTGTAAATGCGGTAATCAATGACACATGATATATCATAAACGCGATGTCTAACCTACAGCTTAAATTAAAAATTACCGCATTTACAAAAAATATGACAATGTATTTGTATTTGTATTTCAAATATAACTACAAATTCAATAATTGTAGACATTTTTTCAGTAGAAAATTACTATGGATTCATTTGTAAATCTTAATTTGTAAATGCGGTAATCAATGACACATGATATATCATAAACGCGATGTCTAACCTACAGCTTAAATTAAAAATTACCGCATTTACAAAAAATATGACAATGTATTTGTATTTCAAATATAACTACAAATTCAATAATTGTAGACATTTTTTCAGTAGAAAATTACTATGAGTTCATTTGTAAATCTTAATTTGTAAATGCGGTAATCAATGACACATGATATATCATAAACGCGATGTCTAACCTACAGCTTACATTAAAAATTACCGCATTTACAAAAAATATGACAATGTATTTGTATTTGTATTTCAAATATAACTACAAATTCAATAATTGTAGACATTTTTTCAGTAGAAAATTACTATGGGTTCATTTGTAAATCTTAATTTGTAAATGCGGTAATCAATGACACATGATATATCATAAACGCGATGTCTAACCTACAGCTTACATTAAAAATTACCGCATTTACAAAAAATATGACAATGTATTTGTATTTCAAATATAACTACAAATTCAATAATTGTAGACATTTTTTCAGTAGAAAATTACTATGGGTTCATTTGTAAATCTTAATTTGTAAATGCGGTAATCAATGACACATGATATATCATAAACGCGATGTCTAACCTACAGCTTAAATTAAAAATTACCGCATTTACAAAAAATATGACAATGTATTTGTATTTCAAATATAACTACAAATTCAATAATTGTAGACATTTTTTCAGTAGAAAATTACTATGGGTTCATTTGTAAATCTTAATTTGTAAATGCGGTAATCAATGACACATGATATATCATAAACGCGATGTCTAACCTACAGCTTACATTAAAAATTACCGCATTTACAAAAAATATGACAATGTATTTGTATTTCAAATATAACTACAAATTCAATAATTGTAGACATTTTTTCAGTAGAAAATTACTATGAGTTCATTTGTAAATCTTAATTTGTAAATGCGGTAATCAATGACACATGATATATCATAAACGCGATGTCTAACCTACAGCTTAAATTAAAAATTACCGCATTTACAAAAAATATGACAATGTATTTGTATTTCAAATATAACTACAAATTCAATAATTGTAGACATTTTTTCAGTAGAAAATTACTATGGGTTCATTTGTAAATCTTAATTTGTAAATGCGGTAATCAATGACACATGATATATCATAAACGCGATGTCTAACCTACAGCTTAAATTAAAAATTACCGCATTTACAAAAAATATGACAATGTATTTGTATTTCAAATATAACTACAAATTCAATAATTGTAGACATTTTTTCAGTAGAAAATTACTATGGGTTCATTTGTAAATCTTAATTTGTAAATGCGGTAATCAATGACACATGGTATATCATAAACGCGATGTCTAACCTACAGCTTACATTAAAAATTACCGCATTTACAATGTTTAGGCAAATATGACAATGTATTTGAATTTGTATTTCAAATATAACTACAAATTCAATTGTAGACATTTTTCAGTTAGAAAAATGTATTTGTAAATCTTAATTTGTAAATGCGGTGTAAAATGACGTCATAGTATGTCGACCTTCAGCTACATTTAAATTTAATAATAATAGATAACGCTAGAATAAGAAATAACACTTGTTCTCGAATTCATGTTTGGCGTAATATTCATTATAGTGGTATGATGAATATTATTATATAATATTAATAATAATGGATTATGAATATTTCGTCAAACACAAGTGCGATTTTTCATGAATTTTTCGAGAACAAGTGTTATTTCCTATTAATAACATTTTGAATCAATCAAAAAGCTGTTGTTTGTCAGTATTACAACGCATTGAACGTTAGTGGTTACCATATACATGTCTATGAGCTGGGAGACACAGGTTCAAATCCTAGGTAGGACCTCCACTCAGGGTCTTAAAAATAATCGAGGAGAAAGTGAGAATGCCAAATGGTAAGACTTTCGGATTAATAAACTAAACTAAACTATCGTCCCAGATTTGTGGTATTTAGGAAAATTACCAAAATACCTCATGTGGTATTTTTCCTAAATACATGTACAGTACCCATGGTAGATTAAAGAAATACCCAATGGTTTGCGTGTTTGGATGGCCTGATCCAAAAACGCGGGGATGTTGCGCTTTTCTCAAGTCGAACAACATCCTAAATGTTTGGATCAATATCTAAACACGTAAACCATTAGGTATTTCTTTTATAAAAGAACAATAACACACTAGATTTGTTTCCTTTAAATCCCGTGTTTGGATGGCCTGATCCAAACACGGGTATTGACCAATGAGAGATTTTATTAAAAAAATTAAGTTTAATACTGATGTTATTGACGAATCAAGAGTAAGTAAAATTGATTGAAATGTTACTAACAATATATTTAGCTAAGATTATATTTAAGTTGTAAAATTCGTTAATAATTCATGCAGAAGAAAATTCAAAATAAATTTATATTTAATCAGCATCTTTAAGTAGTAGTTAAATGTTTATGGGCAGTTACAATGGCGAGCCGTTGTAACTGCCCATAAACATCGACCGCGAATGAACTTGTGAAATGAACTTGTAAAATGAGTAGAATATATCTACAAAATGAGTAGAATGTAAAATGAGTAGAATTTATCCTGCGTTAAAGTTAATTTCTTTTGAATTTTCTTCATGAATTATTAATGATTTTACAACTCAGGATAAAACATTGATTAATAAAACATCAATGTTTTATCAAAATTAACTTGCTCAAATTGAGCTTTTTCGGTTTTTTCAGTAATTTGATTGTACCGTTTCTACAACTTCCAAACAAAGTATGCATCATATATTCTATTCATTTTACAACATTTCGCGGCCGATGTTTATGGGCAGTTACAACGGCTCGCCGCTGCCCATAAACATCGGCCGCTCATGTTTTAACTACTAGTTAATTATTTAAATTTTATATAACTGTAACTTTAAACAAAGGAATAAAAGCATTAATCGTCGTCATTATCATCATTAATATTATAATCTTCATTACTGTCATCATCATCGTCGTCGTCGTCATGATCAGCATTGTCGTCGTGTTCATAATTTAGCAAGTTGTATGCTTGTCCTTCGTCGCACATGTAGTCAGCCAAATCTTGGGTGTATTCAGCGAGCGAAGAGTAGTTTCCCTGCGTTATTTTTGCGAACTGTTCGACGCCAAGATTTAGCTGCTTTATACAGAAGTGAAGACCTTTCTTCTTCAATGCTTGCAAACCTAACACAGTGCGCTGAGATAGCACAGCAACTTCATATCTTCTTACCTAAAATGAGGTAATAAGCAGATGTTGACAAACAATCTTCGCATAAATGGAAATAAATCATTAAAAGTCAAAAGGCCCATATCTACAGTATAGTGGCAAAACAGTTAAAGAATGAGATTCATCCTTTAAAGTCAAGTACAAAGAGAATTAAGAGCTAAAAAATTTAGATAACCAATATGCACGAAATAAAAGTCTGAATTGATTATAAGGCGTACAGTGATAAACAGCAATAAAACACTCACTACGTTTTCTTGTTCCAGACCTTCATCGTCATCTTGCGCCAATTCGCAGCGTACGTTATCTGCAAAAATAAAATAAAATAAAACTTTATCTTTAGGATTTTATTATAACCGGATTCATGTTGCAAATATGCTTCCCCACTGTCACGTAAACCTAAAATGGCAAGAACGACGGTATTATGGTCACAAGAAACTGAAAAAAATAAGAAACGTACTTCTCCGGTCTTATCCACCGATAAGTTTTCAACAAAATAAGAAAATGGTTATACTTTACCGGATACACTCTGCAGCTTCTCCTGAAGTTGTTTGAGATCTCCTTCCAATTTAGGCATAATAACAGCAGAGTAAAAGATAAGAAAACGTTCCATTTCGTTTTTAACCAATGTAATTTCTTCTTTCCATCTTTCTGAAATCATCAACTTTTCAACAATCGTTGCTTTCAGTCGTAACGGTATATCTATTAAATCAAACATATTTAACAATAATGAAAATACGGCAACAATCACCTTTCATTTTACAGTACATGTCGTGTCAGTACACAATTATACCATAACGCGGTAACTTTCGCGATTTTCGAATACAATAGAGGCAGCGGTTGTTATCAACACGTACAGTAGAACATCGCAACATTGGATTTAAGGTCGGCACACACTAGGCGACATGTTGCAGGAAGTAGTTCCAGAAAATAAAGATGGCGGACGAAAGTCTCTTGTACTTCTTATGATAATGCTGCTTGAAGAGGATTCTGCAACCAAAGAATTAGAGAGAAAACAGTGGCAACGACAATGGTTAGCCAGAAGAGAAGAAAAAGGAGCATACTACACAATTTTAAAGAGCAAAGACCTTCAGCTGTACGCTTTTTTTACTGTAATCTTTGCGGTTTTTGTACCATAAACACTGGTGTTTCTTATAGAAGTCAAATGGCGGATCCAGGGGGCGAGGGGTTGCTCCAGCCCCTCTCATTGATAAATTAGCATGAAACGTATTACCTTATCATTAAATTAATATATATTATTAACTTATTATATATATTATTATATTATTATCAGTTTTTGTTAGTCGATTTGCATTCCAAGATCCGCCACTGCGTACACTGTACACTATAGAAGAAAATGTTAATAAAACATGGAGTACAAAGTACGTTACAAATGTACCCGATACTCTGTTGTTCACGGATGGATCAGTCCAGGGGAAATTTCCTTGCAATACAGCCGCACAATCAACTACACGACCAGTAATTTCACTATGGCGCACCAGCAACTGTTTTATTTGCTCCTTTTCAGAGAAGACTTTCTTCCGAAGTTTGTGCCTTTGTTTCGATGTATCTGTAGACAAAATCAGTGATAAAGTATGCACATGTAAGATTAATATGAAAGCTGCTAATTGCTCAAAAGAACTGGATATGATACAAAAAAAGAAATAAGAGAACTTCAATGTGTAGAGAAATACTTATTTAAGTAAAAGTACTGACGCATTTCCATAGACGACGTTTCGGACGATGTACCCCGATGTACCTGAAGAAGGACACATCGTCGGAAACATCGTCTATAAAGTACAGTACTTCAACTTAAATACGTATTTTTAGACATAATGATGTTCTCTTATTTCTCTTCTTCATATTATATACAGGTAAGATATTACATGCATCTATCTTTGATCCCATGTCCTAGATTAGATAGTTATAATTATTGAATAATATTTAACCTGCTAATTTTGAAATATTTGACGTCCTCTTTACAATAGAGAAGTAAAGCATTTCGATTTTCTCCTGTAATGTCTCAAGGCTTCTTTTGGCTAGAAGTTCTTTTCCTTCATCCAAAATTTCATGTACGTTTGACTCGTGCTGAAACTGTTCTTCTAACTCGCAGATTTTTTTTTGGATGTCCGTTGTTTTCTTAAACTTCTTTATATAAGCATCATAAAAATTCTGGTACGTGACGACGGCTCCGATAGAAGAAGAGTTGCCAACGGTTTCCACAATGTTAACATGACGCAAATGTTCAGACAACAAAAAATATTGCTCCTTTGTAGTCAAATCAGTCTTCACTGCAGCATTTGCTTCCTCAGCTGACAAAGAAATAACATATAGTTTCAAACATTTACGACAAGGTTCTGCCCCCGGTGGACGGATGGTGCAGGTGGGGGCGCTAATGTCGGGAAGGGCTTTGCAGCGACATCGCACTTTTTTATTGATTCCGCATGTGCAACCTACATGTATAGTATCGTATACTAATAAATATAGACTGCCTAATGTACATTGGTAGAATCGGTTATTTACTGTACTGCGTTTACACTAACTAATGTACATTGGTAGAATCGGTTATTTACTGTACTGCGTTTACACTAACAGCGATATCTCCGTCCCACAAGGACTACTTTATGTTTAATGGTAAAGCATGTACTGTAAGTACAGTACAACTCAGATGAAGGAAACGTTATGGTAAATTATGAGTGTCGAATCATGTACCTTCGAGACCTAACCAGGACCAGTTGCGAAAAATGCAACTTAAAGGCATTGTAAGTCGCTGCAATCCTCCAACCCAAGGACTGCAATCCTCCAACCCAACCCACCCCCCAAGAGCCAGAGCCTGCATTGCAGGCTACTGATCATCCCGCGAAACGATCCAAAGCTTCACTGCAGGAAACCACTGACATGTTTTTTCGCCAAGCAGTAGCCAGTTTCTCATTTCAGCCACTGTATTGCGTTGCCATTTTTATTTACATTATGATTAAGTTTATCCACATACTACAATTTGCTCAGGAATTTGAAAAATAATTTTTCATACTCCTAAATTTCAAAAATTGATGGAAGTGAGGTCCGTGTACCTGCAGGTATCCGGCATTCAGATACTCCTGGACCAAACCCTGTTACATTATTCATAATTTCATATTGAGTCATTGACCCTTTGCATATGACGTCAAGTAGAGTAAATAATCAATGAAAATACTATACCGGTAGTTTATAAGCATTTGTCCTCCACCAGTGACTAATCACAATGGAAACTGCAAATTTATGTAATCCCAATTTCCAATGCAAATTTATGTACATGTACAGTAAATCACAATGCAAAGTTGTGTATTCACACCTTTTCTGATTGGTTTACGGACAATAGAAACTAGAAACAACCAATTACTGCACATTCTAGCAGATTTTATGGTATTTTTTATGGTTTTTTCATTCGCGGGAAAAATCACGCGTCCTATCACCAATGTGATTTTCAAAACATTTAAATTGGTATAGTATACAGTGTTTTTATGCAGAAATGAAAGTAGTTATTGTTCAATGAGGCCTATTCATCATGAGTTAAAGACGCTTGCAAAACCTACAATAATTTATGTTTCTATTGAAGTGCAAAATCAATGTTTTCTATGTGATAAGTTTAAATGTATAACATTGCTTAAAAATATAATTACTGCAGTACCTTCGGCAAACTGCGTAACCAACAATTTCCACTTCTTCATGTCAATGTGTTCTCTCTCTAATTTCAAATCGTTCAACAAGTCCTCAAGCTCGCTTTCAGACTGTTTCAACATTTCAATGGCCTACGAGAAAAATAAATAGAACGTTTGTTTAAAAATCACATTTTATAAGCAGTTGAACATTGCTCTAAAAAGTACAGGATGATTCTGAAATAGAATTGAAACACTACACATCCTTACAGATGATCACAAAAGTTAAGAATGTCGCGAAAATATTTCGTGCAAAATGGATGAAGTTAGCACACTGTTCCCAGTTGACGAGGTTAGCTCAACTGGTAGGGCAGCGGACTGGAATCCCGAAGGTGCGAGTTGAAATCCCGCTCGAGTCAACAATTTTCTGTCGACTCAGTACTCGATTCAGTAGTATAAGTTAATCATGTCAATAGAGTTAATAGTGGGGATACGTTCTTGGAATCCAGATTGACTTCAACAATATAGAGATCTTGCTGTAATAATAAATTTACAGTCAATGGATTTGGATAATCCATGATGTGCAACATACATATATTCACTTACCCTATAATATCTCTTGCACAAAGTTAAAACCATGCTGCTAATTTTTCGCTTATTCCAAGCCATGGCACATTCTGTGAGCAATTCATCTCGACCTACAGTAAATATAAAACTAACTTGAAAAGTGTAGTTTAACTAGGATGACTATGGACTATGGAGGCTGGAATGACATCAGTAACTATTTATATATATTATATATAATATACAGTATACAGTATATACTAGTTAATTCTGACAGTACCTTCAGGGAGCATGTATTTCGTTGTATTACCAAGCCTTGAAAAATACGAATTAATCTGTTCCACTTCTTCTCCTGTAGAACATGCTGCTCCTTCTTGCCAACGACCACCCCAAAGTATCTAAATTCAAAAATTGAACAAACATAATTAAATTGGTATCATTCAAATTACTCCTTTTCTTGGGCATATATGGTAATCAGAATTCTTCATCTTGGATACTACAAAGCTTGTGGCTAAACAGTGTAATAGTGAGGTTTCAAGATGGCTTCTAATGAATTCTAACAACATGCACACTGTGCATGTTGTTAGAATTCATTGCACAGTACAACTATATACTGTACTAAGCCAAAGGCAAAGGGCTGCCATATTGAAACCTCCCTTTAAGGTACAATGTATATCTTTCAGTCCACATGTACAGTATTGCTACTATTGTAGCAGAACTTGAAACCCTCAATTTGCCGAAATACTAATTACAGTAATTACAGTATTAACCCACGGTAGTCCGTAATTTAAACAAATAAACATACTAAAAGGTGTGTGTGCTGCCCAAATGAAGAATAGTACTGTACGTTGTACAGCAGATCCATTACTGTACTTTTCTGGAAACATTAGTCCTCCCCACAGTACGTGTACAGTATATTCTCCATGTTGGCAGTATACAGTACAAAGCTTTTAGTATTTTTATGTACAGTATGCAGTACTCTACTTTTATACTGTTATTTGTAATTTAAACAACTGTACCTGGCATGTCCATTTGTGGGCTTTTGCATGCATAACAGATAGAGCAGGTTTAACTTCGTAATTTTTGAATTCAGGGTCAGCATTGTTGGCCCACTTCCAAAATTTACACATTATATCCTGCCAAAAAAAATTAATTTTTTTCCCTGCTATCTGATTTGAAAGAATATAATGTGCATAGCCATATAGCTCTCCTTGATACATGTTGACAGCATATTGTGCAAGGGAATGTCTGCACCCTGCAATGTCCAAACCAGTCTCATCAAGTTTAGCACTTTTTATCCCATGACTGGCAGCCTTCCAAGTGCTCACTCCACACTTATTATCAACAATTACCTATTGATATAAATGATGAACAAATAACCAACCATAGACTACTAATTAAATAATCATGCATAGACTATTAATTATGGATGAATGTGTAATGCAATATTGAGAGACAGGAAGATGTCAGAAGAGCTAAGAGGTGACACTTGAAACTGCTCAACCTGTCTTGTGGAACATCAGGGATGTTACAGTACAGTATCTGTAGGAGTAGTAGGCTTGGTTTGGTCACATGCATAGAATGGATCAAGATAATTGGATGTGGATGATCACTGATTTTGAATCAGATGTAAGTAGGAAGACACATGGTAGCACATTGTGAAAATAGATTTGGGAAGGATTTGTATAAGGAAATGGCATTAGATTGTGCTGCATGGAAAGTTGCTATCATGTAACATCTGGCTAATTCATGCAAGCATGGAAAAAACTGAATGTTGTTAAAACTGAATAATAATATACTGTGATAATAATATTAATAATAATAAAATACTGTCTGGTAATTGCATTATACTTTAAAAATAAACATGTGCATCATATACAGTATATAAATGTATTAAAAACTGCTAGTTATTATAGCTTCCAATAACACTACAAGTATACAATTATTATTTTATTTACTGTACAAACCTTGTGCTTTTCTTTGTACAACATCTCTAAATGGGTATCTACATTTTGCTTGTTAGCAATGAATAATTCCCCATAATAACACGAACAATGGGCCCTATAGAAAAATGGTGAAATAATTACTTTAAAATCTTAGTACAGCTGTACATGCATGGAGTATGCTCTTCATTTCTTCAAAATTATTTTGAAAAACGAGCTCAGCATGGCCAATCTGATTGCAGACTAACAATATGTACATTAGACTAGATGTACATTATATAGTATACTGTATGTTTTATGCCCTGTACACAGTAAAACATGCAAATACTATATTTTAAGCACATCTACATTGTACTGGTACAGCTGTGTTATAATACCCAGGTACAGAATTAATAATATGCACCACTTTACATACAGAAATAAGATTTCAAGATTTCAAAATATTTAAACTTACTTGCCAGATCTCTTATAACGATAGAGTTTCATATTGCCATCAACATGACAGGAGTGCTGTTCTTGGTCACAACATGGGCACTGCATCCAATTTAGGCTTTGAAGAGATTCCATCTCAAACTGGCAATATTTCCATTCCTTAAAAGCCATCGAAAATGCGGTTGGGTTTATTGTTCCACTCTATATCAAATAAATTCAACAAAAAATGATAATTTATTAATCATGCAAATTCCTTGAAGAAAACTCTTTTCTATACAAATTGAATACCAGTACTAAAAGGTTGGTGCATAGCAATATAGTGTATACAGTAGGAAGTCAAATGTTTTGAGGTAACCCCATTCGTCATGGCCTAGCAAAGGCCCTTCAAAGCTACTATATAAATTTTGGAATACACCAACCTTTTAGAGAGCAAAGTGAAAAGGTGGTAAACTGCCAAGAATTTTAGTGACGAAATAATGACGTTTCGAGCGCAGCCCTTCATCAGAGTAAGACGAGATGAAATAAAATAAATAGGGCTTATATATATGCCAAAAGGGTGTAGAAAGTAGTCAATCAAATGCATGGAGATATATAAACTAATAATTAATGAGATGCGAAAAGTTAAATCATTTGCTATTCTTACAGTCGATAAGCAACCAGACAGAGGGGGAGGGAGAAATGACAGATCCAATATTACAGCGGATTATGCGATAGTAAAGCAGTAAGAAACAGGGAAAAAAAGAAATGAAAGTGCATGAGCAAATAATAAAAATGTTCCAAGCAAATTAAAATAACAAAAAGCTTGTAGGAAATTAAATAAAAGAAAAACGTTCGTTATAAGACCAAGAGGATGTGTGGTGCCAAGTTTAAACATGAGACGCGCTTCTCTTGCCATTTGCGGTTATCATTACCACCTGAGATGGGAAGGATGGCACAGACTTTCATGTCTAAAACCAAAAATCTAACCAACCTAAAAAATAACCATTGTATTTTTTGTATTAACAATGTAGATTATGTAGCACAATCTTTCCTATACTGTATATACATACAGTATTAACACTGCATACAGTATACCAAAAACTATTAACTTACCCTTCCCTTTAAAGATGAAAAGTCCTCTAGACCTTCAATAAAACTTTTCTGGGATGTTCCAGGCATTCGTTTTTGAAAAATATCCCACTGTCGGAAAAGGTCTTGATGAAAAATATATGACACTGATTGAAGACTACCAGGCCAATATCCATTTCTTACCAAAAAATTTAAATCATGCCATGGCTTGTAAATTGCATTACATTGCATGCATTTGGTCATATAATTATTGAAGTTAAAACGACCTAAAATAGAACATTACTGATCAGTAACTATATATATTGACAGCTTAACAATATTGTTTTTATTGTAATGAGTATCCTACTGTACCTTCAGCTGTCATTATGTACAGTATTACTGGGTATTCACATACAGTATTATTACACATTATCAATGTAATAATGTGCAGTAATACTATTAATAAATGATGAAGAGAAGCTGCAAAGGATACATGGACCTGTACTGTACATGTATATAATCATCATTATTGCCATTTTAATATTACATTAAATTGGACTGCACCTTTTTAGGATTCATTGGTCACAAAATACTCAACAGATTTATACAGTACGAGTTTTAAAATTACCAGAAGTAGTAACCACTGCAATGACATCTTTCTGGACAATATATGATAAACTATTTTCAGCTTTACAACCAAGACAGTTTTCTGGTCCCAAGTGAATATACCTCTCTATAGGAAGTAAAAAAGGTCATATCAGTGACAACATTAATTTGACAAACCAGTCATTATTTTTATCACATTCAAACATATATCCACTCAAAAAGTACAGAGGTTCTAACTACTTGAGCAGTTGTATAGCCACTAATTCAAGTGGATGTAATCAATAATTATATCAGAATCTACAGTCATGTACATTGTACATGATCGATGCAATATTACAGTAGCATTGTAATATTCTGATAATTAAGTGCTACAACACTAATATTTACTGTACATAAGGCTAATGGTCTACTCTACTGTACTGTACAGTATATGCTTGAAGATGACAAAACAGGCATGCAATATCTTGGTAATGTTTTGGCATATACAGTACATGTACAGTACAGTAGGGTATATATATTATAAGATTACAAATGGCAAAGGCAATGGAAGGAAATTTGTTACTTGTCATTCACAAACCTGCATTATTTATAACAATTCAATGGACTAAAATTTTGTATCACCAAATCAGGGTTCTTCCCAGGAGCGTGTGAGTGCCGGGTACCTACAGGCCCGGGGGCTCACCCCCTCCCCCGAGAATGTGTGAAAATTTGTAATCTAAAATTGATATTTACCAAATTGTGAGCAAGTAAATTTCATAATCCTTGCCATAAATAGTTACAAGACACAGAATAGTATTAGTATGATGTTAAAGCAGTTAATCCTGGAAGAAATATGTTAATCAAATATGCTGATGATATGACCCTTGGTATACCGGTTAAAGGAAGTGGTCAGGATTTAAGTGCTGTTGAAGTCAATAACATCAAGAACTGGTCCGCAGCCAACCGTATGACATTGAATTTTTCAAAGACATGGGAAATGGTTGTAAGAGGGAAGACATCGAAACCTCTTCCCAGTCCTGTAACTGGAGTGGAGCGCAGGGATTGGCTTAAACTACTCGGAGTTATTTTTCATGAAAACCCTTGTAATTGCGATCTTCAAATTGATAAATTATTATGTAAAGCTAGTAGTCGTTTATATATTCTTAGAGTTTGTAAGTATTATGGTTATAGCGAGGATCAACTTAGTGCATTATTTCATGATAGTCTTATCATGTCCTTGTTTTTGTATGGCATTGAGTTTGTGTCTTTTCTGCATATGAAGCCAACGATCTTGCTCTTCTTAGCCAATGCTTTGGCTTGAAACATTATTCGGTTTCTTGACAAAAAGCACGAGGTTTAGAATAAAATGCGTTGAATGCGCCGATGACTTGTCAATAAGTTAGCGATATAAGCTGAATTGGCACTTAAGTATATCCGATCTATGATTTTGCGCATCATTTTATGACCCTTTGTATAAGTCGAGGTCAGTTTATGACAGTTTTTATGGCAATTTTGGGTCCTAGAAAATCCACACGGTAGTGTTAAGAGCACATGAATTTTCTTGGGAAAATTTCTTTGTCTAACGACTCACGCATACATGAAACTGCTTGTTTTCAACGCACAACTACACTCTTTACGCCGGTGTATCATCTTAAGAGATTAGCGCCTTACCCAAATATCACATAATCCAATCTGGCTTTGGAGGAATATCATATTTCACCAAATCACCGATCCGGTAACTAATATAATATTGTTTGCGTTGTGGTGCTGAATTTCACCGAATAATATTGTTTAAATAAATTTTACCAAATATTTAAAAAAAATACTTATTCTTATTACTTATTTCAAGTGCCGGGCACCAATGCTTATTTGAACAATTTTTGATGAATGAAAATAATTAACTATATTGCAGCAATATAACCTATCATACAAAGTCGTATGGGTCAAGAGCGTTCTCAGTTTGCGTTCCTTATATGTGGAACAAATAACCTATGGCTATTAAGTGTAGTTCTAGTGTTGTGATTTTTAAGCAGAAACTTAAGACACATCTTTTTAAATTATCATATTCTTAATTGTTTTATTATCTATATAGACTTTGACTATAATACATATTAGTTAGTGTTTATGTATATGTATATTGTATGCATGTAAAGCGCATTTGGGCATTTTTGGAGAGTGCACTATATTAAGTAATAAAGTATTATTATTATTATTAATCATTCAATAGTATTGTACCTGTATACCAAGTATAAGTAACATTTGAGCAACCTGGAATTGTTCTGTATAATTAAAAACAAACACAAGCTTTCACATTTATTACCTGACTCAATAATTTGTCCATGCCCATTCCATTTCTCCATTGGTGAAACCCCTTCAAAGAAACTCCCATTCCAAATTTCCCGGTCATGGAAAGGATTTATGGATCGCATGCCTCACATTGATGAAATGATAGTCCACACTGATGACATCTTACAACAGCTTCTTTTATCCCACAGTAAAAACAATTATTACCATATATCGAGTGAATAGTTTCAGTCGATACAACACAGTCAAATATGTCATTTCTTGAATTGGCCCAGTTCTCTTTCATAATAGACATCCTTTCTTTCCACTTTATAATTTTTCTTGAGTTCTCAGGCATTGAATTTAACATGGACTTGCAAGAATCAATCATATCAATGAGACTTTTTTCTATAAATGAAAGCAATTTTATGTGAGAACATACAGTTATACCAACACACAATTAGTATTTTTCTATTTTTATATCCCCAACTACATGTACAGGTACAGTATTATTTGTTAATCATTGACTTGCCACTAGAATTATAATAGTAATAAATTTATTATACATATACTGTATGCAGTGTACTATATAATAATTGACTACTGCAGTTATACACATAAACTTTAATAAACTTTAGTAAGTACCTGCTTCAACAGCACAAGGATGTTCAGGTTCACATGTTTCAATTTCATAGGAAATGTCTTCGTTAATGAGTTGTTCGCCAGCTTGAAAATAAATTTAATTATAAATATGTCATATTTTAAGATAATTAGTATAAATTTATACATACACAAATTGATTAAGTTAGAAATAGAAACACTATACTGGGCTACTGTAGCTTTGCAAACAATATTATCCTCATTGCAAATATTTGCCAGCCCATTAAACAAACTTAACTAGCCTTCTCACTTCATGTTATAACAATTAGTGTAATTAGCAAGCTCTGGAAGAATCACAAGCTCACAGACTGGCAGTATCACAAGCTCTGGGAGCATCGATTCTATTGCTGCTCTACAACCGTGAATCTGGGATGACATTATTACATTTTATTATATAATAGACAGTGTTTTATTGATGGTTCCGTCACTAATAAAACTGATAATTGCACACATGTGCAATTATTTATGGTAATTATACACATGTGTTGATTATCGTGTTTTAAAATGCTTGTAAAATCGCATATTACACTCTTGTGCTCTATTTTTGTTTATTACAGTATACTGTATAATTAAACAGAAAAACACATGGATGCTTGGAAATATGAAATTTATTACTTGTGTTGACCCACTACAGTAGTTCGATATATCCTGGTCAACACTCGAAATAAATTTCATATTTCTTGCACACACCATGTATTATATTCTCTATATAATTATCAACATACAAATTGTGCAACGCTCGATCGTAACGGGGACGATTACCTACGGCTACGAGCGTGGAAGAACCTCTGGCACCTAGGGTAACATTCTATCAGTTTAAACCCAAAACTCTGAATTGGCCTAAAAATGTTTATGCGGGAACGTATTCATACCTTTATGGCATTTACGACTTCGTAATGGATTATATGTCCCTTTCAAATCTCTAAGACCAGTTTTCGGATCAGTATTTATTTCGAATCGAACTGGTTTTCGCTTCTTTATTTTTCTTTCTGGAAATTGTTCAGTAAGATCATTCACTTGTCTCAAAGCTTCTTCGACCTCTTCTGCTGTTATTTTTTTTTTCTTTATCGAACGTGATGACACTTTTCTGTTCTTTTCCGCCATGTTGCGATTCTTAAATTGCGCATAAGATGATATATTTTAACGTGTTTGCGCAGCCATGGGATTCATGATAATAATGAATCCAATGTCAATTTACATTTCATGATTATGATGAATCCCCTTGGGAGACTGTGTTGATTAATTAGGTATGTGTTTGTATGATTGGTTAATCACCGATGGGATTATATTCCAGGCCCCTGTCCCAATAACCACAACTCCGTTCGTTCTTAATATCATTTATTTCATAAATTCAATTAACAACGTCACGTTCGTCCAGTAACGATGGAGCTCGACCTAGTTACACCTCATGCTTAGTATGTATGTATTGTATACATTATATATATATACTCTTTTTGGAGGGTCGTAGCGTCCTTGAGAGGTATCGTTGCAATACCCATTCCTGGCGAATGACGTCACCAGGGTAGAGTAAGATCCTGGGTACGAAGTAGTTCGGTCCCAGACTTGCATCCTATCCAGGCCTAGTAATCTACTACGCGCGACTAAGCGGTGTAGTGATGTGGCCACGTAGCCGAGAACCCTCTTCCAAGGTTACACCTCCAGCAGCGCTGGAGCGAGGGCTTCGAGGCCTCCTCCAAACGAGATAAGTGCCGTCTGGTAGACGAAATAATTAAGCGAGGAACTGTGCTATGTAGCGTTGATAAGCGTTGCTGAACTACCGAATTAATGTTTTGGTGAGATGGTCCGGAACGCCCGCAGCTGCTGCAGATGTCGCGGTGCCGATGCGAAAGCTATGGCTAGAAAACTGGTCTCCTTTTCCGCTAGAACACACGATGGACCGCAGCCATGAGTTGACCAGCAGGGGTGATAATGGTGTACCAGACGCTGCGACGAATAGGGGTCCATCAGCGGAACCGCGTCTGACCAAATAACCGTGTAACGCTACGACTGGACAAATCGCTTTTCTAGTAGCGCCTTCTAGTAGTGGAGGGTTACTCCGTGACGAAACGGGACGGTTGTTGTCGATTTAATGCAGCAGTAAATACCGGCGGTGTCAATGGTGATATCTGTAATGGACAGGTGTCGGAGTGGATCGTACACCCCGTAGACGTAAACTCGCTGACACGGATGAATCCAAAAAGGCCAAGCAACATACCGCCCAAAAACATGCAATGATCAAACGAGGAAAGTAACAGTGGAAGCGTGATCGGGATGCTGCAAAGACGGGGGGACGATGCCGATCGTTTGATGTCGCGTACTACCCGCTGCAGACGAGGGGTGACGACTAGGGGATCCGGGAAACCCCGATCAATGTGTAACGACCGTACGGCTGCCAAGTAGACGGATATCGTAGCTGGTGATACGTTGCGAACACACATGAGCCAAGTAGCGAATAGCATTAACGTCCATTCGTCGGCCGGAAGGGACGATAAATTATGAGCCAACACACAAAACTGACCAAACAGGCGTTGACCGGGGCTGTACGTGCACGTGGGGTGACAACTTAGTGTTCTCCAACGGGAAGACATGTAAGTGACGGATTCGATATTAGCGAGCTGAGGCCAACGGGACCTATTTGGGAGCAAGCCATCACGGTTCCCCAAGAGGAAGATATGACGGCTTCGACCGTAGCGAGCTGAGGCCACCGGGGCCGTTTGGGGCAAACCAGAAGGATTCTCCAACGGGGAGACCCGCATATGTTACGTCGCCGACCGCGAGCTGAGGCCAACGGGGCCTTTTGGGGGCAAGTCACAAGGGTTCTCCAACTGGGAGACATATATGTTACGGCTCCAACCATAGCGAGCGAGACCAACGAGGCCTTTGGGGACAAGGAACAAGCGTAAGTTACTAAGCAGCGATGACACACACGAGCACCCAGGCATGCCACAATAATAACATATACACTAGAAAGACATACGTAAAAACATGCAATACTCATATTTAGTTATCACCTGGCCAACAATGGAAAGCAAGACTCCCGTGTCTGTGCCCAACAATGCAAATTCACGTCCGTCTAGGACGCTTTTCCTATATTATGCGGCGGGAAAAGGGGTGGTGGGAGGGAAGGGGGTGGTGGGAGGGAAGGGGGTGGTGGGAGGGAAGGCGATGGTTCGGAGGGAAGGGGGTGGTGGGAGGGAAGGAGTTCCGCTAACAAACAAGAGAAAGTGAGTGAGCCACAACTCAGGCGAACCTCTAGGTGCCCTGGTCCTGCATAAATTAGGTAAGTGAAGTACGATTGGCCCATGCAACAAGTAGGTGGAGTTACCCCCTCGGATCTCGAACAAATACGACAACTCCGCTTGTTCTTAATCTCATTTATTGCAAAAATTGCTACTACACACAAGGAAACCGCTCAAACGGTGATATGGACCGTTATGTATTAACGTATTGACGTTATATTATTACACCACGCGATGGTCCGGGGGAGGCGGAAGTTTGAAACGGGCACTGGGTCCTGCGATGAAACCCCAGACAGCCCTTTGTATCACATACATGACGTTACCTGCACTGGAGGCAGCCGAGAGCTGAGCATCAGCCCGTGTTCCATGATCGGCACAAAAAGGTACCATGGGATGTTCCATAGGCTACACTGGGGGAGGTCGAACCCATCTGGGTACTCAGGGGCCGAGGTTGTATGGAAATTGTACAATTCCAAGTTAATATGCAACCAATCGATTACGCCGCAGGCCGCCGCGTCCTGACGGAAGGCTTCGTCGTCAAATCGCGTCAAGCGCGCTACCGAATTGCGTATACATTCGCATGATGCGCAGCTGGTACTGTAATAGGTCCCTAGCACGGCGAGGGAAGGCGGTATAGTCAGGACTATTGTAAAATATACCAAACTACGATGTCCGTAATCTGAAGGAGTATTCGTGTAAGTGGGGAGATGGCTAAGCGGCCATCAAATGGAATCCTCCTAGACAGGGTTGCCGAGCAACGATGCTTAGGTCAACGAATAGACCTGCCATGATGGATACCGCTAACTTATGGGGCACACAAGTTTCAAACACAGACCAGTTTAACCATTGGGCGAAAACCTGGGCCAATAACGATAGACTGATTAAGGGTGGGCAGCGCCCCCGAGGAATAAGCGGGATACTGGGGCCAAGGAAAAGCAGACGGGGTCATACCTGACATCGGAGCAACAAGGTGGCAACCACGCAGAGTCAGCCACGGAGGGTGCCTGTAGGTGCGTTAAGGAGCTGCCCTGGTCCTGTGGTCCACAGGGAGATGAGAACGTGCCGGTGTTGCGACAGAGGGTGTACCAAGGAGACTGGGAGCTAACCAGGTATATGGCGTAAACGTAGGCGTAAACGGTACCGGCGGAATCGGCGTTGGAGTACCATAAAGGGATGGTGAAGGCGCGGGCCTGCACACCCGACGCTGACGAGCAGGAACAGGTTCGTCGGAGTGGAGACTGGGGCCGAGGTAAAATAAAGCCAACATGGCCGCCACTAGAATTTCATTCTCGTGTATAAAGAGAAGGCCATAAGGCAGTGTTTCCACTTTGCAGGAAATTTCCTGATTTTAAGGAAATTCTGACTTGAAAAGGAAATGATCAGGATGAGGTAAAATCTCAGGAAATCTCAGGAAATCGAGAAAATGTTTTGGAAATGTGAAATGTTTAGTCTAGTCATGTGAACTTTCAGCTTTTCTTCAGTTGATTTCCCCCGAGCCGCAAATTCAATCGACATTTGAAAATTTGTATCGTATTCATCGTGGGTATGACGTCATGACCACGATTCTCTTGTAGTAATATCACGTTTCGTGTGAAGGAAATTTGAAGGAAATCTGAATAAAAATATCAGGAAATTTCAGGAAATTTCAGAGCATGAGAGGGAAATCTTGATTTCAGTTGTGGAAGCACTGCCATAAGGACGTCGAACTGGTCCACAAAAACGAGGTCGGAACGGTGGGCGAGGATAAGGTGGTTGTCGTAGACGAATTTCAGCGACAAAGAGACTGTGAGATACGTAATGTGGGTGGCAGAAACGACAGGAACCTTCGCGAACTTTCAGCAGACTCAGGCTCGGACGACCCACGAACTTTAAACGAATGAACGAACATTATTAGCCAGGACAGAGAATGGTGGCAAACCGCGTGTATCTTCCGATGTGCCCGGTCTACGGGACATTATACCTGGATGAAACGAAAGGAGTTCCGACAACGTGTAACGTGTACTGTAGAATAAGGCTTGCCTCAAGCGACCTCGAGGTGTCTCGAGCTTTCGTATATTAATTACCGATGGGATTATATTCCAGGCCCCTGTCCCAATAACCACAACTCCGTTCGTTCTTAATATCATTTATTTCATAAATCCAATTTAATAGTATAAGCGTCACTGGTATTCTGTTCCTACTGACCTAGCGGCTCTTAGATCGAAATTTAGCACTGTATAGAACTGCTTCGTTCTTTAAAAAATCCAATTTATTTT
This sequence comes from Chrysogorgia sp. JL179-B06, assembly GCA_035772405.1. Taxonomy (NCBI): domain Eukaryota; kingdom Metazoa; phylum Cnidaria; class Anthozoa; order Scleralcyonacea; family Chrysogorgiidae; genus Chrysogorgia; species Chrysogorgia sp. JL179-B06. Next base: position 5,806,159 of record JAYKKM010000437.1, on the reverse strand, counting down.
TGTCAGTTCTCCAATTTATGAATTAAACCTATTATAGATAAAATAAACGGGATTTTTAAAGAACGAGCCAGTTCTATACAGTGCAAATTTCTGTGTCGGTAACACGAAGTAAGATCTACCCTTACTTGATTCTAGAAGACTTAATATTATCGAATACTTCTAGCTCACTTTGTAATTTCTGGCTACCCTCTCCCTTCTTTCCATACTGGTGTGTCTTAGAATGGTTTCTATTCTCATATAGGTTTCAGCCTTCAGGCACAATTGCTCCCTCATTCTGTTTTACTTCAGTGTTTACGTTTCTAAATATAAATCGTCACTTGACAACTTTGCGTTTCGATCAACATTTCTAAAATCACCCACTGTTCCTTGCATTTGAAGGACTAACTGTTGTGATCAATGGCTTATAGATTTACAACTATTTCACAAGATTTGAATAGGTTATATTTGCTTTTATTTGGCATATCACTCATAAATGAATTGCAGTACAGTGTTTACAATATGGAGCAACTGGCAAGCTCGGGCCGTGCGCTCAGGAACGCTTCTGTGCCCGCATACTCATATTCTGTGCTCATACTGTACTAAAAAATTAGTTCCACGCAATATCTCACATAACAAAGGAAAATTTTATTTTCCGCCTAGCGGAGATTCGATGCTTAGGGCAGTTCCACTATGCGAATATTTTCGCGCGAAGCGAATTTCTATATTCATAATATTTCTGATTAGTTCCAGCTGAGAGCTCATAAGAGAAATGTACAGTGTGTATAAAAAAAACCGCTACCCTTAGAAAATGAATTAGCATTCTTAAAGATGAGTGTCCAGCTAATGCTTTGCGCGCTCACAAGCTTCTCGCGGCCATTTTTTGGGCCACGAAATTGAAAAGTAAACCAATCCTTCGATATCTGAGCAACCTTGCTGTAAATTACTCAAATTGTGTTTTTCGTCTGAGCAGAGATAATGTAGTAAGTTATTATTGTCATATTTTTGATAGTATTTGATTACACTCGGTGCGCCGTGGAATTGTGTTTTGAGACAGGTATCCGTCGCTCGTTTTTTGCCGTTTGATGCGTGAATTTCAAAGTTTCCTTCAAGACCACAGTTTCCTGGCAAAGCCAATAGTATAAGATCCTTATATTCCATATATTCTATTGCGCCGTTCTTGATAAAACACGCAACATATATCACTACAATATAGTATTGCGCCGTTCTTGATAAAACACGCAATATATCACTACAATATAGTATTGCGCCGTTCTTGATAAAACACGCAATATATCACTATAATATAGTATTGCGCCGTTCTTGATAAAACACGCAATATATCACTACAATATAGTATTGCGCCGTTCTTGATAAAACACGCAATATATCACTATAATATAGTATTGCGCCGTTCTTGATAAAACACGCAATATATCACTACAATATAGTATTGCGTCGTTCTTGATAAAACACGCAATATATCACTACAATATAGTATTGCGCCGTTCTTGATAAAACACGCAATATATCACTACAATATAGTATTGCGCCGTTCTTGATAAAACACGCAATATATCACTACAATATAGTATTGCGCCGTTCTTGATAAAACACGCAATATATCACTATAATATAGTATTGCGCCGTTCTTGATAAAACACGCAATATATCACTACAATATAGTATTGCGCCGTTCTTGATAAAACACGCAATATATCACTACAATATAGTATTGCGCCGTTCTTGATAAAACACGCAATATATCACTACAATATAGTATTGCGCCGTTCTTGATAAAACAGGCAATATATCACTACAATATAGTATTGCGCCGTTCTTGATAAAACACACAATATATCACTACAATATAGTATTGCGCCGTTCTTGATAAAACACGCAATATATCACTACAATATAGTATTGCGCCGTTCTTGATAAAACACGCAATATATCACTACAATATAGTATTGCGCCGTTCTTGATAAAACACGCAATATATCACTATAATATAGTATTGCGCCGTTCTTGATAAAACACGCAATATATCACTACAATATAGTATTGCGCCGTTCTTGATAAACACGCAATATATCACTACAATATAGTATTGCGCCGTTCTTGATAAAACACGCAATATATCACTACAATATAGTATTGCGCCGTTCTTGATAAAACAGGCAATATATCACTACAATATAGTATTGCGCCGTTCTTGATAAAACACACAATATATCACTATAATATAGTATTGCGCCGTTCTTGATAAAACACGCAATATATCACTACAATATAGTATTGCGTCGTTCTTGATAAAACACGCAATATGTCACTATAATATAGTATTGCGAAGTATTGGGCTGAAGTTTCAGCTCGGTCCGGGCTTTGAAACTCAGCTCGACCTTTAGCCATTTCCACTCCTCCCACACGTCTTTATTAAATATCCGACACTCAAAATATTTCCATAGCCATAGGTCCTCTACACTCTACCTATAGTACAGTAGAACCTCAAAACCCCAAGGGATTTTCCTTTGATCCTTATCCGATTTTCGAAATTTTTTACAAGGTCCCCCCTCACCCGATTCTCGAAACTCTTCGATACGGCCATGTACTTTAAGATTCAGACAACGCGGCATTACGGCTGCGGTGGTGCAGCGTTATTGAAATATCAAAATACACAATCGCACGGACTCGTTTTGCTCTTGAATTCTTGAAGAAAAACACTTGTTCAATCTATCAAGAATAACGTTAAGCTTTTCCATGGCTTCTGTAGCGAGCGACTCAGGGTTTCGCGTTATGCTTTTTCTACGTTGTCAACAGTCATGACGGCATGAAACGACCGCACGACTCGTGGGTTGCACGTGATATGTTAATTAAGTGATTTTCCGCCGAGTTGTGTAGTTTCCCCAAAATAATGTGTATTCTAAATGAGCGGAAGTGAACTGGACAATCTTTCAAATAGTGCATACTATAATTGTCATACCTGGCCAATTTGCTAAATTTTATCATCAAGTTTTAAACGATTTCATTCAACTCTCGCTCCTCGCGTAAACCAAAATGGCGTAGCTTATTGACAAAACTAAATTAGCCCCCTACCATAAATAATTTTATAGCTTATCTCCAATATTCTTGGAGACACGTGACCAATCAATACCAGGGTCTTTCCGCAGCGAGGGCAGGGCGAAGGTAAGAGCCTGGGTACGAGGTTGATACTCTCGTTGATCATTTATAACTTGCATGATTTTATTAAAATACAAGAATATATTCACCAAACAAATATCGCACAAACATTCAACCATAATAATCCATGTAGTTCTGTTGTTCACGAGTAAAACAAAAACGATTTCAATCATTCTAATATTAGTAATATATTACAATTGTTTATTTTCACCAGTGTTAAAAGGCAGATATAATTGTTGAAGTTCAAATTGCGGTATGCCACATATTCTTTATTCTTCAGCTAATCGCGACTTTAACGGCCACCCGCGCCACAGTCTCTCGCGTTTAAGACGAATCACTTCTTCTCAATGAACATCAAAGATAAAAGTCTCCAGTTATAATTCCTCGTGAAACCCGTCGTCATTAAAACAGTTTATCACTTTGAGCGCTGGAGGTGACAAAACGGAATGAATTCTATCACTGCCTTCTCTTCTGAATGATGCGAAGAATACAAGACTCTGAAGACGAACAAGCCAATGGCTCCAGCTAATGTCATTACACCAAGAATAACTCCAAAAACCATATTTATCACCCAAACAGTTCAACGACGTTGCACACTTGTCAAGATGCTTGTTCTTTCTGAGTCTGACGGTTTTGCTTTTGCTCATCGCTTTTATGTTTTCATCACGTGTCTCATGCATGTGCATCAGGATTTCTGCATCATGTGGCGGCATCTTAAGAGAATTTATTTCCGGGATGAAAATGCGTTTTTAAAAACTTTCCAATGACAAATCGTAATTTTGGTTTTTACAAAGTACAGCGTTGAAAATCACGAACGTCGTCAGATTCCTGCAAATTTACATTCAAAATAGACTTTAAAAAAGGCCAGACCTAATGGTTTTACATCCAGTAACCGGAAACGCACCGTCAACAATTCAGTGATTTTCCCGCTCGTTGAAGTAATTTTCCCAGCAGCCAGCCAGTCGTTTCAGGGCTAGCAGAGTTAAGCCGATTAGTTGAAAATTCGTCACTTCCACAACAGATACTGGATCAACGGACCATGCGCAGTAACTATACATTTATACACAACGATAATACGATGTATGGCTAGCGGTAATATACCGCTAGTATATATACTAGCCAGATAGTATATAGTCGTCATGTGTCTTGATGACCATAGTCGGTTCATGCCTGGCCCTGTAACGTTCTCGGGGCCATATTCACCGTCGTGTTCCTTTCTCATATCCAGTGTAAATGTTCCGCAACTCACAACTAAGCAATTCTCGAGAAATCTTGTTTGTTTAGTAGAGTAGCCGTTTCTGTCGATCTAAATTCTGTAGCTAGCTAATTCAAAGGTAAGTAGCTTCTTAATACTTTACAACAGGGTTTTTATATTGAAAAGCGAGAAGACGCCCCGCTATAGCTACTCTGCAGGAACTTTTGGGTTGGCTGAAATGGTTGTCAGATTTTGTTTTGCTGGAGCGCGGTTAATTTGTCGGCAATTTGATTTCCAGATGGGATTCACATGTCTGATCTGATTTCTACTTGTGTATTCACAGTGTTTAGGTGAGGCATGCCAGCACTCAGCAGAATAATGCTAGAAATTTTCTATAGTATATATACTATAGAAAATTTCTACCATTTTTTAGCAACTTTTGTTTCTATATAAATGTTGTATATGGATCATATAAATGAAATGCAGAATCTAAACCATGTATCAAGGCTCCAAAAGTGCTGAATAATATGATTTAGGATATGTTTTGCATAGTTAGGGGTTGTTTCCACACTATACATGAACCAAGATTCAAGAAGACTACAGACCATACAGACCCATTTTCCTTTAACGACAAATTATTGAACAGGCACGTAAAGTTTCTTTCAAGCCTTATCATGCTTTGTTTAGCACATTTTACGTGTTGAGCCTTTTCCAAGGCTTCTGTAGGCTGTAGCTCAGGGTTTCGCGTTGTCTTTAACAACGTAAAAAATATTTTCTACGTTGTCAACAGAGTCACGACGGCATGACTAAAATTACTCTTTATATATAACTAAAATTATAACAACACGTACACGACCAGACTCCACCCGAGCGCACGTGATATTATGTTCCTCAGAGTTATGTAGTTTCCCCAAAATAATGAGCATTCACGTGGAGTGGAAAATGGACGGAAGTGAACTGGAAAATCTTTCAAATTGGTACATAGAATTCCTGCCTTGGGATCTAAAATCAAGTGCAAACGCTTATAACATAATTATATGCAAATCAAATTGGAACGTACTATGTTACTTACTATTCATAAAACGGCATGTTGTAAAACAGACTGGACTGATAAAACATGGACTGATAAAAACATGGACTGGTAAAACATGGACTGGTAAAACATGGACTGATAAAACATGGACTGATAAAACATGGACTGATAAAACATGGACTGATAAAACATGGACTGATAAAACATGGACTTGTAAAACATGGCCCTCCATGTTTTACAAGTCCATGTTTTATCAGTCCATGTTTTATCAGTCCATGTTTTATCAGTCCATGTTTTATCAGTCCAGTCCATGTTTTACAACATGCCGACTAAAACGACACATACCCTCATTGATCATGAACTTGGATTTTATTAAAATACATTAATATATTCACCAAACAAATATCGCACAAACATCCAAGTGTCAAACTCCATGTACTTGTTCACGAGTAAAACAAAAACGATTTGAATCACGCAAAACTTTTTTGTGAAAACTTTTTTTCTTCAGCTAATCGCGACTTTAACGGCCACCCGCGCCACAGTCTCTCATTTAAGGCGAATCACTTCTCTAAAATGGACATCAAAGAAAAGTCTCCAGTTGTAATTCCTGGTGAAACCCGTCGTCATTAAAACTGTTGATCACTTTGAGCGCTGGAGGTGACAAAACGGAATGAATTCCATCACTGCCTTCTCTTCTGAATGACGCGAAGAATACACGATTCTGAAGACGAACAAGCCAATGGCTCCAGCTAATGTCATTACACCAAGAATAACTCCAAAAACCATATTTATCACCCAAACAGTTCAACGACGTTGCACACTTGTCAAGTGCTTGTTCTTTCTGAGGTTTTGCTTTTGCTCATCGCTTTTATGTTTTCATCACGTATCTCATGCATGTGCATCAGGATTTCTGCATCAGTGGTGGCATCTCTCAGAGGATTTATTTCCGGGATGAAAATGCGTTTTCAAATTGAACTTTCTTAATGAATGTTTGGTACCATCCTTGACCCATGCTCTAACACTAAATAAAGATATTTTCATTGCCGGTGACCTAAATTGCAATTTGTTGACTTCAAATGCTGACTCATCATCTCTTCGAAAATTCTGCGAAACGTATAACATGAAGCAATTAATATCTTCATCTACAAGGATTTCGCAACATCATGACTCCCTTATTGACGTCATAATTACATCTGACCCTCTACTTGTTAGAGAAAGTGGCGTTAAAGAAATTACCATAAGTGATCATTTCCTTGTTTATATTGTCTTGAATCTTAGAAAACCCAAACAACATAAATCTACGCTGAGCATCCGAAGTCTCAAATCTTACGTGCCACAAAATTTTTCTTCTGATATTTCGCGAGTTCCTTGGCAATCACTTGATTTTTCTACTGATATAAACGATAAAGTTACTACATTCACCAATTTATTCCTCGATATTCTAAATCAGCATGCACCAATCAAGGAAATAACCGCCAGATACAAACCTATTCCGTTTATGTCACCTGATATAATTTCGCAAATCAAAGAACGTGACCATTGTTTGAAGGTAGTTCGAACTACTCGAAACCCTATGGATTGGGAAAGATACAAATCTCTACGACAAAGTGTCAAATCAAATTTTAAAAAAGCTGAAATCAAATTTGTCCAAAATGAAATTTTTACCAACAAGGGAGATTCAAACGCTCTTTGGAAAACCATTCGACATTGTTTACCTAAAGACAAACATGGAAATCAATCTTCGAAAACTAAAGAAGTTTTGGCCGAGGAACTTAACAGCTATTTTGTCAGTGTCGGTCGAAATACAGCTGCGGAGGCAACTGAGATTGCGCAAAGATTTGATTTACCTAGTCCCGATACAGAAATTCAAAAAAACTCCAATCTTAACATCAACAACCAACAACAGTTTGAATTTCAGCCGGTAATACCCTTGCAGGTCAGTCAGTTAATTGACGAGCTCCCACTCAATAAATCACCTGGCATAGACAAGATCTCAGCCAAAGTTCTTAAAGATAGTAAAAGTCATATCATTGACCAGATTACAAATCTGATAAACGGCTCCTTTTCCAGTAGCACGTTCCCTGAAGCATGGAAAATAGCGGAGGTAATAGCTGCACTTAAAAACGATCTCGATCCAGAACAAGGACCAAATAACCGGCCTATTTCCCTACTACCTATTTTATCTAAACTTTGTGAACGTGCGGCTCACCTTCAGATGACGGCCTTTTTAACAGATAATAAAAAGCTATCGGAACACCAAAGTGGGAACAGGAAACTTCATTTCACCGAGACCTTAAATCTTTTTATTACTGATTACATACTAAAACAAATGGACGAGAAGAATATCACCGCTATGATACTTATAGATTTATCAAAAGCTTTTGACAGTATTAGTCATGACATTCTACTTGACAAGCTTGATAAACTTGGCATCTCAGCATCTTCTTTAAAATGGTTTAAAAGTTATCTCTCGGATCGATATCAATCAGTTAGAATTGGAAACCACCTATCCAGTCCCAAACTAATTACACATGGTGTCCCTCAAGGGTCAATCCTTGGTCCACTCCTTTTCAGCCTCTACGTCAATGACTTACCATCGATATCTAAATCTGCCAATATAGAGTCGTATGTTGATGATACAAAAGTTTATCTATCTTTTAGCTTGAAGGATTTTGATCGTGGACTAAACGATCTAAAATGTGATCTGAATAGAGTGGCTGGATGGTGTTGCTCCAACAAATTACTCATAAACCCGAAAAAGACCAAGTTTATTTTATTCGGCGTTCGACAACTTTTGAGAAAACTGCCTGCTGATCTATCCATTCAATTTCTGGGAGAGTCCTTGAAGCCTTCAACTTCCGTAAAAGACCTGGGTGTAACTTTAGACCAATATCTTACCTATGACAACCACATCAGTAAAATTGCTGCATCTTGCAACTATTCTCTATGCCAGATATCGAGAATCAGTCATCTTCTTGACCAAAAAACGTTAGAAATCGTTATTAACTCACTCGTTTTTAGTAGACTGTTCTTCTCTTCTACTGTTTGGTCAAACACATCCAAGAAAAATATCGCTGTATTGCAACATGTTCAAAATTTTGCTGCTCGAATTATAAGTGGTAAAAAGAAATTTGACCATATAACACCAACTTTAAAGTCCTTAAGATGGTTGCCAGTTGCTGATGTTCTTAAGTTCAAAAATGCAATAATGACTTTCAAATGTATGAATAACTTGGCTCCTTCGTATCTCTGTTCAAAATTTTCACACATATGTGATCAAAAACACAATTATAACACTAGGTTTTCTTCGTCTTTTAAACTAATTATACCTCGTTGTAGAACAGCCACGGGGCAACGTTCATTTCTCTTTAGAGCAATTGAAATATGGAATTTTACTATTGACAATGATATTGCAATAACGTTAAATTTGGGAACGTTTAAGCAACTTTTTAAATCAATTTTGTTGAAGAAATTTTTAGATTTGTAACATCTGCATGATTTCTAATAGTTTGTAATACGAAATGTTGTAATATTTATAGGCTCATGTAATAATTCTTGTAATTTTTTACTGAAAACTTTGTAATAGCTCACTGAAAAGCCCTTTTAGGGAGTGTCTAATAAATACTACTACTACTACTATTTAAACTTTCGAATTACAAATCGTAATTTTTGTTTTTACAAAGTACAGCGTTGAAAATCACGAACGTCGTCAAATTACTGCAAATTTACATTCAAAATAGACTTTAAAAAAGGCCAGATCAACCTACATCCAGTAACCGGAAACGCATCCGGCCGTCAACATGCGTGGGAATTGTGACGTTCAGTGATTTTCCCGCTCGTTGAAGTAATTTTCCCAACAGCCAGCCAGTCATTGCAGAGTTAAGCCGATTCGTTGAAATTCGTCACTTCCAGTTCCACATTCCACAAGAGATACTGACCGGTCCATATATAGTCAATGTCATCGTGTCTTGATCACTGATCTCAAAAATAGGACTGGATTGAGCTTTCTATTGTATCTGATGAGCTGATTTTGAAGCTTGCATATTTGCATAATTAAATTGCGAGAGATCGTTAACATAGGTTTAGCGTCTGGCCAACCTAATTTGACGTCTCATATTAGGCTTCTCTCACTGGATAATTAGAGCCAACGGCAGCCATTACTAAGGGACCAAAGTCGCAGTAAATCTGTAGGTAGGCCATGAATCGTTTTACCCAGTAATTTGAAAAATGTCTTCTGGTCCTCTTTTTAATATAGTAAAATTATTTTATTTTGTCGATGGTGGATCCTCCGGCTTGATTTTCTGAACAATAGTTGCTCGATCCAGTCTTCTTTAGAGATCAGTGGTGGTCCATTGGGGGCCATATTCCGGCTGACGTTTCATATTTAAAACATAGTACTAACCCCAAACCTAACTCTAATCCTAACCCTACACTTAATTTTCGATAATGCTATATTTTAGATATCCGATAGTCTATGTGACGTCATTTCCCATATTTCCAGTGTAAATGTTCCGCAACTTACAAGTAATTCTCGAGAAATCGTGTTTGTTAGGGTAGGTTTCTTTCGATCTATATTCTGTAGCTAATTCAAAGGTACCGGTAAGTAGCTTTTTTACTTTACAGGGTTTTATTTTTGAATAGTGAGTGGGTGATCTCAGTTGACAAAGAAGCTAAGCTTATATATCGTTAATAAACAAGACGCGGCAGACGCCCGCTAGTAAACGTTTGGGTTGGCTGAATTTGTTGCAGGTTGTCAGATTTCTACTTTCGCTTGTATTCATCCAAAGATAAAGTCTAGTCTCGATTGTAGTTCTTATCAATATTAACTATAGGAGTTCTTATCAATGCTGCCTCTGCACAGGATCCGAGTGGATACGGAGTTGGAGCAGTATTCCAGCAGAATAATGCTAGAAATTTTCTATAGAATGAGGTTCAAATAAATAGAATGCAGAATCTAAACCACGTAGTCAATAGGTTCTAAGGATTATGGTGTTCGATCGCATTAATCGAATTAATCTTAATATACTAGTTACAAAGTTAGTTAATCTTGGAGTCCGAAAATCCATACTACCCTGGATTTGTAGTTTTTTGTACGACCGTAAACAACGCGTTAAGCTGGGTATAAATCCGTTTCAGAATGGGCCACCGTTAACGCCGGGGTTCCACAAGGCACTAAACTGGGTCCTATATCCTTTTTCTTGTGATGGTAAACGACCTTACTCCCCCCAAATGCAATTATTGGAAGTATGTTGACGACGTCACTATCTCAGAGGTCATACCCAGACATGGAAGGTCGTCAATGCAATCAGATCTTGACTATATATATCATCTTGGGCATCGAGAAAATTATACGAAGTTAAATCCAAAAAAATGTAAGGAACTGCATAGAATTTGTTTCCTTCGTGAAACACCCGCTATGTCCTTTTTGACCATTGGCGGAAAGCTTGTAGACATCGTCGTCAGTCAAAAAGCTCTTGGCCTTGAGATTAATAGCAGGGCTGAAATGGTCAGACCATCAGTTGATACTATCACAAAAAGGCAGCAAAACGATTACATATTATTCGCGTCTTACGACAAAGCGACCTGTCATCTGATGAACTGATAAGTATTTATTTTGCACTTATCCGCTCGATTCTCGATTTGGCATGCTAGCCTTCCTTCCTATCTTAATGAAAAGATTGAACGAATACAGAAGACGGCTCTACGAATCATCTTTCCATATTTTACATATAGAGAGGCCTTAAATGCTGCTAAATGACAATAGATTGCGACTATGTTCTAAGGTATTTCAAACGATCCAATATAGTAGTGACTATAGTCGTAAGCTTAACGGTCTTATTCCTCAGACGAGGTTCAACGGTAGTGTACAAATAATTTATTAAGATATTTGTCAAATTTTTTAAATTTTAGATTTTTAGATACAAACAAATTTTGTAAATATAAAGTATTTCACCTTTGGTGCAATTTTATATTAATAAACCATTATTATTATTATTATTATATATGAGATATATATTGATAATTTTTATGGTATTAGTTGGTAGATAATTTTAGTGACTCTTAAACATTTAGACTCAGGGGCTGATTACATGGAGAAATTTAAGCCCGGGCTGAGATTTCAGCCCGGCTTGGTAGTTTGATCGAATTTGGTTCTCTTGAAACGGGAGAGAAGATATTCATTTAAATTGTGCTGCCGGAAAGAGTTGCTATAAAAATTGGAATTAAATCATAAATATAATTCGGTTTGCATGAGTACTCGAAGAGAAAATATTATTACTTATTGGATTCTTCTGAGCCCAATATTACAAAATATTTAAGTCGAGAATTCAATATTAGGCGAGACCAAAGGCCGAGCCTAATATTGCAACTCGAGACTTGAATATTTTGTAATATTGGGCTAAGATGAATCCAATAGGTGTTTTATTATATCGAACAAAATATCTTAACACAAAGATGTTTCTTCGCACATAAACAGTAGAAAGGTTGCTCTCCAACATGTTGCTGTCCTACCGATATTGCAAAATATTGTCACGTAATGCTAATCGCGACAATTGATTGGACGATTATATTTGAGGGTATAACAATACCAAATCTACTTCCTCTTCCTTGTTGACACATTCCTCCACAAGACCACAGTAATTGATATATATTTCTGAAGTGATTTGAAGTGATTTCATTTTTCCTTCTCTGATTTTAAAATCCTCACCTCTGCAACATCTAAATTTGAATTACTTCTTAGAGAAAGTCTTATTTCCAAACTCAAACCCAGTCTTAATAATGCTAATATCAGCTCTATACCACTTTTATTATTCTAATCTCTCTTACTCACCTTATGTAATATAATACAATAATTGTTTTGATTTTCAAATTTTAAACTGTAAATGTTTACCGTTTGTAATCTTTACCGTTTATCTAGTGACCGTTTATCTATTTCACCGTTTATGTAATCTTACACTTACTGTCTTTATATTTGAATATGTATCCATATATATATTATATATATATATATATATATATATTGTCCGCATTTAGGAACACGCTTTTTAGGTGGAAAATCTCAAGCGTTGAAAGCAAATGCGCAATACTTCATGTTTAGTTCATATATAATGTCAATAGCAATGGTTTATATGAACAGAAGCGTGGACTTGCGCAGAAAGGACTTGACGGCATCTTTAAAGTGTTACTTTTTCGCTTTTATGACGCGAGCTTTGTTGATTATAAAAACAAAAGCTAAATAATCACTATAGCAACATTCATGGCTGATTAACAACGATTAAATACTGTATTGAATAGAATAAAATATTATCATTTGTATTTAAGGAACAAGGAGGGTGAAGAACGGTTTAAAGGGACACTCCACCCAAAAATACAAGTGTTGCTTAAATGAAAGTTCTTTTTCGCCTTACAAGAAGCCCTTCACAATAGCGTGACAGTAACGTGGTCTTAGCAAGTCTATTTGGTAGGATTTCTATTCATACTATTGACTAACAACATCATTGTGTTTCTATCACACAAGACGTAAAAAATGGCGGCCTTCAATTTACAAAAATACGAGAAACAAAGCCAAATCTCTCTAAAACTAAAGCGATTCAAAAAAACCTAATACCGATTCTTATCAATCTTATGTGAGGCGACAAAGAACTTTCATTTAAGAAACATTTGTTTTGGGGTAGAGTATCCTTTAACTAGTACTGTTTCCTAGAAGAAAGGGTGCTATAGTACTACCATAGTATATATACTAGCCTCAGAATGCAAAAAATGCTGATTCAGACGCAAAACTTTGTAGCCATTTTTGTGTTTTCTAGTACAGCAGCCTCGTTTATCAAAGAAATTTCTTTTTTTTCTAAGCCATTTTGTTTCGCCTGGATGTAAATAGTGTTAATATTCCGAGAATGAGAAACAATCAAATTGCGCGAAAACATTATTCATCTGCGTGGTATTTACTAAAGTTAGATAGTTGATGGATTTGGACGATGTGTCTTTCTTCAGGTCAGATGGACCAAACCTGAAGGACACATCGTCCGAAACGTCGTCTATGAATATATGTATGTGTACTTACGTAAGTATTTTTCGACACATTAAAGTTCTGTAAGCGGACACTCTCGTAAGCGGACAGCTCCAGATACGGACACCTTTCCAAAACCCCGTTTGAACTCTCAGTAAAACTCTGTATTTATACGTTCCCGTAGCCGGACACTCCCATAAGCGGACGCGGACACTTTTGGTGATTATCATTTGGATTTTTCTTTTGTTTTTACAATCCCGTAAGCGGACACCCCGGAAAAATAATCCAATTACTAAAACCCGTATGAGCATTACGGAGGGTGTTCAGACATTATTCATTGCGAAACGCGCTCAGGGTATTTTGACCACTTCAAATGTCAGCTGGCAAAGATATTAGGATGCGGTAAATCGTAAATAGCTACGATTCTTTCGAAGAAAGACGAGATTATGTCTCAAGCCATTGCACATGATGACATGCCAATGACATCTTATTGGACATGCACCTGAAGTCAATGAAGCAGTCGTCCATTCATAAATATTTTGCGTAATGTATGACTTAATTGTATACATTAATTGATATCAAATCAATCGACATTGGTGTGCTGTACTTTATTGTAAAGATGTTTAGTTCTGTTAAAGTTTTTTTAGATTAAATCGTTTTTGGCTATTTAAGCCTTGAGTTAACTAAATAAAACAAGCAATCATTTTAAGACATTCTAAGTTTCATTTTGTGTGAGTACCATGGAAGTCACCAGCAGAAGCACCTGTAGGCGGACAAAACTCATATATTTTGACAAGTGTCCGCTTACGAGAACTATTCCCAAGCGGACAACTCCACTTGCGGACACTTTTCAGATTCCCGAGGGTGTCCGCTTACTGGAGAGTCAACTGTATAACTTAATAAGTCTAAATGTTTAAGAGTCACTAAAATTATGTACCAACTAATACCATAAAAATTATCAATATATATCTCATATATAATAATAACAATAATAATAATGGTTTATTAATATAAAACTGCACCAAAGGTGAAATACTTTATATTTACAAAATTTGTTTGTATCTAAAAAGCTAAAATTTAAAAAATTTGACAAATATTAAGATAAATTATTTACATATTAGGTAAGTGCCGGAAAAAAACTACACTTAAGGCGGTCAGTATTACATTTAAAAAGCGAAAGCTTATCAAAATTACGGAGTTTTTGGCCGTGTACACTACCGTTGAACCTCGTCTGAGGAATAAGACCGTTAAGCTTACGACTATAGTCATTAGTCACTACTATATTGGATCGTTTGAAATACCTTAGAACATAGTCGCAATCTATTGTCATTTAGCAGCATTTAAGGCCTCTCTATATGTAAAATATGGAAAGATGATTCGTAGAGCCGTCTTCTGTATTCGTTCAATCTTTTCATTAAGATAGGAAGGAAGGCTAGCATGCCAAATCGAGAATCGAGCGGATAAGTGCAAAATAAATACTTATCAGATGACAGGTCGCTTTGTCGTAAGACGCGAATAATATGTAATCGTTTTGCTGCCTTTTTGTGATAGTATCAACTGATGGTCTGACCATTTCAGCCCTGCTATTAATCTCAAGGCCAAGAGCTTTTTGACTGACGACGATGTCTACAAGCTTTCCGCCAATGGTCAAAAAGGACATAGCGGGTGTTTCACGAAGGAAACAAATTCTATAAAGTTCCTTACATTTTTTTGGATTTAACTTCGTATAATTTTCTCGATGCCCAAGATGATATATATAGTCAAGATCTGATTGCATTGACGTAGTGACGTCGTCAACATACTTCCAATAATTGCATTTGGGGGGAGTAAGGTCGTTTACCATCACAAGAAAAAGGATATAGGACCCAGTTTAGTGCCTTGTGGAACCCTGGCGTTAACGGTGGCCCATTCTGAAACGGATTTATACCCAGCTTAACGCGTTGTTTACGGTCGTACAAAAAACTACAAATCCAGGGTAGTATGGATTTGCGGACTCCAAGATTAACTAACTTTGTAACTAGTATATTAAGATTAATGCGATTAATGCGATCGAACACCATAAATCCTTAGAACCTATTGACTACGTGGTTTAGATTCTGCATTCTATTTATTTGAACCTCATTCTATAGAAAATTTCTAGCATTATTCCACTCGGATCCTGTGCAGAGGCAGCATTGATAAGAACTCCTATAGTTAATATTGATAAGAACTACAATTGAGACTAGACTTTATCTTTGGATGAATACAAGCGAAAGTAGAAATCTGACAACCTGCAACAAATTCAGCCAACCCAAACGTTTACTAGCGGGCGTCTGCCGCGTCTTGTTTATTAACGATATATAAGCTTAGCTTCTTTGTCAACTGAGATCACCCACTCACTATTCAAAAATAAAACCCTGTAAAGTAAAAAAGCTACTTACCGGTACCTTTGAATTAGCTACAGAATATAGATCGAAAGAAACCTACCCTAACAAACACGATTTCTCGAGAATTACTTGTAAGTTGCGGAACATTTACACTGGAAATATGGGAAATGACGTCACATAGACTATCGGATATCTAAAATATAGCATTATCGAAAATTAAGTGTAGGGTTAGGATTAGAGTTAGGTTTGGGGTTAGTACTATGTTTTAAATATGAAACGTCAGCCGGAATATGGCCCCCAATGGACCACTGATCTCTAAAGAAGACTGGATCGAGCAACTATTGTTCAGAAAATCAAGCCGGAGGATCCACCATCGACAAAATAAAATAATTTTACTATATTAAAAAGAGGACCAGAAGACATTTTTCAAATTACTGGGTAAAACGATTCATGGCCTACCTACAGATTTACTGCGACTTTGGTCCCTTAGTAATGGCTGCCGTTGGCTCTAATTATCCAGTGAGAGAAGCCTAATATGAGACGTCAAATTAGGTTGGCCAGACGCTAAACCTATGTTAACGATCTCTCGCAATTTAATTATGCAAATATGCAAGCTTCAAAACAGCTCATCAGATACAATAGAAAGCTCAATCCAGTCCTATTTTTGAGATCAGTGATCAAGACACGATGACATTGACTATATACTATATGGCTATAGTATAATGGCTACCGCTAGCCATATATCGTAATATCGTTGTGCAGTTTAATACTGTGAGCTCGTGAGCGGGCCTAAACTCTCGGAGACCGGTCAGTATCTCTTGTGGAATGTGGAACTGGAAGTGACGAATTTTAACGAATCGGCTTAACTCTGCAATGACTGGCTGGCTGTTGGGAAAATTACTTCAACGAGCGGGAAAATCACTGAACGTCACAATTCCCACGCATGTTGACGGCCGGATGCGTTTCCGGTTACTGGATGTAGGTTGATCTGGCCTTTTTTAAAGTCTATTTTGAATGTAAATTTGCAGTAATTTGACGACGTTCGTGATTTTCAACGCTGTACTTTGTAAAAACAAAAATTACGATTTGTAATTGGAAAGTTCAATTTGAAAACGCATTTTCATCCCGGAAATAAATCCTCTGCTGATGCACATGCATGAGACACGTGATGAAAACATCGTTGAACTGTTTGGGTGATAAATATGGTTTTTGGAGTTATTCTTGGTGTAATGACATGGCTTGTTTCGTCTTCAGTTCATTGGCTTGTTTTCAACTAATCGGCTTAACTCTGCTAGCCCTGAAACGACTGGCTGGCTGCTGGGAAAATTACTTCAACGAGCGGGAAAATCACTGAATTGTTGACGGTGCGTTTCCGGTTACTGGATGTAAAAGCCATTAGGTCTGGCCTTTTTTAAAGTTTATTTTGAATGTAAATTTGCAGGAATCTGACGACGTTCGTGATTTTCAACGCTGTACTTTGTAAAAACCAAAATTACGATTTGTCATTGGAAAGTTTTTAAAAACGCATTTTCATCCCGGAAATAAATTCTCTTAAGATGCCGCCACATGATGCAGAAATCCTGATGCACATGCATGAGACACGTGATGAAAACATAATAGCGATGAGCAAAAGCAAAACCGTCAGACTCAGAAAGAACATAGTTGAAAGAACAAGCATCTTGACAAGTGTGCAACGTCGTTGAACTGTTTGGGTGATAAATATGGTTTTTGGAGTTATTCTTGGTGTAATGACATTAGCTGGAGCCATTGGCTTGTTCGTCTTCAGAGTCTTGTATTCTTCGCGTCATTCAGAAGAGAAGGCAGTGATGGAATTCATTCCGTTTTGTCACCTCCAGCGCTCAAAGTGATCAACAGTTTTAATGACGACGGGTTTCACCAGGAATTACAACTGGAGACTTTTCTTTGATGTCCATTTTAGAGAAGTGATTCGCCTTAAATGAGAGACTGTGGCGCGGGTGGCCGTTAAAGTCGCGATTAGCTGAAGAAAAAAAGTTTTCACAAAAAAGTTTTGCGTGATTCAAATCGTTTTTGTTTTACTCGTGAACAAGTACATGGAGTTTGACACTTGGATGTTTGTGCGATATTTGTTTGGTGAATATATTATTATTAATGTATTTTAATAAAATCCAAGTTCATGATCAATGAGGGTATGTGTCGTTTTAGTCGGCATGTTGTAAAACATGGACTGGACTGATAAAACATGGACTGATAAAACATGGACTGATAAAGTTTTATCAGTCCATGTTTTATCAGTCCATGTTTTACCAGTCCATGTTTTTATCAGTCCATGTTTTATCAGTCCAGTCTGTTTTACAACATGCCGTTTTAGTCTATGAATAGTAAGTAACATAGGACGTTCTAATTTGATTTGCATATAATTATTTTATAAGCGTTTGCACTTGATTTTAGATCCCAAGGCAGGAATTCTATGTACCAATTTGAAAGATTTTCCAGTTCACTTCCGTCCATTTTCCACTCCACGTGAATGCTCATTATTTTGGGGAAACTAGTCAACACGTAAAATGTGCTAAACACAGCATGATAAGGCTTGAAAGAAAAAATCTGACAACCATTTCAGCCAACCCAAAAGTTCCTGCAGAGTAGCTATAGCGGGGCGTCTTCTCGCTTTTCAAATATAAAAACCCTGTTGTAAAGTATTAAGAAGCTACTTACCTTTGAATTAGCTAGCTACAGAATTTAGATCGACAGAAACGGCTACTATACTAAACAAACAAGATTTCTCGAGAATTGCTTAGTTGTGAGTTGCGGAACATTTACACTGGACCCGAGAACGTTACATGGTCATCAAGACACATGACGACTATATACTATCTGGCTAGTATATATACTAGCGGTATATTACCGCTAGCCATACATCGTATTATCGTTGTGTATAAATGTATAGTTACTGCATGGTCCGTTGATCCAGTATCTGTTGTGGAAGTGACGAATTTTCAACTAATCGGCTTAACTCTGCTAGCCCTGAAACGACTGGCTGGCTGCTGGGAAAATTACTTCACAAGCGGGAAAATCACTGAATTGTTGACGGTGCGTTTCCGGTTACTGGATGTAAAATCCATTAGGTCTGGCCTTTTTTAAAGTCTATTTTGAATGTAAATTTGCAGGAATCTGACGACGTTCGTGATTTTCAACGCTGTACTTTGTAAAAACCAAAATTACGATTTGTCATTGGAAAGTTTTTAAAAACGCATTTTCATCCCGGAAATAAATTCTCTTAAGATGCCGCCACATGATGCAGAAATCCTGATGCACATGCATGAGACACGTGATGAAAACATAAAAGCGATGAGCAAAAGCAAAACCGTCAGACTCAGAAAGAACATAGTTGAAAGAACAAGCATCTTGACAAGTGTGCAACGTCGTTGAACTGTTTGGGTGATAAATATGGTTTTTGGAGTTATTCTTGGTGTAATGACATTAGCTGGAGCCATTGGCTTGTTCGTCTTCAGAGTCTTGTTTTCTTCGCATCATTCAGAAGAGAAGGCAGTGATAGAATTCATTCCGTTTTGTCACCTCCAGCGCTCAAAGTGATAAACTGTTTTAATGACGACGGGTTTCACGAGGAATTATAACTGGAGACTTTTCTTTGATGTTCATTGAGAAGAAGTGATTCGTCTTAAACGCGAGAGACTGTGGCGCGGGTGGCCGTTAAAGTCGCGATTAGCTGAAGAATAAAGAATATGTGGCATACCGCAATTTGAACTTCAATATATATCTGCCTTTTAACACTGGTGAAAATAAACAATTGTAATATATTACTAATATTAGAATGATTGAAATCGTTTTTGTTTTACTCGTGAACAACAGAACTACATGGATTATTATGGTTGAATGTTTGTGCGATATTTGTTTGGTGAATATATTCTTGTATTTTAATAAAATCATGCAAGTTATAAATGATCAACGAGAGTATTTCACTGATTCGCATATAATTATTATTTAGCGTTTGCATGTTGAGGATATAAGGGTGAATTTTGAGATCCAACCAATAATTCTATGCACTATTTGAAAGATTGTCCAGTTCACTTCCGCTCATTTAGAATACACATTATTTTGGGGAAACTACACAACTCGGCGAAAAATCACTTAATTAACATATCCACGTGCAACCCACGAGTCGTGCGGTCGTTTCATGCCGTCATGACTGTTGACAACGTAGAAAAAGCATTTTTACGTTGTAAAGACAACGCGAAACCCTGAGTCGCTCGCTACAGAAGCCATGGAAAAGCTTAACGTTATTCTTGATAGATTGAACAAGTGTTTTTCTTAAAGAATTCAAGAGCAAAACGAGTCCGTGCGATTGTGTATTTTGATATTTCAATAACGCTGCACCACCGTAGCCGTAATGCCGCGTTGTCTGAATCTTAAAGTACATGGCCGTATCGAAGAGTTTCGAGAATCGGGTGAGGGGACCTTGTAAAAAATTTCGAAAATCGGATAAGGATCAAAGGAAAATCCCTTGGGGTTTTGACAAGGGCGTCAATCCTGGGGGGGACGGGGGGATGTATCCCCCCCACTTTTTGACCAATGTATGATTATCCCCTTCTGACTTTCCGCAAACAATGCAGTCATCCCCCCCACTTTCAGACACGGATTTTCGCGCTTGGGTTTTGAGGTTCTACTGTACTATAGGTAGAGTGTAGAGGACCTATGGCTATGGAAATATTTTGAGTGTCGGATATTTAATAAAGACGTGACTGGGTGTACCATTGGGAGGAGTGGAAATGGCTAAAGGTCGAGCTGAGTTTCAAAGCCCGGACCGAGCTGAAACTTCAGCCCGGCTCATGAACAAATAGCGTAGAGTCTGGCTGCTATTAATAACTCAAAAAGCGGACAAACAAACCAAATTTGACTCACAAATGATTGCAAATGAGCTATTTCTTTTGTTATGGCCGCAAGAATTATGGGTAAAAGCGGACAAACATCGATGCTGACGTCATCTCGACTTTGGCAGCACCCGCACGAGAGCTCCCCATGCACCACAGCGCCCCTACCATATTTGGGAGTCAATCTGTGAAGCGGTGTCATGTTTGTTTGGTTTAGATTTTCGGCTTTTGCGCGTTTATATACTTATGGTTGCAATGGATTGTTTCACATAAATGGGACGTATATTCGGGTATTATACGGCAATAATATACCGCATTGACCTTACGTCTTGCATTTAAATTTGACGGATTCATTTCGCACCAGCATCGTTTAAACGGTAATCGATCTAAATAAGATTGACTAAAAAGTAAAAATCCTTCGAGATTAATGAAGTAGAAATAGTTTCGATACTAGTATAATATAGCAAAGGAATTGAATTCGAAAGCATGTCTATAATGTATTAAAATGCTCTGAGTGAGCGTATACTCTAGTAGGCCCTTTTATCATAATATACAACTATATTTACAGATTATCTCATCGACATCGATGTTTATACAGTCCGAATAAACAATTGTTCATAGTTTATATTAGCGTGCTCCATGACTATACATGTACACTTCGGACTCGATGAAGAAATCAAAATCAACATGTTTACAGCCCATAGCCTAATAAATCATGGTTGTTTGATCGAAAGGTTTACATCTGAATTAATTGTCTACATACTATTAGTACTACCTCGCACGAATCAATTTGCAGCTCGCTGCGAGTACTCGCAAGTCTTGGGATATACAGTCGAACCTGTATTAAGCGGCACCGTATTAAGCGGTCACCCTTTGTTAAGCGGTCATGTGGCAAAGTCCCGAAAATTTCATAATATAAATACTATTTAAGTGACCTTTATTGAACGGTCACCTCTATTAAGCGGACGCGGTCACTTTTCCACGGTCCCAATCTTAATGTTTCATTGTTTTGAAACTGTATTAAACGGTCAGTGGGAAGTTACTACAGCAAACATAATACAATATATAATTAAATCTTTATTCGGCAACATGTCAAAGTCTTTAAGTTTTGTTTATCTCATTACTCGAACTTCCGTAATCACTGAAAGTGTCAACAGTATTTTCAGTTCGTGTGGACGTATTATTCAAGCAATTTAAATTTTTCTTGTGTCAACTTTCCCTTCAGCCACTGACACGAAAATGTATCTCCATGAAAGTGATACTCGCACGGAATTTCTAAGCCATAAGGCATAACCACCTCCGCTGTTGACACGCTTTCCTTTGACGATTACTTTACCAGAATTTGTCTGCCGTTTTAAAAACTTTGTCAGCCATAGTGCCATAAGTTTCGGGGCAAATCCCCGAGGGTCACCGCTTAATACAGGTTCGACTGTAGTTGAAAATTTTGAACTATTTTTACTCGCCCGAATTTCTTGCCGTGAGTAAACAATAAATCAAAAGACACTTTGTAGTCATATGCTACCGTTTTCGAAATGACTGAAAGCTGGAATGATATTGGAATTATGCAAGTGATAGAAGTTCTTATAGAAACTTTAAATAGTTCAAAATTTTACTCGAGTAAAGCTGTAGAGTAGAGGTATAAAACGTAGAGCTGCAAGTTGCTTCTTGCGACTCAGGAAACACTTCTGGCGGGGTCTCAAGTATTAGAAAACAATTAGCCGAAAAAATGGACTTTTAAAAAAAGTCGGGAAATGGCCGCAAAAAAGTCAGGGGTTAACCTGAACTTTTTGACGATTTTGGACCATTTTTAAGATTTAGAAATTATGTAAAAAACGGCTTGTTTATAGGCCTTCTGGGAACACTTTTGGCAGAAAAAAATGGACTTTTAGAAAAAGTCGGAAAATGGCTGAAATCGGCAAAAACTGGTAAAAGGGTTAGTTAACCTTAACTTTCTGACGATTTGGGGCCATTTTTGAGATTTCGAAATTAATGCAAAACATGACGGCTTGTTTAGACTTTATGAAAAACACTTATTAATAATAATAATAATTAGAAAATAAGAAAATAATAAGAAAATTAGCCGAAAAAAGGACTTTTTTAAAAAATCGGAAAATGGCCAAAATGGACGGCTTGTTTAGGCTTTTTGAAAAAGAAATACTTTTGGCGGGGTCTAACAAGTATTAGACGAAAATTGGCCGGAAAACTTGACTTTCAAAAAAAGTTGGAAAATGACCAAAATCGGCAAAAAAGTAAAGTAATACTTTAACTTTTTGATGATTTTCCCAGAGATTTAAATTGTGCAATTGATGAAGCACTAGTAACTTCCACAGGTAAGCTATTCCAAAAGACAGTTCGAATTCGTCCAAAATTAGAGAGGGAATGGCTGGATATTATACTGTAAATTCAGGTTTCTGATTCCAAACCATTTTCTTCACAGACAGTTGACAACGTGAGGAAATGACAACGTGAGGTTACTCTAGGCGTGATAGGGTCCATATCCATGCATGGATCATATATCCCATGACGGATAAATCCATAGGGTCCATATCTAGAGACAGATCATTTTTTTTGGTCTTAAAATGTATATATTCCAACACTCGAAATTTTCCTTCACCATAAATCCTTAGAACATGTAGTTTAATCGAGTGAAATGCCAAATATTACTTGTAATATACCCAGAATCTTATCCCGGCGGGTATTACCACCACAAAGTACAGAACTTGTGACTAGGCTCTCGGCAACGGCCGGCATCCGTAGCTCAGTGCAGGTCAGAGCACTGCACTAGCATCGCAGGGTCGCGGG
The DNA here is from genome assembly GCA_035772405.1 of Chrysogorgia sp. JL179-B06. NCBI lineage: Eukaryota > Metazoa > Cnidaria > Anthozoa > Scleralcyonacea > Chrysogorgiidae > Chrysogorgia > Chrysogorgia sp. JL179-B06. Next base: position 5,782,734 of record JAYKKM010000437.1, on the reverse strand, counting down.
TTCAATTCCAGCCAGAAGGCCTTGAAGTTGCATTTTTCGCAACTGGTTCCGGTTTGGTCTTAAAATGTAATATATATATATATATATATATAGTGTCGGGAACTGGAAAGACATAGTTAATACATATATATTGCTATATTTAGAGTTGCACTTAATTAGTTACAGTCCAAAACAATGTATCCATATATGGAAATTGTGCCCATATATGGAACAGGGCGTTTTTTGTTTTATAGTTTTTTCGATACATTGTTGACATGGGGTGAGAGAGCGTTTTACTGTGAGTTTTAGTTGTGATTAGTAAATAAAGAATATAACGAAATATTGTTCGTGTTTCATCCCTGGGAGGCGGGATATTCACGATAATATATACTCCGAGTTTCACGCAAATGCGATCATTTCAACGAAACCGTGCACTACACTTCCGAAGAAGCAACGCGCTCTTCACGTTCCCAGAAACGACGAAAAAGGAATATCATTTGGTTTAACCCACCCTTTAGCATAAACGTACGGACAAACATCGGCCGCAATTTTATCCAACTAGTTAACAAGCATTTTCCTCCATTCAGTAGTCCATGAGACAGTGGTGTTTGTCGGTTTCACCATAGTCAATCGAGATATGGTCTGGAAACTCAGCTAACGTCTTTGTTCTATCTTTTTGTTCGTCTTTATGCAATTTTGTGCACGGTGCACGGTCACTGAACCTATTGTATTTTGGTATAATGAAGCAATCATCCAATAGAATCGTTTGTGTTTAATCGCTCAACCGTGTTGTTTAAATATTAATAAACCTAAAACAAAGGATGTGCACGGTGTAAGGTACGGTTCAACATCAAAACGTAGCTCATTATAGTGCTTTGAAGTTTGCCGAGTTTCCAGACCATATCTCGATTGACTATGGTTTCACATGGGGTGAATAAGGTTCATGCTGTTTTTTTATAGGTTGGGTCGTTAGTAGTAAGAAAATCGATGATAGCAGTGAATTAGTGGTAACTCGCTGGAGTTAGAGGCTATTTTCAAAATTGCTGCCATGTTTGACAATTGAAACGTGCTTTTGTAAAAAACCTTCTAAACTTTTGTCATCGAGCTCTAATTAACCAAAAGTAAATGAATGTATTGTCTCTTGCTATATTAATCAACTTTGAAATTATTTCGAACTTCAAAGATTGAATTCATAAGCTTTAAAGCAAGTTCAAAATGGCCGCCATCTTAAACCGGAAGCACACCACTGTGATTTTGTTTGTTGCTTTGTTCTTTACAATATACTACTTCTCAGCAGTCAGTTTTGACGTATTGTAACAGTTAATTTGCATTATATTCCAAGAACTGAGACACGTGACACTTGCCAGCCTTATTGGATTTGAGTATTCATTACAGATTCTGTTAAAAATATATAAATGGTATGAAATGGACCTAAAATATACAGAGAGAGAACCTATTTGCTATTTCATTCATCGTAGCTCTATCAATCCTATTACTAATACTCTCATCACTGTCTGTTTCGTCCTCTCCATCACTAATGTCATCATGAGTATCTTGAGCAGAAGCCTGATTGTCGCATTCCTGGAACCTGCACATGTTCGTGCACCTCAACCCATTTGCCACACATACACAGTATAGGTGCAGTGCATTTCCTCGAACAATTGCAGGATAGTAGTTCCAGAATGGCCTCTGGAGCTGGCTTTCCGTCCATCCATTCAATAACTAGCTTGTTGACACCGTCCCCCTGTTCCATCTTCCAGCCTCTTCCAACTGGGATTGGTACCTGCGGCCATTGCTTTAAACAGCGTTTCCAAATAGCAGTCCGGTAGTTTGCCCTGTTGATATGCTTTACTAAGCAATCTCTACATGGGGGAAGCTGGTGACTCTCTATCTCTCGTTTCTGTGAACCAGTTGTGCAGAGACGTCCCATTCTTTTCCTAGCTCCGCCAAAGTCTCGCGGGATTCCTTGTCATTCTTTACCATCTTCATTGCTTGTACTTTTCCTTTGCCTGCAAACGCACTCAGTGTCACAACCAGTAAAGGCGTGGACCCCAATAAGTGCTTTGCACATATTTTAAAACCAATGGAGGCGGCGACTTTCCTGATGTCAACGATCTTCATACATTTGCGCGATCCAGACTTCATTAGCATGGGATTCTAGAATTTTATCACTGAACGCCACAGACATAAAGCCATACATCGGTGTCCTCTGAAGATATGAGAATGGAACCAAAGCCTTCGTCAAACGGCGTGGGATGCATGGAAAAGAAGCCGTCCGTCTGCTTCTTCTTGACGGCAAATTAAGGAAGAGAACTCGTCACTGCTTTGTGATGTAATATTATAGCAGATATCGCCAGCATTGCTATATAACATCTTCCTCTCCAACTTCCTTCTACATGCATCTTTCCTCCACTCGTTGACGATGAAGGTAATCAGGCTTGTCTTGTTGTCCACACTTGTCAGGAAGTTTCTCCACTGCCTTACAATTTGAGTGCTCGTGATACCGCGTAGATGGTGGCCTGACTCTTCGCCTCTAAGTAGACGCTCGCTGTTCTTGATGGAGAGTTCTTTGTATGTGTCAAACACGACATCTAACCTGTCACATCGCAGCGCCTGGTTCAAAGCCATAGACAGTAGATTTGAAGCTACCTCGCCGAAAGACATCTGATCCGCCTTTATCTTCTGCACAAGTGCCATGCCATCTATTACTGCAGCAGAGTGTTCAGGAACTTGTTCAGTAGTCTGGAAATTATTTTGCAGTGATGAGCCAACGCAGCCTTGTTTCTCTTTCGAAGAAAGCCATCTTGAGATGACAGAGCCACGATAACGGTCCTAGCGGATGCAAGAGTATGTCATCTATCTGTAAACTTCTCCCTTGTGCCATCATTATGATTCTCCCGAAAAGAGACCTGTCATCCTTTAGGATGATCGATCGTCCAGAGACGTCTTCACCTCGTTCTTATTCATACTGCTGAATGTCTTCAGCTTGTTGGCCTTTAAGGTGTCGGGAAATTTCTTTATTTGAGGTACCTTCTCCAATCTCTCGTGCTTGAATTCTTCATAACATTCCTCGCCGATTTGATTTGCGTTCTTTATGTCAGCTGCAACATCCCTGGGTACTGTCTTTACGGTAGAAAGACTAACTAGCTATAGGTCTTGTATCTCTAAGAACGGATTAGCCCAGCCTTGGATGAGATCCACTACTGCTGACACAGCTTGTTCATCTCATGAGAAGGGTGTTTGTGCTCTCTGAGAAGGGTGTTTGTGTTCAAGATCCCCAGTTACGAGACCAAAAAAGAAGAGAAGAGACATCACTCAGGTAGACGGCTTGGCAGTAGGCCGCATATCGCTTTTGATAGCGCTCCTGATCTGGGATGACGCTTGGTCTATTTCTTGGTTGTAATTAGTTGCCTTGCTCTTCCAGACTCCAATTTCCCGACGGAGATTCTCATTTTCTAATACAACATCCTTTAAGTACAGACTATCAGGAACTAGAAGGAGCTTCCCTGAGTGATTAGAGAATAGATAGATAGAATCCCCTAACTCTGCATGTGGAGATGTTTAGGACTTATAAGATTCGAGATACGACTTTTCCATCTGGGATTACTTCATTTCGAATGCAATAGAATAGATCTGCAAAAGCCTCTAATTCGGCTACATCATATGAAAGCTTGCTGTCCTCCTCTTCCTCATTCCCTTTATCCTGGGTGTCGTTCTCCGTTGCTTTAGATTTGGTATAGCTCTTATAACAGGAAGCGTTATTTGGTTTGTATAAAGTGTAGATAAATTGTATAGTTGTACTTGTAATCACTCAGTTAAGATGTTCCATTCACAACAACTAATACTTGACTTCTGAACTTTTTCAATGGATTTAAACAATGCTTCAAGAATAAATAAGTGCTATTCTTAAATACTTACCCCGAAAACGATTATTTACATTCACTACATCTTTATTTGAATCTGAATTCAATTTCAATGGAAGAGCACATCTAGCAACGCAGGCTTTCCGAGGATAGAATGTTTAAGAATACCGCTGACCAAAATGTGCGAGATTGCAGTTTTCATTTTAAAATTATATAATGTTAACTATTGCAACTGTAATAGTTATTTTTCCTTTTTTAGCCAGTTTAAAGTACAGTAAGACAGTTGTTATACAGTCGTAGAATGTATCAAACGGGTAAACAATATCGTGTGCCTATAATTTTTGTAACTTTATTGTGACTTGTTAGGCATATTTTCGCTGTTATTGGGCGCTGTTTTATATATTTTATTGCTTTAGTTGCCGTATCGATTGTTCCGCATTCTCGCAATACTGCAACAAATCATCGCTGGCAGTTAAGTTGAAAAAACTATCAGGAGTTTTCTCAACAATTTGGATGAAACATGATTCACCAGGGGGTACCGATTTCATGCTATCTATTTTTCAACTCTACTATACCTGGGCTTTTCAAAAAACACTATGGTCCTTATTCACCTCAAGTGAAACCGAAACCTCAAATTCTGGGGTCTGGCTGATGGACTACATCGGCCCTTCACAAAGTTTTTAATCGTAACACCATCAAAATATGTTACACATGTGTGGTTATAACATGAAAAGCACCACCATGAAGCACAACGCCCGAATCCTTTCAAATGCAAATCACCCTCTTTAAACCGATGATAAGTGCAACTGTTGGAATGTTTCTTTTGCCATGTTATAACGATGGTAGAAATTTCGAAATAAAATACTGAATCGATCGAACTGTGCGATCAGCATTCTGCTTAGCATATTATTATAATTATACTGTTACACATAGACAGACTGTCAGCCCAAGATGAGCCCACTTTGCAAATGTAGGAAATATTTAACCAAATTGACTGAAATTTTGGTATGAAGCTATATATAAAGTTAAAAGGTTTATGTCTAACTGCAAAATTAAATTAAATATCTTAGCTAGGCTCTTATATATTCTTAAAAAGAGTAATGGGAGACTATTTAGTCTCCCTTCCGTGAAATGGGAGACTAATTAGTCTCCCTTTCGGTATTCGTCCCTGTGCATGGGGAAAAACCTGCACAAATCATTTTAACAACTGGTAAAACATGACTAAATACGTTTAATTCGTCTAGATCAACTTTGGGCACAAAACCGAACTAACCACCTTTATTTATACTAGATGATTGTTATATACATTTACTGCACGATACTGTAGTGTAGACAATTACATGTAGCTGCATGTGGGCTGAAAAGGAACCGCGTAACAAAATTAGGAAATATTTAGCCAAATCGACTGAAATTTTGGTATGATGTACCTTTAGCCAAGTAATAACGACACTCGAAATTTCAAAAGAAAATACAAAGTTGAACTGTGCGATCACAATTCTACCTGGCATATATACTGGCTTACATATATGTCAGCCCAAGATGAGCCCGCTTTACAAAAGTAAGAAATATTTAACCGAATTGACTGAAATTTTGGTATGATGTTTCTTTTGCCAAGTTATAAGGATGGTAGAAATTTCAAAAGAAAATACGGAGTCGAACAATGCGATCACAATTCTACCTGGCATATACTGGCTTACATATATGTCAGCCCAAGATGACCCCGCTTTACAAAAGTAAGAAATATTGAACCAAATTGACTGAATACGGAGTCGAACAATGCGATCACAATTCTACCTGGCATATACTGGCTTACATATATGTCAGCCCAAGATGACCCCGCTTTACAAAAGTAAGAAATATTTAACCAAATTGACTGAAATTTTGGTATGAAGCTGTATATAAAGTTAGAAGGTTTAAAACTATGTCCAACTGCAAAATTAAATTAAGTATCCTAGCTAGGCTCTTATATATTCTTAAAAAGAGTAATGGGAGACTATTTAGTCTCCCTTTAATTCCGTGAAATGGGAGACTAATTAGTCTCCCTTTCGGTATTCGTCCCTGTGCATGGGGCAAAACCTGCACAAATCATTTTAACAACTGGTAAAACATGACTAAATACGTTTAATTCGTCTAGATCAATTTTGGGCACAAAACCGAACTAACCACCTTTATTTATACTAGATGATTGTTATATACATTTACTGCACGATACTGTAGTGTAGACAATTAGCTGCATGTGGGCTGAAAAGGAACCGCGTAACAAATTAGGAAATATTTAGTCAAATCGACTGAAATTTTGGTATGATGTACCTTTAGCCAAGTAATAACGACACTCGAAATTTCATAAGAAAATACAAAGTTGAACTGTGCGATCAGAATTCTGCCTAGCATATTCTGTTATCACTGTTACACATAGCCGATAGGTAGGCTGTCAGCCCAAGATGAACCCGCTTTACAAATAAGAAATATTTAACCGAATTGACTGAAATTTTTGTGTGATGTTTCTTTGGCCAAGTTATAACGATCGATCGTAGAAATTTCAAAATAAAATACAGAATTGAGCTGTGCGATCAGAATTTTACCTAGTCTAGACAGCCCACTTTGCAAATGTAGGAAGGAAATATTTAACCAAATTGACTGAAATTTTGGTATCATAATTCCTTCGCCATGATATAACGTTGGTGGAAAAATCAAATAAAAATAAGGAGTAGAAGAGTGCGATGTGAATTCGGCCTGGCATATTCTGTTATATTTATGAGCCGATTTTTCAAATTAAGTAGGAAATATTTAACCAAATTAACTGATTTTTTTTTATATTAGTTAAATTATAACGATGGTGGAAAAATGAAATGGAAATACAGAATCGAAGAGTTTATCATTTATTGAAAACATATACTATGTCTTGCAATAACCACGTTGTTTTCAAATTTCAACGCTTGTGATACTGTGTATACAATACTAAATACTTTCAATGCATCAACAGATCAAATATCTAAAGATCAATATTAATAATAATCCTATTTCGGGGAAGAGAACAACTTCTGACACGTTTTGGTCAATAGTGTAGTGCTTGTCAGCCAGCTGTCACTAGACAGTCTCGAACTGCACTAATATGCAGTACTAAATTTTTGTCTCGCTTCACAATATTCATAATTATACATACTGAAACATACACTGATATACACTAATTATAAAGGTCATTAAGTAATATGCAGTCAGACCGCATGTAAACGGCGTGTAGTCATAATGGAAATTTGCACATCTAATCAACCCCTAAAAGGGATGACTCAAAAGGACGTTTCTGTTAACAACGCGAAGCGGTCAATGGCGATTTGTGATCTGGCGAACTACATAAACAGGTTTTTACGACACGTTCTCGTAATATAATAGACACGTATGTTATGTATTTAGACTCGATAATGATGGCGGCCAATATTAAGATTGATGTTAGTATATAAGGGTAGGAAACGGCTTACTGTATTTTGCGAAACGAAATGGTTTCGTTCAACGAAACGAAATGGTTTCGTTGTTTTCGTTCAACGAAACGAAACTGTATCTTGCGAAGGATCTGATCTAAAACTCCACACGAGTCAGGACACGAGTGACACGCGTCAACACGAGTGAACATGAGTGAACACGAATGGAACACGAGTGAACACGAATGGAACACGAGTGGAACACGTGTCTAATACGACTGAAAAATAAAGTGTTTCCACTTTGGAAGGAAATTTCCTTCTACAGATGCGTCACTAGTGGGGAGGGGTAAGATATTATTAGCCTTCTTTACAAAAGTTCTTTGTGTCCCTCATTCCTCCTAGTGACGCATCTGTGGAAGGAAATTTCCTTCCAAAGTGGAAACACTCCGGGAGTGAAAATACCTTGGCAAAAATTAGTATCAACGTTGGTTACGTCATGTAATACGTCCAGCTATCTCGATTTATGTCCAATACCCAAACACAATGTCCAATGGACAAAATGAACATTCCACTGGACATCGAATTGTCCATTGGATCCAATGGACACTGCATTGTCCACTGGACATTGAATTGTCCAATGGATCCAATGGACAATGCTGTGTTCCACTGGACAACTGCTTGTCCGTTGGACCTCGTGTGGATGGTGGTGTTGGGGTAGCCAAAATCCATTTGTCCAATGGATCCATTGGACACTGCGTTGTCCACTGGACATCGAATTGTCCATTGGATCCAATGGACACTGCGTTGTCCAATGGACATTTACTTGTCCAATGGATCCAATGGACAATGCTGTGTTCCACTGGACAACTGCTTGTCCGTTGGATCTCATGTGGATGGTGGTGTTGGGGTAGCCAAAATCCATTTGTCCCATGGATCCATTGGATCCAATGGACACTGCGTTGTCCACTGGACATTGAATTGTCCAATGGATCCAATGGACAATGCTGTGTTCCACTGGACAACTGCTTGTCCGTTGGACCTCATGTGGATGGTGGTGTTGGGGTAGCCAAAATCCATTTGTCCAATGGATCCATTGGATGCAATGGACACTGCGTTGTCCACTGGACATTGAATTGTCCATTGGATCCAATGGACGACGCGTTGTCCAATGGACATTTACTTGTCCAATGGATCCAATGGACAATGCTGTGTTCCACTGGACAACTGCTTGTCCGTTGGACCTCATGTGGATGGTGTGTTGGGGTAGCCAAAATCCATTTGTCCAATGGATCCATATTTATATTTTAGATTTATAACGTTAAAAATAATATTGACCGGGTTATAGCGAGTAAAGCCGACTAATTTCTAAGTGACATAAACGATATTTACGAAGGGTATTCACGTTGTCGTAATATAGTGAATAGGTATGTTATGTATGTTGACCCGCTAATTCCAAATTTGTTTTCAGATGCAAATTGAGAATTTTTGCAAATACACGGCCGCGACGTGCGAGGTCTGCGCACCATGGATGGGAAAATCGCGTAAGGGGGGGGGGGGGGGGGGGGGGTGGAAAAGGCGGGCGAGGGGATTGCGGTTCCAATTCGCTTACAGCTGCCAATTCGCTTTATTTACAAATAATCACTACCTATCAACTAGCTAAAACATCAACTTCACTTTGCACTCAAAATAAACTTTATTAAACCACGTTTATCACTATAAAAGAACATTTTAATTTAGCGCTCAGACAGCTCGCCATCATTAGCTGGTCTGTTATATCTTATTATGGGAATAATCCGTTCCAGATTATTTTCTGCTCGGTAGATGAGCTCATGAGCAATCTGAACACACCATTCGTTTCCTTATACAATTCTGCGTATAATAACATGCAATTCGCCCTTTCAATTTTCAAACTACTATTTATTTGAAAATTTTAAACTTCCGTCATGTAGCGCACGCTTCTTCACTCAGTGACAGACATGTTAATTCGCTTCCATATCATTTTCTGCTCGGTAGATGAGCAATCTGAACACATCATTCGATTCGCTATACAATGATGCGTATAATAACATGCAATTCGCCCTTTCGATTTTCAAACTACTATTTATTTGAAAATTTTCAACTTCTGATGCAGCGCACGCTTCTTGACTCAGTGACAGACATGTTAATTCGCTTCCATATCATTTTCTGCACGGTAGATAAGAAATCTGAACAGACCATTCGATTCCTTATATAATTCTGCGAATAATAACATGCAATTCGCCCTTTCAATTTTTAAAATACTAATATTTTGACAATTTTAAACTTCCGTTATGTGGCGCGTGCTTATTCTTGACTCAGTGACTTACAAGCTAATTCGCTTCCAGATTATTTCTGCTTTGCACACATGCACATGGAATGCCAACATTTTATTTCTTATACAATTCTGTATACACCATCGCATGAAACATGGTGAAGTGCGTGCTTAATGAAATAAACAACTGTGATGTAAACAACTGCTATCGTGAAAGTCACTTGAGGATGTTTTGCCCGTTTATCGGATTAGCACATTTAGGTGTTTGACAACACTAAAGATTAGTGTATTGCAATAGATATATTTCTATGCTTTAATTCTTGACAGATGTGTTTCTCACGACAGTTAGTGCATAATTCAGTCGGTTTTCTTTGTTATTTATAGGTCTCTATTTGTAATAGACACTATGATTTGTTAATTACCATATTTTTAATATGTAATTACAAAGTTTTGCGTCTGAAACAGCATTTTTTGCATTCTGAGGCTAGTACTATAGCACCCTTTCTTCTAGGAAACAGTACTAGTAAAGGATACTCCACCCCAAAACAAATGTTTATTAAATGAAAGTTCTTTGTCGCCTCACATAAGAATCGGTATTAGGTTTTTTGAATCGCTTTAATTTTAGAGAGATTTGGCTTTGTTTCTCGTATTTTTGTAAATTGAAGGCCGCCATTTTTTACATCTTGTGTGATAGAAACACAATGATGTTGTTAGTCATAATAGTATGAATAGAAATCCTACCAAATAGACTTGCTAAGACCACGTTACTGTCACGCTATTGTGAAGGGCTTCTTGTAAGGCGAAAAAGAACTTTCATTTAAGCAACACTTGTATTTTTGGGTGGAGTGTCCCTTTAAACCGTTCTTCACCCTCCTTGTTCCTTAAATACAAATGATAATATTTTATTCTATTCAATACAGTATTTATTAATCGTTGTTAATCAGCCATGAATGTTGCTATAGTGATTATTTAGCTTTTGTTTTTATAATCAACAAAGCTCGCGTCATAAAAGCGAAAAAGTAACACTTTAAAGATGCCGTCAAGTCCTTTCTGCGCAAGTCCACGCTTCTGTTCATATAAACCATTGCTATTGACATTATATATGAACTAAACATGAAGTATTGCGCATTTGCTTTCAACGCTTGAGATTTTCCACCTAAAAAGCGTGTTCCTAAATGCGGACAATATATATATATATATACAGTGTATATATATATATAATATATATATATATATGGATACATATTCAAATATAAAGACAGTAAGTGTAAGATTACATCATAAACGGTGAAATAGGATAAACGGTAAAGATTACAAACGGTAAACATTTACAGTTTAAAATTTGAAAATCAAAACAATTATTGTATTATATTACATAAGGTGAGTATATGTCAAGGTTAAGTTCTTAATAGCGGAAGAGAGATTAGAATAATAAAAGTGGTATAGAGCTGATATTAGCATTATTAAGACTGGGTTTGAGTTTGGAAATAAGACTTTCTCTAAGAAGTAATTCAAATTTAGATGTTGCAGAGGTGAGGATTTTAAAATCAGAGAAGGAAAAATGAAATCACTTCAAATCACTTCAGAAATATATATCAATTACTGTGGTCTTGTGGAGGAATGTGTCAACAAGGAAGAGGAAGTAGATTTGGTATTGTTATACCCTCAAATATAATCGTCCAATCAATTGTCGCGATTAGCATTACGTGACAATATTTTGCAATATCGGTAGGACAGCAACATGTTGGAGAGCAACCTTTCTACTGTTTATGTGCGAAGAAACATCTTTGTGTTAAGATATTTTGTTCGATATAATAAAACACCTATTGGATTCATCTTCGCCCAATATTACAAAATATTCAAGTCTCGAGTTAATTGCAATATTAGGCTCGGTCTTTGGTCTCGCTTAATATTGAATTCTCGACTTAAATATTTTGTAATTATTGGGCTCAGATCAGGAATCCAATAAGTAATAATATTTTCTCTTCGAGTACTCATGCAGTGCTCGTTTAAATCGAATTATATTTATGATTTAATTCCAATTTTTATAGCAACTCTTTCCGGCAGCACAATTTAAATGAATATCTTCTCTCCCGTTTCAAGAGAACCAAATTCGATCAAACTACCACTCGCGTCTTAATTGGAGTGCTCGCATTCGAACTGACACAAATCGATTCAAATTGACTCACTGTTGACAAACTACCACTCGCGTCTTAATTGGAGTCCTCACTTTTGCAATATCACACATGCGCAGAACGGACTTGACGGCACCTTTAAGTATCTAATTAATAAAAAAGAAAACAGGAATGACCAGTAAAACTAAGAACCATGTGAGACGTTTCGAAATACTTGCGCTGGTCGGGCATTTTTCAGAGCTCGAACCTGATTGACCGGGCCAGCCAATTTTATAGCCTTTACTGCACCTTTCCTTTACCAGCCATTCTTGCAATGGTTGAAAATACTCCTTGAGTGGCGCCACAGACATTTCCTTAGAGCCCGTCATTTTCTCCAAGGCGTACGGCCAAGGCTTGCTTGTACCCATCGAAAGCATGGCACTAAAATATAGAAGAATAAACAACATGTAACAAATAAATGTTCAAAATGCTGTCCAAACTCAGTTACCTTTCCTCCATTCAAAACTATTGATGGTGGTTTATGTATACAATACAATTTAAGGTGTAATTTGTCTCGAATGGAAAGTTTACGGAAACACGACAACCTCGTACCCAGGCGCTTATAGGAGAGACTATATGCGCGCTGACCGCGCGGGATACTAATACATAGCAGCAAATAGGTAAATATCGCGCACTGTAAAGATTATACGGTATAATGTGACCAGCTAGATTCTGATTATACATTGTGATGATCTTTTACTGTTTATCTTCCTTTGATATTTAGAATAATAAGGTAGTACTTTATTGAGAAAAATCGAAGCAGTTATAGGAGTACCGTTAACGATAGATGAATGACAGACGTATGCCACTTCATAATGCATTATACATCAAATAGCAGATGTGACCAGGCTGTATATGTACCAAGAAAAAAGGAGAAAGAGGCTTACTGTCAATTACAGATTTAGTGGAACGGGAAAAGGCATCATTGGCTGAATATGTCGAACATATAAAGCTAAATACATTCTCATTAACTGATGATTGATATGGTCAACCGTCCGCGGAAATCGCGAACGATGGAAAGCGAAGTGACCGTCCTATAGCGAGGGAACACGCTATAGAGTGGTTTCATGTATTCCACAGTTGGCGAGTAAATACCTATATTGAAAATATTTAATTATTGGATCTTTTGAACGTTGCCAACTTTGAAGTTGCCTTCCAACATGGCCGCTTTGACGTCATGTGAAACCAGCTCTATTGTCCTACAGAGGAGGTGGGAGCATACGACTTCGGCTAAAAAACCCAGTTGGCTAAGAGTTATGGCCACTCCCACTCTGAAACTACGAGGAGTCTCCAGCATGCAAACCATTTGGACAAGATATAATGTAACCTGTTACTGACAGATGAACCCAGAAATGAGCGGTCGTATACACAAACGTCTGAACGGTGGACACACAAAACACATACCAAATACATACCATACACGTGTGTGAGGAGACGTAAAACATTTTGCAAACATCCAGGTAGTCCCAAACCAAACAAGCAAGAAAATGCGTCGAGAAGGTACCAGCAAGAGAACGGGCGGGGAGGAGCACCGGCGGGTGCTTCTCAAGGTTTTCCCAAACGAAAATTGAACAGGAAACCACGGTGGTCTGGCAGTTAGTGAAAGACTGAATGAGACGGAAGCCGCCCTAAGTTAAACGCCTTCTCCCCCGTGAAGAAACGAAGGAATTATGTGCAATACATTGTTAGAAAACAGTTGTCAACAGGTTTGTGTTATTATATAACACAAATTTCCAGCATTGAAGGAGAGGTTTTCACTTGTAAATCTCTAATGATAGCTTAATTGCATTGATCAGAAATGTTTGCAAAATTTTGAAATGTTAAAGTTGGAACCTTGTTCAATATATCAAATTAAAGTCCTTGTAAAATGAAATTTGCTGTCTAAATTTTTCCTGGTAGCTAAAAGGAAACATGTTTAAAATTTGAAAAATAACTTCAATGTTTTTTCAAAAAATTGAAAATGAAGTTTTCACTTCTTTATTCAGGTGATAATGATTTAACTACCTCTCTTAAAATTATGTACCATAAATTGTTACAAAGCTCTTGTCGATAGGGTTTTATATAGGATTTTAATATATGACACAAGGTTCCATCATTAAAGGAAAGCTTTTTAACATTTAAATTTCTGATGATATCTGTAGGTTTAGCTTTAATTGCATTTATCAAAACTATTTTGCAAAATTTTGAAATACTTTAGCTGGAACCTTGCAATTAGGTATCTAACTGAAAAGAAACGTTTTTAAAATTTGTGGAATAACTTCCATTTATTTTAAATGGATAATGAAGAAAAGATTAATTTTATAAGCTATTGTCAAAATAAAAGATTAATTTTAACATATAAAAGTATTTTAGGGTTAGCATAAAGGTTGGAAGTATGGTTGGGGTTAGTGTTAGAATTAGCATTTATAGAGTTAGGATGACTAGATATTTATTTCTTAGTAATCGATGGACGAAACACAAGTAGACTTTCGCATGGGTATTGCGCCCAAAAAGTAAACAGTTTGGACTATTTAATTATTTTTAATTGTTTACTATCTTATGAAACAACAAAAACCATCCATCGCAAGCTTTGTAATTTAAAGCTCTAAGCTGAGTTAGGTCCACCGAAAATATATTTGGATTGCCAAATGAAAGGGTTATTGTCTACATTATAAAAGCATCAAACAGTAAGCGGGCGAGGGATTGTTGCGTACACGTATTTCTAGTATGTTGTTTAATACGGTCTATAACGGAAATGACCTGCTATAACGTTTAGAATACTAGGATTTATGATGTTTAGAACGTCGGCGGCGTCTTCACTAGACAAAATTCTTATCAATATGGAAACTATATATAAAAAGTAGATTGGTATATGTATATATAGTAGTATCAGTAATACATTAACTGTACCCAAAAATAAATTAGTTTGAAACAAAAGGCCTTTAAGTATATATATATATATTTTTTATTAGCTTAACAAATAGTCGTATTGAAAAATTACAAAAGACTAACAAAATTACAAAAGATAGCAAAACATTACAACAAAACGACTAATTGAAGGAAAGAGCAGCAGAACACGAGTCCCATTTAAAGCTCATGTTTGCTCGACGGCTTAGACTCGAGGTCCAGCGGGGTTTCTTTTCAATTTTGACGTCACTTGAGTACAAGGAACAAAAGACAAGCACTCAATGACGTCAAAATTGAAAAAAACACCGTTGCACATCAATCTTGAGCCATCGAACAAAGTCGAAAATGGCGGCGTCCAGAAGCATAAAATACGAGAATGAAAACGTTATTTCTCGAGTACAAAGAGCAGATACCAGGCCTTTTTATTTCAAACTAATTTATTTTTGGATAAAGTTCCCCTTTAAGCATTCATAACCATTTGCTCTCCATTCCACAGGGAGGTAACCATTTTATACTAAGCTAGCTATATAATCTGTCTAAGTCCGGATCTTATAGAATCTTTTTCAGTTACGTGCATGTTCTGGTTCCGGCAGGAACTTCAAAATGTACTTCCAGTAAACCACGAATAAAAACAGGATAAGTATAACATCGCTAAACCCTGCGGTAGTGTTATCATTTTAATGGGGGAATGGTTGAAATGCAGAATACATTTTAACATGCTTTCACTCTCTGGGATCATTTTAATGGGGGAATGGTTGAAATGCAGAATACATTTTAACATGCTTTCACTCTCTGGGTTAATAAACAGTCAATGGGTGAATAAACCCTGATGCTAGAGATGATGCATTAGGCCCCACTTACGCAACCTTGGCTCCGGCTTCTTTCGACTTATAGATAGAGCACTTGAATAACGGGCCTTTGAATTTAGCAGCTTTACACGCGGCTTTGTGGAACTGGAACTGAAGTACTGTACTCATGAAATATCTAAATGAAGAAATAAATGAAAAATAATAACCAATTCATTCTCTTCCTAAACATCGAGTCTAAATATATGCCTGGAAACGTAATCGTTTTACGGTATCTTCTCTTGTACTCGAGAAATAACGTTTTCATTCTCGTATTTTATGCTTCTGGACGCCGCCATTTTTGAGTTTGTTTGACGGCTCAAGATTGATGTACAGCGGTGGTTTTCTTTTCAATGTTGGATAACCTTTCATATTACTCCATCACCAATATAAACATCACTGGATAACATCACGCGAATCGAGGTTAGGAAGACACTTAAGGCGGTGGGTTAGGGTCAGAAAACTCATTAGGTGGGGGGTTAGGGTTAGATGCTAACCCTAACCCCCCACCTAATCAGTTTTATAACCCTAACCCCCTGGCTAATGTGTTTTCTAACCCCCCGCCTTAAGTGTCTTCCTAACCCCCGGCTGTATTTTCTATATACTAAAAAACATCGTCCCAAATGCGACTGTACGCCGACCCCTCGAGTCTGAGCCGTCGAGCAAAATCGAAAATGGCGGCGTCCAGAAGCATAAAATACGAGAATGAAAACGTTATTTCTCGAGTACAAGAGCATATACCGTAAAACTATCAATATTTCTAAACATTATACTTAAAGACCTTTTATTTAAAAGTAATTTATTTTTTGGGCGCAGTTCCCCTTTAATTAAACACAATACATCTTCTTCAGCTTTCTTGTCCAATATCTGCCGAATGTGTGAATGGTGTCTATGACAATATTGGTTTTAATGATTTTATAAACATCATAAACATGTAAAAGCTCGTAATTCAAATAAACGTATTATTATTAAACTCCCTATCATCAAAATATATGAGAAAGATTGAATTTCAAAATCTTATCAGTCCAATGTGGTCCAGATTTTAATGGCTGATTTTGCTTTATAATAATGCATGGTAATTAGTAGAAACTCAATGTTGTTATTAATATAGTTCTACTATTTTCTTTAGGAAGAGAGGATTTATATGAAAATTTGACTGCCCCAACCGGGAATTGAACCCGAGGTCTCCGAATCAACGCATCGGCGCTCTAACCACTGAGCTATTGAGACACGGTCAGAACAGTCAAACTCATATACATATTTATACATCGTCCCGACTCTCAAATCTCTACAGGAAGACATCTCATCTTCGACGAAGTAAGAACGAAGCCTCTCGCAGGACTTCCTCAAGACTTCCTAAAGAAAATTGTTGTAAAGCCTCCTGTATAAATACAAGAGCCGGTAATAAGCTCGCTACTTGAGGAAGTCCTGCGAGAGGCTTCGCTCTACTTCGTCGAAGATGAGTTGTCTTCCTGTAGAGATTTGAGAGTCGGGGCGATGTATAAATATGTATATGATGTTTGACTGTTCTGACCGTGTCTCAATAGCTCAGTGGTTAGAGCGCCGATGCGTTGATTCGGAGACCTCGGGTTCGATTCCCAGTTGGGGCAGTCAAATTTCATATACATATATTTGACCATAGCTCTACTATAGTAGAATAATAAGTAAGTAAGTAAGTAAGTTGGCCGACCGTAGCCGGAGGTGACCCGTAGGCTCCTCTTTCATTAGCTGCTACCCGAAGGTAGGGGTGGGCGCCACTCCTATCCCTGGAATTAACCACTTACCCCAGCCAGAGCTGGTACCAATTTTTATTTAAGGCTCTTGGTGAAAGCCCGACTTCCAATTAGCACTGCTCATTGGATTATGGCAACACTAATTTTCAGTCTTGCGGGACCGATATATGAACAAGGTGGTAACCCATCCAGTTAGTGTACCTCGGTGCTTAACTTTGGAAAGTCAAGCAGCGATCACTGACCACTATATTATACCGGTCCGGTTACTATTAGAATAATGTTGATACTAAAGTTCGAATCTTAGTGAAATTTTAGTGATCACATCAGTGAGATGTGCAAGAAGTCCAGCAAGAAAGTGGGAGTGCTTATGCGGCTACGCAATCTAATCCCGTGTTCTGCCAAATTGATGATTTATAAAACATCGATCCTCTCATTTCTTACTTATTGCCATGTGGTTTGGCATTTTTGCAAGGCTTCTGATAGTAAAAAGGTGGAGCGTATCCAGGAACGTGCGCTGAGAGTAGTCTATAAAACAAAGCCAGACACGTATGAAACACTCCTTAATCGAGCTCGGCTGCCAACGTTACACAACAGAAGATTACAGGATATCGCAATTTATATGTATAAAGGCCTGAGGGTGGTAATATCGACCGGCGTTTAGTCCCTTATCACGGGAAATCCAAAAGGGAATCTGAAGTTGCATCCACGGCCCATGCGCGGTATCGGAAAATATGGCCCTGGTAACTAGATATGGTAAATATCTGCATTTGAATTAATATTTAAATTGACCGTAAAAGAAAAGTACGTGTTTTGTCGGGTTATACGGTGAATGAAGATTTGAGTTCAAAAAGATCGTGAAAAGGCAGTGAAAATGCAATATATCGTCGTCGGAAGCGGATGTCAAGTTCGTAAATCAAGTTTTATACGTAGCGTCAAAACTAAAGGTAAACCCGTTTTCGGTTTTTTAAACCTGTTAATCAGTTACAAAGATAGTTTTGCATGTCCGAGTATGTTATTCAGGCTTTTATTTGATGTATAGCATGATTTTCTAGAGCCGGTTAGTAGTTCAAAATATATCGTCGTTTGAATTATCTAAAATATTTACTCCGAGTTTGTCAATCCAATCCAAGCGTCGTCGCTTTTTTCAAGCTGTTAGCTATCAGTTACAAAAATATTTTTGTAGGTATGTCAGAGGCTGTTATGCACTTGTCAATGTTAAGCCCCAGGGTAGGGGGGACGGGCAAACCCAGGGGAATTTGACATTTTGAGAAAAAAAATGTCAAATTCCCCACCCATGGGACATGTATCCGTGTCAAATGACCCCTGTATGGTGGACATGCATAGCTACAATCCACTACAAAGTTGTCTCAAACTTTACTATATTTTAACAAAAAATATGGCGGTTCTGGCATGCGGTCCATCTCTAGTCACCAGACTCCCTGCGCGGAAAATGTCAAATGACCCATCCCCCGGGACAGCTAGTAACGTCAAATTCCCCACCCACGGGAGGATAGAAGTTGTCAAATCCCCGTAGGTCGCCCGTCCCCCCTCCCCTGAGGGGTTACATTGATAGGTGCATTAATCAAGCTTTCATTAGATATGTAGAATGAGTTCTTAGAGTTAGTACTTCAAAATAAATTGTGGTCGGAACATTTCACTTTTGGCATGGCGTCATGCATGCGACTAAAAACAAAAAAACGTGAGGTAAATCAGACATCACGAAATCACTCTTTGAAGGCTTTCGCTCGAAATTGAATAGTCCTCTTACACACGATTTCTTACATGTATTTCTAACACTACCTACTGCGCACACAGTTATGAATATTTGAGTTAAAAAAGATCGTGAAAAGTCAGTGAAAATGCAATATATCGTCGTCGGAAGATGTCAAGTTCGTAAATCAAGTTTTATACGTGGCGTCAAAACTAAAGGTAAACCCGTTTTCGGTTTTATAAACCTGTCAATCAGTTGTTATTCAGGATTTTATTTGATGTATAGCATGATTTTCTAGAGTTAGTTGTTCAAAAGATATCGTCGTCTGAATTATCTAAAATATTTACTCGGAGTTTGTCAATCCAATCCAAGCGTCTTCGCTTTTTTCAAGCTGTTAGCTATCAGTTACAAAAATATTTTTGTAGGTATGTCAGAGGCTGTTAATCAAGCTTTCATTAGATATGTAGAGTGAGTTCTTAGAGTTAGTACTTCAAAAGATATTGTGGTCGGAACATTTCACTTTTGTCATGGCGACTAAAAACAAAACAAAAACGTGAGCCTGTCAATCAGACATCACGAAATCACTCTTTGAAGGGCTTTCGCTCGAAATTGAATAGTCCTTACACACGATTTCTTACATGTATTTCTAACACTACCTAGTGCCCACACAGCACACAGAACAACATTTTTATCGTACTCTTCAATAAAACAACCATATACATGTCAGTCATGTTAACAATTTGTTGTTATTTGTAAGTCTTGTACTGTATAATATATACATTTTGAAATACTTAACAGAGAGATTTATGCTCTATACCATTAGAAAGCCAACGAAAAATCATAATCGTGCAAGTTTAAAGTTTGTACCTATCATGGAACAATTTAAAAATTTAAATTAGCCTATACATAACAGTATTGGTAGTTTAGGGTACAACCTTGGCCTGGCCTACAATTTTGTAGCATAAACAAGCATTACAGTACTGTACTATACTTGTCAGTGTTAATATATACACTGCTGCAGTGAATAAGGGAGAGCTCGGAGTATGAGACAGACGATACATGGATGATTGTTATGCAAGCTCATATTCTCAGAAAAATTATTCTGTGTCCCAGACAGGAATTAAACCTGTAACTTTCTGATTGCTGGTGAGACCCTCTAACCATTTAGCTACCCGAGACTCAAATGGAGAGTGAAGGTTACAATGATCGATGTACTGATTCAATTGAAATATGTATACTTCCTATGTGCATTACTGATATATAGTGACTGCCGCATAGGCAGCTATATATATCATTCAAATCAGTACATCATTGTAACCTCTCTCCATCTGACTATTGATGCCTCAATTAATGGTTAGAGGCAGTCACTGGCAATCAGAAGGTTATAATTTTTTCACCCGGGAATAGTTTTTCTGAGGATATGAGCTTAATCATAGTTAATAGCTTAATTGACGTCCATGTATAGTTTTCTGGTATGTATTCCAGAAATAATCTTTGTTACTCCATCCATTACGGAACATGTTAGGACTGTAGTAGATGGCCTACTGCGCCACAACTTATTGTGTCTGTTAATAAGCTTGGACAATGCTGGTCCTTAAGTCTTGTAATGTAACATACAGCTTATATAGGATTATGTTGACAATTGGTATGTTGAAACTAAATATGTCAGCAGAAATTGTTAGGGATTGAACAAGTGCTGTGTCAGCTAGATCATTGTCAACAAGTATCAAATTGGTATGTCATCCTGAATATAGGTTGTTATATCTGTGCATGGCGCATGGTGATATATAATTTAGATACTATAGTACAAGTACAATGCCATGTGCTTTGTTACATGGCTTTTGTATTAATAACCATCAAAATATGGTATATGTATGTAACACTGGTATCAATATATGGTGGTCTTAATTGTTTCCTAACAAACTAAAGTTGTTACAAATATAAACACATATTCATATATGTACAGTACAAAAACTCATTTTAACTCAAAAGTTATATATCCTGCACATATTGTCAATTAAGGCAATTGATAATGGTGCTACAACATGTATGATGAACAGACTCATTGAGATATGGAAAATAGTTATTTAGATATGATGTTAAAATGCCTTCACAGAATTTCTTAACTAGCATTACACAATGTATCTTTCTTCCAATTACAAAAGGTACCAATCCTAGTATTTCTATTAACCGATCAGTTTCAAGTCCTGAGTTAGGAATGATCAGTTTCCCTGCCCTGCATTGAGACCTCTCAAGACTCAAGAGCATCAAATATTAAGTTATATCCACATATCCATGCCAGCTCGACATCACAGTCGTCCAAATTTTGGATCCAATTTGAATGGACCCTATAGATTTGCACTATATGATTATTTGATTTTTTTAAAGGGCATACAGCCATTGTATTATAAAGATGCACATTCTTCCTTCAAGTTTCAGCAGCTTTGGTGTCTGTTTCATGAATCATCAACAGTGTGAAAAAAGTAATTTCTTTCTTTGTTATTGATGGTAGAAACAGCAGTAGACTTCCCCACTATTCTGTTGCTGCACTCAAAAATTAAAAAAGATTGGGCTTCATGTATTTGGTTTGATGTTCTATGAAACAATTAAATTCAGACAATACAAAGATTTCAGCAATATTGTCCACTGGAAATTATTTATTCAGTCTGGCAAATGAATGGGCTATTATCTAATTCAAGTAAAAGAAGTACCCCGGCCTGTAAGCAACTACGCTATAAAAATTTCAAACAGCAAGCGGGCGAGGGGTTGTTGCGTGTACGTATTTCTAGTTACTTACATATAGATGGATAGATAGATAGATAAATAGATAGATAGACAGACAGATAGATAGATAGATAGATAGATAGATTGATTGATTGATTGATTTTGATATCCGAAGGACCGTAAATTATGATCATGTGTCTCTTTTACATGGACAAATGATTCATTCAATGATCTTATACATTAAAGTGGTCTTTATCGTTTTCTTCTAGTTTCAAGGTCACACCAATTAAGGGAAGATAGAATATCTATCGATCTAATCTCATATCCTGATCTTGTAATTATTCGAGCAGCTCTATTTTGTAATTTTTGCAACTTCTTAATACTGCCCCACAGCTTTTCCCATTACCGTGCCACAATAGCCAAAATAAGGAATTATAAGTGATATAAAGATACCAATTGTGCAGGTATTGTTAACAAATCCCGCTTAAGCATGCGAAGGCAGCTAGGGAATAATCTTTTCATTAATATGGTCTACCCAACCCAAGTTTTTTTTGACCACTAAAACTCCAAGTAATTTTGCCTTTGAAACACGTTTTATAATTTTATCCCTTAACGTTATCTTAGGATCATCAAGAAACTGTTTCAATCTATAATTGGAAGCTATAAATAATTATGAACTCTGTTTTAGTAGCATTTGCCGAGAGTTTGTTAGCACTGAGGGCATGTTGTAAAACATGGACTGATAAAACATGGACTGATAAAATATGGACTGATAAAACATGGACTGGTAAAACATGGACTGATAAAACATGGACTGATAAAACATGGACTGATAAAACATGGACTGGTAAAACATGGAGGGTTAAGATCTTTGTTGTTACAAATAATCGCTAACCCCAAAACAACAAAGATCCTAACCCTCCATGTTTTACCAGTCCATGTTTTATCAGTCCATGTTTTATCAGTCCATGTTTTATCAGTCCATGTTTATCAGTCCATGTTTTATCAGTCCATGTTTTATCAGTCCATGTTTTATCAGTCCATGTTTTGTCAGTCCAGTCCAGTCCAGTCCATGTTTTATCAGTCCATGTTTTACAACATGCCAGCACTGAGCGACTTAGTCATATTCTCAATATCTCAACTTAAAATTCTTTCAAGTTCATCTACAGTTTCTGCCGTAGCAGTGATCTGTGTATAATCGGTGCATACATGCCAGGAGCTGTGAAGTCTAAACAGTTGGGAAGGTCATTTATATATGTCAGAAACAAAAGAGGATCCTAAGGTTGATTCTTGTGGACACCCGTTGTCAAAGGCCAAGATTCTGACATTGTATTATTGACCATGCAACACTGAGTTCTATATTAGCGAGGTACGAAAAAAACATTTCAAAGAAGTCCCTTCTACACCATAAATATAAATCCCTAATTTATTCAACAGAATACCATGATCAACAATATCGAAAGCTTTGCTTAAATCAACTAGAACCTCAATTCATAAAACCAGTACCGATATTTCTAAACCATGCACATTTCCGTTGCATGCAACAGAGCCGTAAGAATAGAGTGACCATATCGAAAACCTGATTGAAACTTGCTAAATATATTATTTATTTTTGCGTAAAATATATATGACTGTAAAGTAGATAAAATACAATATTTTTAAATACTTTAGCTACAACAGGCAGGACTGAAATCGTTCTGTAATCATTGGGATCATTATTAATATCTCCCTTATAGACTGAAAAAAACTTTAGCATTCTTCCAGAGCTATCCGGAAAGATACCACAACTGATAAACTTGTATTAAAAATGGAACATAAAGGAGCACTATATGACAGTTGTAGTATTCCTTATTAGTCTGGAAGAAATGTTATCCAGACCAAAAGCTTTGGATTGTGTAAATGCATGTAGACAGTAGGGATTATACATAAATCAGGCAACAAGTCTATCAGTAATAAATTGTCAATAATAATAATGCTTTTGAGAAATTAATTTCGAAACAAGTAACAATGTACCAAGCAGGATTCAGGAAAAAAAGTTCTACCCAAACATCGTCATTAAATATTACTAATAAGTGGTATATAAATATGGAAGACCTGAAGAAAGCTTTTGACTGCGTTGAACATAATATTTTGCTTAGAAAATTAGCATATTATGGCATCAGAGGAACCACGTTAAATTTGTTTCAATCATATTTAACAAATAGAGTACAAATGTGTAAGATTGATCATATAATTTCAAAGAAAAAATTATCCGCTGTGGGGTTCCACAAGGTTCAAATTTGGGACCACTGTTATTTCTTATTTATGTAAATGATTTATCTAGGTGTTTAAATAAGTCCACGGCTAGTATGTTTGCTGATGATACAAATTTAAGTACAAGTGGTGCCTTCATTGATGATGTCCAATCTAATTTAAATGAAGATTTAGAACATATACACCAATGGTTGCTGGCTAATAGGTTAACACTAAACAAAGAAAAAACTGAATACATGATTGTTGGGTTTAGGCAGAGACTCAATAACATTAATGAAGATCCTGATATCAAACTAGGGGAATGTAACATAAAAAGGGTTAATGAAACTAAAACACTTGGAGTTATTGTTGATGACAAACTTAAATGGAAAACCATGCATGTAAACATGAGTCTAGTTACTAAGGTATCTAAGGGTATAGGAATGATAAGACGTATGAAAGATTTTGTTCCGAAAACAACATTAATTTCAGACAACGCAATTGTTTTGCCACATTTTGACTAGTGTAGCCTTGTTTGGGATAATTAGTGGCGAATCATATGATGTTAGATCTGTTGATATACTAAGAGAATTGAGCTGGCAACCACTACTGGTGGAGAGGCAAAAGGAGAATAAAGCTGTCTTTATGCATAAGTTTAGAAATGGAGAATACCTAGAAAATATTACCAATATTTTTAACATTTCAAATAATATTTTGAACATCTTTAGTATTCCTTCGTCAGAGGCTATTAAAAGATCTCCAAGTATAAAGCACATAGTTTACGAAGTAATAATCTAGACTATTCTTTGGATAAACCTAAAACCAACTTCCTTAAAAAAGCATTAGTTATTCAGGCGCTAAAATATGTAATGAGTTGCCAAGACCAGATGTATAAACGATGTAAATTAATTCAATATTTAATATCTTAATTGTACTAAGTAGTTTCTTTTTATTATAATTAATAGTTACTAATAGTTAGTTGGTTCTTTTTTTCATACTATTTATGTAAATATTTTTAGCATTATACGGCTTCTAGGAAAGCAGACTTTGTATAGCCTGAAGAGCTATCGTATCGAAATAAGATTAAATAATAATAACAAAAAAAATGATCCGACAACGAAAAATCCAATTTACCGATACGATAAATTCCGATATAATTTGCGGGCTTATCGGCCGATATATCGGTAGTTATACCTATATTGGCCGTTAAGAATTTTTAGCACTTGAATTTAGGGCGAAAAACAAGAACTGATAGACCAGTAAAAGAAACGTGATTACAATATTTAATGTACTATAGTAATCAATTTAATTTGGGAAAGTATCAATTACGTTAAATTTTAAAATACGTTATACTGCAATCACGCGATTTTAAGAAAAAAGAATTGTAAAATGAAAATGTACTTATAACACTGTGGAGTGTGAAATGTTTTAGAACTAAAAGGTAAGGTATTATTTGCATAAGATGATGTGATCGGTGCATCTGCAAAACGGAATTAAAGTAATGAAATTGCGGGAAGTTACAAACAAAACATGTCTCACCTAGCGAGAAAAACCTCATGTTGAACCTCAAGATGGCATGCGCTAATCAAATTAATTAAATTTGGCAGTTTCATTGTGGAAAAGAATGCGTCTTTCTTCTGGCGTTTTTGTCTTGCCAGCATCAGGGCAGATTGTTATTTATCGGAAACGCCGATATATGCCGATATATATTGATGTTATCGGCCGATAACCGATAAGGCTGAAAGTTGCCGACTATCGGCTTCTACGGATAAATAGTAGACAGCAGATGATTTATTGCTCAAACCGGAATTATAGTAAATTTAAACTTGGATTCGCTCGGTTTGAAAAATGATCCAGGGCGGATAGTGGTTTTCTGAACACATAACTAATCTTTGCACCGATTGTAGAATAATGTTCATTAAATGCATTAAAAATGTCCAGCGCATTAGTGATAACTGACTCGCCAACTTTTTGAGTTGAAACTTTCTGAGTTGAAACTCAGTTACAGTATGTCCGAAATCTTACATAATCTATTTTAACTTTTATAATGGAAACATTTACCTGATTTTTAGCTCCCTTATATAAGCTTCATAAAGATATTTAGACCCATTTTTAATGATTGCTTTTTAAGTGATCTCTTTTATACATTAATTTCTTTATGTATGGGGTACGCCAAGGAGATGGTTTATTTTTTTATCATATCATTTGGATCATCACTCATCTCCACCAAGTCCCAATGAACTTCGCTAAAATCATGGATAAATAGATGTGGGTCATAGATAGATAGATGGATGCGTGGATGGGTGTATGTGTGGATGGATGGATGAATTGAATAAACGAACGAACGACAGGGACGAACGAACGAACGAACGAACGAACGAACGAACGAACGAACGAACGAACGAACGAACGAACGAACGAACGAACGAACGAACGAACGAACGAACGAACGAACGAACGAACGAACGAACGAACGAACGAACGAACGAACGAACGAACGAATGAATGGACGGACGGACGGACGGATGGATGGATGAAGAATGGCTGGATGGATCTACGGTTTTCCACATTTAATTTTTTTTCCTTCAATGGCCATCAGAGTTCAATGCTCATTATTATACAGTATAAAATATGCTCTCATTTACAATAAACTGTTTCATAAATTAATACCTGATGTAAGGTGTATCGCTAGGAATGTGATACTTGGCACCAGGATCGAAATCATCTTCAGTTCTGGGAACAGGAGGTTTGATTCCCTGGTATTTCTGTCGCAGTTCCCACCACTTTTTGTTGTACTCTGTTTCTTTGATATCTCCACTGAACACTTTCCATCGCCACTGATCAATGAGATAGCCGAACGGCAAGAACGCAATATTTTCCATTGCCATCTTCATCAGCGCGTTGATATCAGACTCTACGAGGTGAAGGTAGGCTTTATTAAGGAATTTATTCTCATACACTATAATGTACAGACATTGTAATGCTCAGACACTGTAATGCTCACCCACTCTTGCTCATTATATTCACTCACATCCTCACCTTTACCGCCACTGACAGCCAGCTACTTTTACAATACTCTTACTCACATGAGTAACAATCAATCTCCCGTCTCGGGCTCTGGTTCACTGGCCCATTACTCACAATCATTACTCACAATCAGTGATATCTGAACATACAAGTAACTTTTTCACTAACCGTTATCGCTTACGTAATTTTTCAGAAGACCAAGGCGTTGCAAGTGAGTTGGTGTATTAACAGAAAGAGACATGAGGTCTCCGACGGCTTCGTGAAAACCTGGGTTTGCTCCTGTACGATAAGGATGAGGTAAGTTCCAATACTGAAGGAAATACTGAATATGTCCTAGCTCGTGATGCAGCGTAACCAAATGGTTGTGTGTTATTTCAACACATTGCTTGATTCTAGGAAACGTGAGGACCATTAATTCGCGTTAAAAGAAGAAGAATATACAGGTGAAAGTGTAGGTGAATGAACTTCATAAATAGCATGAACTGCTGATTGTTAATTTAGGGTACTTCGTTATTTAAGAAATATAAACAGTTTCGCCGTGTTTGCATAAGATGCTTGGTAGAACTCGAAACGTTTTGTGCTAGTCCGAGACCGAAGTTCGAGTGATTACGTAGCTACATGCTTAAGGTGTGTTTACATGGAGTCGAGCCCAAAACTAGTCCTAGTAAGGGGGCTGGATTTCACCTTGCATTTACATGGGAATTTAAAAAGCCCTAAGAGGAGTGCAGGGGCGTCGCCAGGGGGGTCACTGGGGGACAATTAAGCTCGCTTTTTTTCAAGACCGATTTTGAAATTCTTCTAAACCCGACGAGAAACGCTTTGGGGGAGCGGAGCGGAGGGGTGTATGGGCGTTAGGTCCACATAATACTTTGGGTTAGGTTTTCTGGCATGTTTGGGATTAAAGTTCGTGACTTAGTTTTGGAGTTAGCACTACCATGAGAAACAACCATTAAATTAGGTGGAGCACTTCTGTTGGAAACCAAGTTATTCTGCGATGACGTCATCATTTTGTCCCCCACTTCTCCAGGTCTGACGACGACTGCTAAGTTTGCTGTGCGCTCCGAATATATTCCGCGCGCAATTTTCGCAATTTTATCTGATGCTGACGCAAGCAACTAGATACTTCATGCTGCGCGCATGCAATATGATCTACTATTCTATAATTAAAACGCGTGCGCGTCTTATTTTTTCTCTTCGATTAAAATAATATAAACGAAAAAGGGGTAGGAACGTGTCTTGTTGTAGCCGTAGTGTACCACCCTCCAGGCAATGACGAGGCACACATCCGTGATCATCTGTTTGATTCCCTCATCAAAGTGGAGTCGACATACCCGAACTGCGGCATCATCGTTGCTGGTGATTTCAATCGCCTGGATGTAAAATGTCTTCAAAAACACTTTCGTCTTAGTCAACTTGTTAAATGCCCCACTCGCAAGGATGCCACGCTCGATTTGGTACTTACTAATATGGGCGAGTATTACACCAAACCACAGTCCTTTCCACACTTTGGTCTGTCAGACCACAACACAGTGATGGTCACTTCTAAGCGCAGGAACTCCAACTCTAACATTAAGAAATCCGTCTTTAGGCGGGATCGGCGAGCCAGTCGGAAGGCATCAATGGGGAGATATCCAGCCTCGCTGGACTGGGCAGTCCTGTTTTCATCACTGAAGAACTTCGAAGATAGGATGCAAGTATTCAAGGAGGTTGTACATACCGGTCTTGACCTATTGATGCCCGTGAAGCAGATTCGTGTTTGCACCGCCGACGCTCCGTGGATGACGCAGAGTCTAAAGGCGCTCATCTTGAGAAGACAGAACGCGTTCAACACGACAGGTCCTAACTCAACTCTTTTCAAGTACTATAGGAACCTGGTCAACAGGGAAAAAAAGGCCTGCAAGTCGCGCTACTACAAGTCTAAAATCCAACAAATGAAAGGATCCCAAACGGTGGTGGAATGAAGTGAAACGGCTCAGTGGAATGACATCCCACTGAAAAGGCGACCTGGTCAGCCAGATTAATATCGATGAGTTGGAATCCCTATCTTTACAAGAGAAAGCAAACACATGCAATCAATGCAGCGTTCTTGGAGCCGTTGGAAGAGTATCGACTACCTTCCCCACTTTTCCGCATGCCCTTAGAAGAGTCGCCGGAGTACCTGCAGGTCAGTGAGGCCAGAGTCCTGAAGCTCCTGACAAAACTCAATCCTGCCAAAGCATCTGGTCCGGACAATATATCTAACTGGTTCCTGAAAGAGTATGCCGACCTTGTAGTAATTCCCATCACGCAAATCCTCAATGCTTCATACCGTGAGCAGCGTCTGCCAAGCGACTGGAAAATGGCTGATGCGTCCCCCTTGCCTAAAAAGAAGCCCATCCAAGACCTGAAGAAGGACTTGAGGCCTATTTCCCTTACACCATGCATTTCCAATGCGGTTCCCAAGTCGTGAACTACCCAAGCGCTAATTAGCATGCTACATCACTGGTCTCTGGGAACTGACGGGAACGGTAATACTGTAAGAACCATTTTATTTGATTATCGTAAAGCTTTTGATCTTATTGATCACAGCATTTTGATCCCGAAACTATGTCAACTTGATCTTCCTCGTAGTATAATCAATTGGATTATCGACTTTCTTAGCGATATAGGTTATACCAACGAATAAAACTCGCAGATGGCTGTTTTTCGGAGTGGGGCTCGGTGCCCTCTGGTGTTCCTCAGGGCACCAAGCTAGGCCCGTGGTTATTTATAATAATGATCAACGACTTAAACATGAGTGAGCCGTACCTAGACGATACGACAACATCCGAGGTAGTATCAAAGGTAGTGTTAGTAGAGCACAAGAAATTGCTGATCAAGTGTCGCAGTAGAGTTCAACTAAACTCGGACAAATGCAAAGAACTCAGAATTTCATTTGCCAGAAGTACGCAGGCCAATAGTTGTCAACGACAGAGAGTTAGAAGTAGTTGAGAGTACTAAGCTTTTAGGTGTAAGAATCAGCAATAACCTTACATGGAACGCCCATATAGGAGAAGTAGTTAAGAAAGCAGCTAAGCGTTTATATTATCTAGTGCAGTTGCGGCGAGCCAAGGTGCCTCCATGTGACCTAACGCTTTTTTATACATCGTGTATAAGATCTGTAATGGATTATGCTGCTCCAGTCTTTCACCATTCCTTGCCTAAATATCTATTGAACGAGTTGGTACGTATAGAAAAAAGAGCGACGGCAATTATCCAACAAAACACAGACTATCAGTCAGCTTTAGTTAGATTAAAAATCGAGCCAATAATTCAACATCATAATAAATTGTGTAATAAGTTATTTGAAGCTGTAAAGTCCGATCCTTTACATAAGCTTAATTGCCTGCTGCCACCTAAGCACGAGTCAAATTATAACTTTAGGCAAAAGCGCCTTTTTAACATCCCACATATGCGCAGATATGCGCTGACAGAGCAAAGAAATATTTTATCAACGCAATGTGTATGTAGTTTTAATAGTTTTAATAGCTTATCAGTGGTTACATATTGTAAATAGAAATTACGTAATTCAACGCTAAAGGTTGCGATGTGATTTTAATTAAACTATCTATCTATCTATTCTAGGAAGATTGAATATTGACACTAATAATTAAAATTAGCTCATGCCCAAATATTTTAGCAGAAATGTTTCTTGTGATAAAGTGCGTGAATCTGTGAAGTTGGTAGGAGCCGTTGCCTATTAATGCATACGTATAAGATTTGTCTAATAGCTAGGGCGGGTCTATGGGCGAGTGTATAGATACGGAAAGCAGTGTTCATTCCTTCCTGAACAATTCTGGGCTTGGCTCTGCGTAAAAATTAGAAACACGTAAACTCCCACGTAGTGTAAACACTGTTTTGGAATTTTTCTGTTCTCTGGATTTTTTGGTTCTTATAAAACGACTTTTTGCATCACTAACTTGCAATGGAACAAGAACTAGGCGAGTACATAATGCACATATTTTTAATGCACATTTTTTTATTCTTTCGACATAGTAACGTATGTGAGAATTTGTCATAACTCATAAACTATTTCAAAAACGATCGATATATAACGCTTGTTTTCTTTTCTGTTTCCAGTTCAACCTTGTTATGTATGTAATAATGCATGGAATGTAGGAGGTGCGCATAAGTGTTGTGAGTGTGGAAATAACGTACATGTTTTCTGTGGTACCGCAGTAAGTGGATCTGATGAAGGATATGGTCAACCTGCAGTTACATGCTTTAAGTGTAAACCCAATGAAGGTACGTTTTTTGTGATGCCTGCAGATCAGTCCTTGTACAATGACAATGTGCATATTTTGTAAGCAGAACACTATTTATATGACACCACAACGGTTTTATTATAAAACAGGCCACCTCGTCGTATGTTACTGACTCTTTGGAGTCTTTGATAAAGTTCATAAAAATAATTTTGGCCCGTTTTTGTCAGCTACAACTTACTGAAGAAAACAGCCGAACGATTTGCGCTAAGCTCCAAATTCTGTTTCAGTTTCTGACAGGATTTTACCGGAAAACACTGAAGATACCACGAAGCAATCAACGTTAAAAGATTCTGAAGTTTCAGGTGTGATATATATATAGCAAATGCGCTGACATAAATTCAATTTTTTAACATTTTTATATATTTTATAGAACAATGTTCAAAGTCAGTTTTAATTGGTTTATTTGTTCTAATCATGTTCAACATATCTTATACGTCACAAATAGTAAACTGAAGTTTTTAGACCTATACCCCTGACATTTTGTTTTGTTGAATTCTAGCATTTGACACATTAATGGCTCGTAGTGCAATTAAAAAGCCAAACGAAAACGTGCCAACAAAAAGGCAAAAAAGTGGACACGGGAGTACTACTTCAGGAATTTGTATTACCTGCTACAATTTAAGAGATGAAGATGCACACTTAACCGTTTCAACAAATCTAGCACTGAACGTCACTTGAGAAATGTACACCAACTTGGAGAAAAAAGTGATGTAATATCAGTTGAAGATCCCAGAGCTGTTCCTATTCTCAAAGAGTTGAACTCCGCTTCCTCAAAAAGGTAAGCATTTAGAAATGCATTGCAGTTTATCAGGAGCATTAGACGACATGGAGTTACACAAATCGTCCAGTGTGTTCGTCAGTAAAACCATCCAATCGCATGTACCAGGGGTAGAAAAATCGCCTCTGTGTTAATGGACTTTATACTGAAAAGCTAAAGAAAAGAATTTGATGTTGTTCGTGCCTTAAAATCCATTACCACCAAGGCACCAAATGAAATTTTTAATTATTATCCTTGTAGGTCTGCTGATACACATAAATCAAAGAAACGAGAACATCCTGGCCCGTCAATCATCACTAGAATCTTTTACCATATCGAATCTGACAGAGGAGCATTTGGTGAGCAAAATGGGAACTGATCCAAGAATAGATGAACGTATCAAGAAAGTTGACAAAGTTTTAACGTTAGTTTCTGCTGGCACAACCTAACACAACCTTACCTTGCACTGATGTGGTCCCAGGGAAAGAAGCCTCAAATTTACAAGAATTTCTATCTGCCACGAATGAATTAACTATTTCCGACCTTGACGACGCACGGATTTTACGCTGTACATTATGTACTGAATATTTGAATTCCCCAAAAGTCCAGAAAAAGAAAGTTCAAGGTGAACGCCTTCCATCCGGTTCTTCAAAGGGATCTCTTTAATTGTTTTGGCCTTCGTTTGGAAGATGAGGAGTATGCCTTTTACACAGCTGGTAAAAATACCAGGTGTATACCGGTTCAAGAATATGCTGGTGGAGCATCTTAACGGAACGGAAAGCAAGACCCACCGAGATGCCGTTCAATATCAGCGTCTGCTAAAGCCTCTGAAAAAGAGAGAAACTATGGTGGTAAAAAACCAGTTGCGAGCTGCCTTGACTGACGTAGGAGATTTTGGGCATTCGCGTCACATGTTTGTGTCTATGCTGAAAGCTGCCTGCACTTGCCTGCACTTATATCGACAAATAAGTGTCCACATTCATGTCGATCGACTCCTCTGCCTAACACTGGAATGGCTCTTCACTTTTACGTAACCGGCGATAAATCGACAAACCATAGAACGACCAACCAAGTGACTCTTATATGCCCGGTTGTAGAAGGCCAGCAAGCCATAGCCTTAAATGCCAGCAGAGTCTATACCAATTCCGATGGTTCTGGTGGAACTGGTCCTGAAACTAGCATCGATGATATTGTCGGATGTAAAAAACCATGCCAACATAACTGGTCGTGCAGTCTTGGCTATGCAAGGCAAAGTCACGGATGGCCAGTACTTGTCAGAAGGATTTATCAATTCAATGAACCAGCCATTGTTTGATATAATTCCTTTTGAGCTTCAAGATCAATTTTGGTGGCCGCTACATTGGGAGCCTGGTTACTGGCTCGACAAGGTGTTCTCCAAATTTCATGACGATAACAAATTCGTTTCTCGTCTGTTGTCAAGAACTGCTCTCTTCCACACACTATTCAACCGTGGTAAGATGTACGCTGTTGCACAGGAAACAGCAAAGGAGCTAAAGCTTCCATTTAAAACAACGGTTCCTTTTGCGAAGCAAAGGTTTATGAGCAGCAGCTACAAGCAGTTCCTAAAGTTGGAGACATCAATCGAGGCCTATACATCAACGCCTACAGAGATCATGACAACCACGATGTGAACGAATACAAACTTGCTGGTAAAGATTTTGTATTTAATCTCCTTGAAGTCATTAATCTTTTGTGGCCTTTAGTTCTTGTGATGCTTCGTGGATGGAAGATTGCTGCTTGGATCCCTCAAGTTAAAGATCAAATGAATTTGTTTGCCGCCCAAGTTACAAACGAGAAACCCTGTGTCAGCTTCTGCTCGTTTGCACAAGCATTCTGCAGACATTGCTAGACGTAGGTACAAGAGCACCGACTTGGTGGAAGGGTGGTTGGTAACTTTAATATGTTATTTTAATGTTATTTTAATATTACAAGGCTATATGATCATCTTAATACGTGGTTTAGATTCCGCATTCTATTTATTTGATCCTCATGCTATGGAATATTTCTCGCATTATTTTGCTGGTATGCTACCTATCCACATCCACAAGATCGTTAGTATTGTTCTTGTGGCAAGGTCGTTGTTGTCAAGGTCGTTGTTGTTGTTCCAAACCTGCCCACCAAGCATCTGACCTTCGTCGTTCCCCCGACCGCTATTACGCAACGTCCCTTCCTCTCCCAACCCTCTTTCCCAACAGCCACCGAAACGCGACCTTCGCCACGTTACAGACACTCAACGTCCGCATCGTGCCTCAAGCTCTGACGATGAATATCTCTTTAATGATTCACTCTTCCCAGACGCATCAGTCTCGCATACTATTTCCCAAAATCGTGACGTAATCGCCCCGAAGGCCAATGTTATGGTAATGTTCCACTTAAAATGTTGATAAATTCCGCCACCAGCATTAACGTCATCGATGAAACAGCTTATCGCGCCATAACCAAATCTCCTCAAAACAAACACCTCTCGCTTCGCTCCACTTCAACTAAGATCTATACTTACAGCGGCACTACATCGTTAGCTGTCCTGGAACATTTAGCAACACGTCGAATCGAAAACCCGAATCACCCCCGCCACCATCTACGTCATTCAAGGAACATATGGCTGCCTTTGAGCTACACCACAACTAGCGAAAGAATTACAACTCATCTCAATCATCGCCCACACCACCGTACCAACCGGCTCGCTTCCGCTGTTCCCACTCACTTCAGCGCAAGATGAAAGATTTTCAAGTACACTTGCATATTGATCCTTCCGTACCCCAAGTCACACAACCATATCGACGTATTCCATTTCACATTCGCAAAAACCTCGAGGTAGAACTTGCCAATCTTGAACGCCAAGGCATTATCGAAGGTCGAAGTCCCACGCCATGGGTGTCTACTTTAGTCGTCGCACCGAAACCAAAGAAACCGGATGAGATTCGAAACTGCGTCGATATGCGCCAAACCAATCGTGCCATTAGTTCGAGAACGTCATTAAAAAAATGGTGCCACCGTTTTTTACCAACAACTAGAATTAGCTCCTGAAAGCCGATATATTACGACCTTCTCTATACACAAAGGGCTGCGACGATACGTCGTCAGCTGCTAAAGTTTTCGAAAACGCAATCCAGAAAGTCCTCAGCGGCATCAATGGTGTGCGCAACGTCAGCGATGACACACGACAAAGCTCTTCATGCCGTTTTTGAACGCTTGCGCTCCAAAAACCCCACCCTGAATCCCACGAAATACGAGTACAACAAATCAACGATCGAGTTTTTCGGTTATGTCTTTTCTGGGAATGGCGTCTCCCCAGATCCTAAGAACGTCACTGCCGTCAGAAATACCAGCTATCCTCTCATCACTGCTCACGAAGTACGCAGTTTTATTGGCAAGACCAACTACTGCGCCCGTTTCATTCCTAATTATTCCACCATTACCGATTCACTACGCTGGACATCCCGACATCAGCAAGCCGTTGATCAGCTCAAACAGCTTCTGACAAGTGACATTTATTAACAATCCACCCGAGACGTTCTCACGTTGCAAACCGTCATCGACTGATAGACGCCCTTCATAACAACTCGTGGCAAGCCATTCTCGCAACGCCAAGTCCCCTTGTTAATTATCAGGACCTCGACGCTTTTTACAAAATCCGCGACGAACTGAGTGTCTCTAATGATCACGATCTCGCCTAATCCTCCCTCAAACCCTCCGCCAATGCGCTCTAAACATCGCCCTTGAAGGTCATCAGGGTTTAACCAAAAACAAAACAGCTCCTTCGTGAAAATATTTGGTTTCCGGAATCGATAGCATGACAAAAATGCTCCTCGACAATTGTTTCGCCTGTCAAGCCAATGTGATCCAACAGCCTCTTGAACCACTATGTATGACCGAACTTCCGACAGCTCCCCGGCAAATTTTTCCACTGATTTCTGTGCGTGGTCCTCTCCCATCTGGTGATATGCTCTTCGTGGTAATCGATGAATACTCACGTTATCCGAAGTTGAAATTCTACGATCAACGTCCGCCAACGCTGTCATAGCAAAGCTTGATCGCATTCTATCCACACATGGCATCCCCGAAGAAATCAAATCTGACTAGAAATACGAATCCGCAGCAATCAACTCACTCGCCTTTCTAACCCCCCCCCCCCCCCCCCCCAATTTCCCCCATCCGTGGTCCCTAGACCGCGCACGCCGTGTATTAATTTGTTGTAAATAACCTTTCAAAAATAACCTTTCAAAAATCGTGTCTGATTTGCGATTTTGCGTTCGTCTGGTGCGGTTGGCGTCCGTCTTGCGTCCTTCTTCCGTGCGTCTCTGCGTGCGGTTTGCGTCTCGCTGTACCTTCTGGACGCAGAGCTCGCACCGCGTTCGGTGATTCGATTGCGACACAATTTGCTGTATATATTGAAAATGTCAGTGTTAAATCCCGGCTGCACCATCCCTGCTTTTTCATGTCAGTTCATGTTAAAATCCCGGCTACGAAAAGATATCGACGTTTGTTAGTAGACTCTAACTTTGCTACTGCGCACAGAATATTTTTTTCCGATAAAAAATGCGCGCCTGGGATGACAAATTGTGCGCTTAAGGGGGGATGTCTGGAATATTCGCGGGGGAGTGTCTCTATAACGGACTATGCAGTTGGTATTGTTTGATAAGTAAAAACAAAAATTTGCTTAAGGTATTTATTAATAAACATGTCAGAATTATTAATTATACAAGTTGCTTTAGACTTTAGCGAGTTTGCATGCCCGTAGATCCGTGTTGAGAAGACTACTAGAATTGATTAAAGTGCATATAACGTCTGTGGGGATTTAACATATTTGTAATCTATGGATACTCCTGAGATAAATTGTAATATATCTTGTCAGCTGAAAATTTCATCTTCATAGACTTTTTTGGTGTTAAAGTTGACGGAAGTGATGTCATAGCGGCCATCTGTCTATATGAAAACCTCTTTACAGATGCCCGCTATGACGTCATTTCCGTCAACTTTAACAGCAAAAAAGTCTATGAAGATGAAATTTTCGGCTGACAAGATATATTACAATTTTTCTCAGGAGAATCCATATATTACATATATGTTAAATTCCCACAGACGTTATATGCACTTATCAGTGCAACTCGTAGCCCTGTTTTATTCTGATTAAATATTTTTATATAAAAACATGTATATATGTAACCTATGTACATAACTATTTATAGACAGTAATAGTAGTACAACATAATAGCACAGTGGTTTGCGCACGTGCCTTTCAACTTTACGACCAGGATTCGATTCCTGCATGGTGCAGTTATCTGATTAAAATAATGACCTTGGCCGTTTGACTCTACCAAACACCACAGGTTTTCTCCTGTAGACTAGTAACACAAGACCAATAAGGGATGGCCCAGTGGCCCTTACATGACTTCTAGAGAGAACAATTAATAGATTTAACTGAAAGAGTTTTCCAGTATAAATAGAGTTATTTTTAGTTTTTAGTATTACAGTAAATTCACAACCTCGTACCCAGGCTATTTTCTCCGCTTCCCTTTTCGCTTGGAAAATACCCTGGTATATGGTGGTCATGTGGCACCAAAAAGCAGGAGGTAAGATTTTTCTTAAGTCAATATGGGCAGTGTCAAACTTATTAGGGAGTTATCCTGCTGTAGTTTTTGCTGTATATTTCCTTCGATAAGATTTTGTTGGCACCCAGATTTTCGGTACCACTTCCGAGCGAGAGGGGAGCGGAGGAAATAGCCTGGGTAGGAGGTTGGTAAATTCAGTGTTCATGAGTGAATAGAGTATAGACGGTACCCATTATGACGTTTCATGGCATTATTTAATGCCTACTTTTTAGCCAGGCTGCTGGCAAAGCATTCTGGTAGTGATGCCATGAAACGTCATAATGGGTAGAGTCGTGCAGGCTTTTTAATCAGTCTTTCGATCATAATTGATTTCTCCCTGTCTGATCTCGCATCCTTGTAGATAGGAACAAAGTGCCTTTTGAGCCCTAAAGAATTATCTCCTTCAATGTAGACCTTAGCCAACACCTTATGCGCACCTCCTACATTCCCATTATTACATACATAACACTGAAGGTTGAACTGGAAACAGGAAAGAAAACAAGCGTTATATATCGATCATTAGGTTTTGAAATAGCTTATGAGTTATGACAAATTCTCACATACGTTACTAATGTCGAAAGAATAAAAAGATGTGCATTAAAAATATATGCATTATGTACTCAGCTAGTTCTTGTTCCATTGCAAGTTAGAAACAGTGATCCAAAAAGTCGTTTAAGAACCAAAAAATCCAGAGAACAGAAAAATTCCAAAACTTAGGCTTCTAAATCTTCACATCGTATCATCTTATATAATATATAGTGTTTACAGTACGTGGGAGTTTACATGTTTCTAATTTTTACGCAGAGCCAAGCCCAGGATTGTTCAGGAAGGAATGAACACTACTTTCTGTATCTATACACCCGCCCTAGGGATTAGACAAATCTTATACGTACATATGTATTAATAAACAACGGCCCCTACCTACTTCACAAATTCACGTACTTTATCACAAGAAACATTTCTGCTAAAATATTTGGGCATGAGCTAATTTTAATTATTAATGTCAATATTCAATCTTCCTACACCTTTTTCGTTTATATTATTTTAATCGAAGAGAAAAAATAAGGCGCGCGCGCGTTCTAGCAGATCGGAATTTTAATTATAGAATATAGTAGATCATATTGCATTGCCGCAGCATGAAGTACTAGTTGCTTGCGTCAACATCAGATAAGCAGATTATCGAAGAATCTTGAGAGTGCCAAACGGAAGTTTCAAGAGTTTCACGATTAATATAGTCCGGATATGATATTTACAGTAGATACTACGTACCAGGTACCACACCTGATAATTTTTATTTTTGTATTAGCTACGTCATTGGTATATTGCGCGCACCAAAATCTATCCCCAGTCATCTCGCGCGCCTGAAAGTTAAATTTTCCCGCGGCAAATTGCGCGCATAAAATTGCTACACCCGCGTGTGCGCACCGGGTAAGGATAAAACGCGGATGCGGATGACGGATGACGGATGGCGGATACGGATGGCGGATGGCGGATGAGAAAAGGCGGATGAGAAAAGGCGGATAGAGGATAAAACGCGGATGGGAAAAGGCGGATAGAGGATAAAACGCGGATGAGAAAAGGCGGATAGAGGATAAAACGCGGATGAGAAAAGGCGGATAGAGGATAAAATGCGGATGGGAAAAGGCGGATAGAGGATAAAACGCGGATGAGAAAAGGAAAGTAGGTCTGTATGTAGAAATTTAGAATTAATAGTCTCTCGCAGACTCTCCACTGCGGGCGAAAGACTATAATATAATTCAAACAGCGCTAATGTAATTGTTGTTGTTTCCGAACGCATGAGTTTATAAAGATATCAACTATATTCCAGGCGTCATTCTATAAGCAAGAAAATATGCAATAAAATTAAAATCTGAAGTAAATTAAGATTGAAGCTTCACCACGAGTAACTTGATTCAGGTACGCTCAGCGTGTCGTAAATAAACTGTCAGAGAGTCAGAATATTACAGCTTGTCCGGGAAAACATTGTTTAATTGAACAGGAAACGACAAAACAACAGCCGTGGCCGGAGAAAAATTATTGTTGAGTTGTAACTCTTCGTGGGAAAAGTGTTATTGAGATAATGTATTATAAAAATGTCACAAAAAGGGCAACCAGTTGTTATCTCTGGTTAAGATATATTCGGACTCAAACTAATTCTATACGCGGACAGCACTTTGTGACCAGCTGCACGTTGTTCTTTTCCGAGCACTTTGTGACCAGCTGCAGGGTATGTTCTTTTTGTTCTTTTCCGACCACGAGAGTTGAAAGCAATGACATCGTAGTCGTGTTATATGATGTAAGTTTGTTTGCTTGTTAATATGGCTTTTAAGTTACGGTTAAAGTACCTTATTAATTTTTTTTTATTAAAGTGCCTAATTAAGTTTTAGTTATTTACTGAACTTCGAAAATGATTAGGAATGATAATTTAGAGCTCCTTCAAGTTACTATAGAGCGGCATACTAGCATAGTCCTGGAACGAATTGTCAGATGAAATAAGAGATTTTAACAATTTTTTAGTTTTAATGCATCAGTCAAGAGACGTTTTTA
This sequence comes from Chrysogorgia sp. JL179-B06, assembly GCA_035772405.1. Classification (NCBI taxonomy): domain Eukaryota; kingdom Metazoa; phylum Cnidaria; class Anthozoa; order Scleralcyonacea; family Chrysogorgiidae; genus Chrysogorgia; species Chrysogorgia sp. JL179-B06. The sequence continues at coordinate 5,742,655 of JAYKKM010000437.1, read as the reverse complement.
CGCGCGTCTAATTTGAATATCATTAGATAATCCATGGTTGTATATAGTATAATGTATATATTTTACGTCTGTCTCTCATTTTCAAAATGTATGAAGAATTTTAATTAAAAATTACAGAATAACTAAAAAATTTCTGTTTCGGTCATTTGTTTGATATTGCGCATTTATATAATTTTATGGTTTTTGTAAAATATACTTTAGATATTTTTCTTTGGATATTTCATTCTATTATAGTTCCGATTCTATCATTCTATTTTCGTCCATCGTTCTATTTATCATTCTATTGTAGTTCCGATTGCATGTTTCAAAGCCTGGACATTTTGAGATATAATAGTCACCATTTCTGTACCATGAAGGTTTATAGGAATATTTAGAAAAAGAAGCACGTCACCACGTCAACTTTGAAGTTAACCAGAAACAGAAGACTTTATTTTTTCGCCTAATGCTCTATACCGATTAAATATACACAACTCATGACAGTTTTTTCGCACACTTGTGTTGGTCTGTAAAATAAGCTGCCTAAATCTACAATAAGCCGCCTAAATCTTTCGCCCGCGCAGTGGAGAGTCTGCGAGAGACTATTTCTAGACACAGACCTACTTTCCTTTTCTCATCCGCGTTTTATCCTCCATCCGCCTTTTCTCATCCGCGTTTTATCCTCTATCCGCCTTTTCCCATCCGCGTTTTATCCTCTATCCGCCTTTTCTCATCCGCCATCCGTATCCGCCATCCGTCATCCGCATCCGCATTTTATCCTTACCCGTGCGCACCGCGCGCTATGCCTATGATTAGGCTGCGATCCCTATGATCCCGTTTATTCTGTCAGTTTTGAGTGGATTTGAAACTTAAACAACGTATTAGTGAATTGAAACTTAAACAACGTATAAAAACACGGTGTTAATTGAGGGTGTTGATACCGTGGTTTGAGAGGATGGATTTTTGGCAAATCATGTCACTATATAGACGCTCCTAAACACTAAGTATAGGTTAGTTACCGAAACCGAGGTAACTACGTTGGTTATATTGAACGTACTAGTTACCGAGGTTGAGGTAACTACTTAGTTCATTTTGTTATGCTAGGTGATTTAACAAAATGGATAATTGCGTGACTTATAATAACCGCGGTACATCAAAGAGAATCGTCTTCAAAATGAACTAAGTATATTTTTGGAATTACGGAATCGCGCGTAATGTAAATTCTAACGAGCGCTTGTAAACCTCTTCAGTCAAATTAATCAATTGTGTAAAACAATACAAACCTGACGTCTTTGTACAGAAAAAAATCCCATGCCGAGGCGTGGCATACCACTTTGCGGTCTTTAGGCTTTTTTAGAAGCGATTTCACGTAGAAACTTGTGGGCATTCTCTCCAAGCCCAGCGAAACGAAAAATGATTCTGCCAATTCCGTCAGCTTCCGTGACGTATTGTAGCGATTGTCCTTCCTTAGGTTCGAGGTCACATCCAAATTGGATTTGTTCTTGTACGGTTCGACGAGATCGTATATATCCACCCAGTTCTGTGCCCACATGTTACCCAGCAAGTGAGCTTCGATGTAATCGTGGGAGGAAACCTTTCCTGGGTAGATCTTAATCAACTTGTGGCGAACGTAAGCGTGTAATTCAAGGTAGAGCGGTCTCAGATCGTTCCAAAGCTTTTCCGCGAACGCGGGAAAGTCGCCCACCTCGTACCAAGAGCGCCACCATTCTCCGACATCCTTAAAGCCGTTTTCTTTTGCTCCCTTGTTCGTCAATGCCACGTATTCTCTGTAGCTCTTCCGAATTAGACGCCCCGAAACGTTTCTCCAACCCCACCACGCTCGAAGTAACTCGGAATAGTTGCGCGACTTCGCCATTATATTAGTCAGCTCAGGACTCAAGGAGTCGTTGCCAACAGTGGCAGTGCTATAAATGCTCTCCATTTTCGATTTAAGTAATTCGACTATTGCGCGTTCTCTTGTGTTCTTCAATTGAGCTGAGGTCGATATTAATTTAAGCTGTCGGGCGGTATCGTCTTTGAGTTTGTTCACGTCCAATTTCGACACGTTTTTACGGAACTCGTCGTATAATATGCTGTACTTCAAATTGACGTTGATATTCACTTGGCTGTTGTATTCTGTCAGGTTAGTCTGGTATGCCCAAGCAGCGACATTTGTATCGTAGTACCTTTTTAACGCTATAGTGCTGTAATGATCCAGAAACGCTTCGGCTTTGGCTTGCTCTTCTGCGTCGAAGGCTTTGGTGGTGTACACAATTTTCAGGAGCAAGACAGAGATAAGGATACGAGTTACGCAGCATATCTGCGAGGTCTTCATGGTTCATTTGTCTGACGCAAGTGTCCAGAAACGTTTAAAATAATCGATATTATAAATTTCGCGATGCGGATCTTATTTCATCACCCGTTGAGATCCAATCTGTTTGCTAGATTTCGTTGATCTTCCATAGAAGAACAAGACAAGTATACTACTCAAAACGTATACGCAATAACCCCTCGTCCGCCTGTCCGTTCAGACTAAATTTTTAATCGCATTCAGAATGGTCCCCAGTGCCCCTTTGTCGCACGTCTGTATATATTCGTGGATCACAAATTAAATCGCAATAAAGGCCGGTTCGTCGTAGATTTTGAACGTAATCTCAGTCAATAACCAATTTCAATTCTGAAAACAGATTTGGAATTAGCTACTATATACCCTTCGTAAAAACCTGTTTATGAACTTATAGTCATGTAATAATAATAATGTTTATTGAAACTCTCTTGCAGTATATTTTACTGAATTAATGAGTCTATAGGTAGACAACTTTCCCTTGCTAATCTTTTTATATGTAAAAGAAACATCACAGATCATGACCTTGGGGGCTCCTCTACCTCTCTACCTTTACCTAGAACTGAAAATCTTAAGAAAAGTTTTTGCTATGATGGAGCTAAACTGTGGAATTCTCTACCCGCAGATTTGCGTGAATCAAATTCATTACCAATATTCAAAAATGGAATCGACGCTCACAATTTTTAATACTATACAGACCTTTTAATTTAATATATTATTATCGATTTGTATATGTAGAACTAGCTTCTGTTTTTAATTAGTAAATCATTCATTTTTTAATTAGTAAATGTATATATTTGAACAAATAATGTAATCCACACGCCCCTTGTGGAAACCAGCTTTTAAGTTGACGGGGCTAGCCGCTAGCGTGTGATTTTAAATAAAGTTTACCTAACCTTACCAACTACCTAGATTATCATACTAAAATATCTAAAACTATCTTTACATCAATTTATAAATTAATACAACTGTTGAATCTATATAATATATATTAAAAACATTAATAATATTTAAAAGTAAAAGAATTGTTCTGATCAATTATCGTTCTACATTTAGTAGTATTTCCGAAATGGACAGTATTGTTATCCACTTCGTAGGCTATACCTGCGTTCGTTCATCTTAGGTTTTGGGAGCATAAAATGTAGAGGGTGATTTTTCTTCTTCATTTTTGACATATATTCTTTGCATAAATATTCGCGTCTGCTCTCTAATGTTGGTATCTGTGCCAGGATGAGCGCCTCGTCATAACTTTCTGTTAATGGGAAAGTGATGCGAAATGTCCTTCTCTGAATTGATTCTATCTTTTTAGACAAATAGTCAGGGATCGCTTGCCATATTGGTACCGCATATTCTAGTACAGGTCTGATAGTTGTTAAATATACTTTCAGCATGTTCTTTTGCTCAACACCAGCTCTGCGAACGACGCGTAGGGAGTATAGCTTCTTACATGCTTTTTTGTAAATATACTCAACATGTTTATTCCACTTAAGGTCCTCACTCAATTGTACTCCTAGTAATTTATAGTTATTTACCCTTTCTACTACGTTGCTGCCTACTGAATAGGTCTTAATATAAAATTGTCATTTAAGTGGATTGAGCTTCGTGTTACGATTCATAGAAAATTAGTATAGTTCATCTACCGTAGTGTTCAAATAGCTAATTGAGTTCCTGGGAATAATCTCCAATGCAGATGTATCGTCGACGTACTTTGTTCTCAAATGCCAATCAGATATTAGATTATTTGTCATAACCGAGAAAAGAACAACACCAAGTTTAGTTCCTTGAGGTATACCACCATTAGGAGATTTCCAGTCTGATAAAGTTTCCCCTATTCTTACAACCTGTTTTCTATTGGCGAGGAAAGCGGTAATCCAATTGAGTAAAGCAGGGTGAATGTTCAATTTTATCAGTTCCTGCATGAGGATATTATGATTAATAAGGTCAAAACCTTTGGTAAAATCTGCAAAAAAGATACGGGCTCCAGCATTTCCACTATCAAGGGCCTCATAAATGGGTTGAAGTATATATATTAGTGCATCTGTTGTGGAGTGGCCCTTGCACGCAAACTGCCGGGGGTCAATTTTTCCTGTCAGCTGTGATAGAAGTCTCTTACAGAAGAATCCCTCCATAATTTTAGCCAAGGTGCAGGTAAGGGATATTGGACGTAGGTCACTTTCAATTGACTGTGGTGGCGTCCCTTTCGGTATAGGCGATACAATTGAGGACTTGAGTAATTCTGGGATATATCCTTCTCTCATGGACTGGTTGTAAATATCCTGTTTAACCAATGAAATCTCCGGAGCAAATTCCTTTAGCAGTCTATTTGGAATTTCATCTGGTCCAACAGATTTAACCACCTGTATAGATGATAATGATCGATAAACCTCTGCTTCAGAGGAACTCGTGGGGCACATGTTGAATTGGACTAGAAGGCGATAGCGATGGAAAATTCTCAGTTATGCTGAGGAAAAGTCGTTGATTTTTGGAATTGGTAGTACCACCCCTGTTGAATGTCTTGGCCCATAAGGCTTTTTATTTGTTTCCACCATTTTCTGGGATTAGTATGTCCTAAATCAGCAACTTTATGTGTATAATAATAAGACTTGGCTGATTTAATTTCACGCTGGATCTTATTCCTCCAGTGTTTATACATGGAAGAACTTTTACCATGTCTCAGGAATGCGGTTTTGCGTTTTCTGATCCATATCTTAAGTTTCTTTGTCATCCAAGGGCGGTCTGTTTGGTGGACTTTTACTGTCCTTTGTGGCAGATAGCGATCAATGCCTTGCTTTAGCTCTGTAATGAACAGTTGGAATTTATCTTCACAGAACTGGGTTCCAGTCTTTCTGGGTCATCCAACGACCAAAGGCTCGCCAGGCGCTTTCCCTCATATCACGAGTTATAATTTTCTTAGTTACTTGCTTCTTTTCATGTCCTAGAAGTGGCTTAGCCAATATTGTATAATGATCGGAAAGTGCAATTTTCGGTAGCTGGGACACTGAGTTCGAATAACTTGGGGCTATTTGTCAGAAACCAATCCAGGATACCAGAATCCCTTGTTTTAAAGGTGACAAGTTGTTTGAGACTTTGAGATGATTTGCTTGAGTAAGATATTTTGATTTCAATCCAGTTGATGTAGGATTAAAGTCACCGGTAATTAATACAAGAGCATTTGGTTGTTTGGATATGCTGTCGTAAAATGACATTTTCAGGTTCGCGGTTAGAAGTCGTGTGATATATTACAGAAAGTATAATGGATGTTATATTCCTTGGTAAACATTGGGGTCTCATTGAAATCCATAAAGATTCGACGCCTTCTTCATCACAATGATCTAGCCGTCTACAGGGGATTCTGTTATTTAAAAAGATGCACACTCCTCCCCCCGTTGTATTTGTCCGATCTTTCCAAAATAGATTGTATCCAGGGATAGAAACAGAAGCATCTGGAACATTTGGCACATTATTAATCGCCATGTTTGAATTTTTATTTGAAAATTTACTTATAAACTTTTGGTTAGAAATAGATCACTGGCTTGGCGTGGGGACTAGAAACACGCAAAACATCGTGGGGTGAACCTGTGTGAGGCGTATTATTATGTTGTTTTAATTAGCCTCACTGACGAGAAAGGCAGCGAAAAGATTGTCAAGTGAATAATACAAAATTAACTACAGAATAAAAGAACACAGAAGAGCCGTATCTAATTTCGCTCAATATTCAAAAGTTGCTCAACATGCGGAACAATATGATCACCGTCCTGATTTTGACAATGTTGCTGTCATAAATAAAACGAGAAATTACCATGAACGAATGTTTTTGGAGGCGTGGTATTCCCAAAAGAATCCCAATTCAGGAAATAATCACATACAAATTCCTAAAATCTATAAATCACTTTCTTAGCTAATCTGATACATAACCTTGAACCTGTATAAGTTAGCTTGACTTTTAATCGTTTAACATTTTAACCGACGAAGACCAGAGTTTTTTGGTTCGAAACGTCTTTTAAGTTTTTAATAAACGTTTTATAACTAGTCAGTGTCAAATCATGTCAAATGAAACAATTTTACCTTTCTGATACTTGTGTTCATATATATATATGTATATAATTTAGATTGAATGTATTGTCGCAACTCCGAGTTTCACTATATCAGTATAGGTAAAATTATTTCGCATAGAGCGTGAAACTCGAAGTAGCGACAATACATTCAACCTAAATTCTAATTCCGCTCTGCCTAGAATGGTATTGAGCGCTCTTCTATCTTACGCCAACATTGTGACTATTTTGTTACAAACAGTTTTTAGTATATATATATATATATATATATATATATATATATATATATATATATATATATATATATATATATATATATATATATTATATATATATATAAATATATAAATATAAATATATATATATAAATATATATATATATATATATATATATATATATATATATATATATATATATATATATATATATATATATATAATATATATATATATATATAAAATATATAAATATATAAATTATATAAATTATATATTATATAAATTATATAATAACCACTCTTGTTTTTAAATAAATAACATTAATTTTATTTAACACACAAACATTTTCGCTGTTCTTAGCTCTTCAGGTGTGGCTGGGTAATGTGTTCCCATATACTAGTGCCAAGTAGTGCAATATGTCAATCGTCGACATGAGATTTCTAATCAGATAAAAATCGGATTAATTTAGGTATAAGGGAAAAGGAAATTACTGTATGTTGGGCACGTCCCCCCCCCAACTTTTATGAATAGTTCCCTTTCAAACATGAAGTTAGTGCCCTCTTGAACAAAGAATATATTATAGACAAATAGTATATATGTGTGCCCTTGAAAGCTTGTGCCCCCCGACTTAAACGTGCTTCTTATGCCCCTGATGACAGATAGTTGAATATCGATGAGTTTTACAGAAAAGCAAGTGGTATTGCCTGTTGGGGAATACTGAACTGTATCGAAAGCTCTTCTACGACATTAATAAATTATTTGTAATTGAAATTCTCATCTGCTTTTGTGGTAGTTGTTAACACACTAACCACAAATAGCTAAGCATAATAGAGTAACGTATTTATCTTGGTTGGTTAAAATATATTATTACTTAATCGTAATTGTCCATCCAAGTTAAATAAAGATTATTAGTGCTCAAACGGGTGTTGTTGCCAAGACGATTAACTTTTTATAAACTTTTTATATCAGTAGTGACTGGCCTCATTTGATTTATTTCCTTTATATTATTAGTGCTGTTCAGTTAAATTTTTATTTTCAATTCTCTCAGGGTGATTGATATACATTCTATATGTTTAGTGTTGCTCATGTTCGTCAAGAGGATTTATTTTAATAAAATAATCGGATTAATTCCTATTATAAAATGCATGCAATCAATTAGGGCACCCTTTAGAGTAACACCCTCGATCTATAGAGTAAATCAAACATGAAAGTGTTATCCGTAAAAATAATCAGAAGGAACCAGCAGAAAGACTATTAAAAAGCTGCTGAAGCTAAGACTAATGCGTCTAGGTACGTGTATACAAGTTTATATTATTGTAGTTGAAAGTTACATGTGAGTTACGAGTGTGATAAATAGGAAATTTATTTATTAAGGGTTATATATGTAGGTTAAGTTAGGTTTAGGTATTAGATTCAGGCTATACTTGTTCAGTGTTGAGAGGACCTCTTCTAAGAACAGGGGGATTAAAAACATGGACGAACTATATTGACGGGTTTCCCAGGTAGAGTTTATGGAACTACAAATTCATTAAAGAAAAAATTAAGTTTGTATAATATGAAAGAACTCGTAAAATGATAGAGTAACACCTTTTAAAACTTTTCCGTATCTTACTTCGTTTTTCAAATATTTCAGTTGTTTTATATGTAAATGAGATGGGTAGAATTTCACTCATTAAAAATGTCTTATATCTCAGTGTTTGCTAAGTTTACAACGTTCATTATCATGAGGAGAATATTTTAATGACCTGACGTTAGAGACCTGCATCTCATTTCCATATCAAACAAAGTGAAATATTTCAAAAACGAAGTAAAATACGGAAAAGTTGTTAAAAGGTGTTTAATACTGTTAATACTCGACTATCATTTAACGAGTTCTTTCATATTAGACAAACTTAATTTGTGTTGCCAATGTCCTTTAAACGCAATTTATCTATTGTTGAAAATGAGTATTAGTTTTACAGTACGTGTTCACGTTTTTTAACTCTTTAATATTCAAACATATATACGCGCTCACCCCAAGTAACAAAAATAGTAAAATCCCCAAGTCTGGCTCGTTGTCTCACAGTAATTAACCGATCTCATGTGTTCTCTGTCAACTCTCTTCGGTCATCTATTTAGTGTACATTCTTTGATTATCTAATTTCCTCACATTTCACCCAATTATGTATCACTCAACACTCTTAACTCATGAGATTGTGAACATAGTTCTGCAAAGATCATACATGTCCAATATAACCATTGGTATGCAGCTGCTTCAGGTGGTAACAGGTAGTATAGTGGCTTCACGCTGCTACCCAGGTATAACCCACTCTCCTCCGCAGAGGCTTCTTGCGCTTTTTTTACAGTTCGGGAAATAGTTTGGGCAGCACCACCTATAGTATTACCCGAACTCTAAAAAAGCGCAAGAAGCCTCTGCGGAGGAGAGTGGGTATAACCATTGACATGCAGCTGCTTCAGGTGGTATAGTGGCTTCAAGCTGCTACATGGGTAGTATCATATGTCCCATTGTCCCTTAATGCACAATGGTATTATTTTTGGATCTATACCTTATAATTTCCTCGTTCTCAAAAAGATCGCGCATCACATTATAAACAAAGGTATACCGCATTATCTCTGTGATATCGCTATTGAATGAAACAATATTATATGTTGTTGCCTCGTTCTACTTCAAAACTACGCAACATATCGCTATTGAATGAAACAATATTATATGTTGTTGCCTCGTTCTATAGTCAAAACTACGCAACATATCCGCGCTATTGAATGAAACAATATTATATGTTGTTGCCTCGTTCTACTTCAAAACTACGCAACATATCGCTATTGAATGAAACAATATTATGTTGCCTCGTTCTATTTCAAATCTACGCAACATATTACATATCGCTATTCAATGAAACAATATTATATGTTTTTGTCGTGCGGTCGTTCAATTTTATAAGCCATTACTATTTCTGTCAATACTTTATAAATAGACAGTTTATAACGCATTATTTCTGTCAATACTTTATGTGAATTGATTGGGACGTTCTCAACTAGACGACGCATTACATAACTATATATTATAGACAGTTTATAACGCATTATTTCTGTCAATTCTTTATATGTGATTCATATAGACAGTTTATAAGGCATCATTTCTGTCAATACTTTATATGATTGCCTCGTTCTCAAAAAGACCACGCATTACTACATATAGACAGTTTATAAGGCATTATTTCTGTCAATACTTTATATGATTGTCTCGTTGTCAAAAAGTCGACGCATTACTACATATAGACAGTTTATAACGCATTATTTCTGTCAATACTTTATGTGATTGCCTCGTTCTCAAAAAGACGACGCATTACTACATATAAACAAAGTTATGGCATTATTTCTGTCAATACTACTTTATGTGATTGTCTCCTTCTCAAAATTCCAAAAAGACCACGCATTATTACATAGAGAAAATTTATAAGGAATTTCTGTGTCAATATTTCATGTGATTGTCTCGTTCTCTAAATTATAAGACCAACCATTATTACATATACAAAAATAAGAACCACGCATTACATTTACACAAATTTATCACGCATTATTTTTCGTGTCTAGAGTTTATACGGATACGGTTAGCGGTAAGGTATAGGGGGGGGGGGGGGGTTACGTTGGGCATCGCTTTCGAAAATAACCCTCGCTATTATATATATACACAAATTATAACGTATTATTCTTGTGTCTACACTTCATGTGATTGCGTAGTTATATAACAGGCCACGCAGTCGCAGTGCATTAAGGAACTTGCGAAGTTTCCATCAACATTACACACAAATATTGTTATTTTTATTTATTTTTATTATAAATTCATTTAAATTGGTTTAGTTCTAAAATAACAACAAGAACAATGTTTATCTTATATCAATGCTCAATAGTCACTCAAGCAACTCAATGAATAAATAATGTCATATCTCATAGTGTTGTCAACAACTCAACAGTGTTTTTCAAAAATGGCGAAATCCAGCGTACTGCGTATATAAGCTCTTCATTTCCGCCTATTCATAATCCATCTTCAACAACAACGCTTGCTTCCAAACAGGTTTCTTTTCTGAGACATTTGTAGGTATCGCGTTTTAATTGTGGCAATATTTCATTGATTGCGTCGCTATAAAAAGACCATGCATTAATTATAGTCATGACCATGTTTATAACGCATTACTCTCATACTGCCTCCGTGCGTGCCTACGAAGTCCCTCTTATCTTTAGACAAAAATATTTCAATATTTTATTGCGTTCGACGAAGGAGAACGCATTCTAATCTTGCATGTTATGGGTTACTCTGCTTTACCCAAGATAAAATCTTTACCCTTTTTGAATAAATTACCGTTTTGGAATTTGGAGTAAATTATGGGATTAGGCCTCGGGACAGACACAGGAGCAGTGGATACGAGGTTGCCTGCACAAGTGTTCAGGATTAGGCGCATGCCTGGAGGATGAAATAAAGAATAATCACGTATAAAGGCAATCATATAGCCTTGTAATATTAAACTATATGGTACTCATGTGGCGCGTTTATAATGTCAAAATTAAATATGACCATTTGAACGCCATACATCTAATTCCAACAACATTTACTCGAAACGAGCAAGCCTCGCGAAGCGGCACATTTGCGAAATCGAACTTCACGTTTATAATATTTGCTGACTTATCTAGCGGTCATATTTCAAATCGAACTAACGAGCGGGAATGCGGGATGTCACCATATTTACACGAAACGAGGTTGGAAAGCCTCGCGAAGTTATAAATTTTCCATTCAAGCGACAATTTTGCCAAATCGAACTTCACGTTTGTAATATTTCTGAATTGAACGATTTACAGGTATCTGGCGGTCAAGCGGTCATATTTCAAATAGAACAAATCCTAATAATATTAAAGTACGGAAATCATGCGGGATATCACCGTTGTCAAAAACATCGAGGTACAGGGCTCCATCAATGGCGCTGTAATATATTTATTAGCTATATTTATTTTCATAATTCGTTACATCATAATTTTATGTTTGTAAACAAATCTTCGTTCACCATTCACTTGCGATAGTAACTTCTACTATTATAACATATCTTTATTTAAATTATTAGACACACTCATGTAACTCAATGACAGCTTAATGTTGTCAACACTGTCTTTAAAAAATGCCGAAATCACATTTTCGCTTCCGCCAGTTCGTAATCCACCCTGACCCATAAAACATGCTTCCCAACGGTTCTTTGTTTTTGCGACATTTCATGCCATTGCTGATAGGTTAAGCATCGTGTTTCATGTATTATAGAAACGTGCGTAATCAACATCATTCTTTTGACGCAAACACTTTGTCCTTTTGCGTTACTAAAAAGCATAAACCGAACAACCGAAGGCATGACACGTTCACAAAATAAGCTGTATCAAATTGAGAAAGACTTGCAAGAACGTTATCAAACCGATATTGACTGGACATTTTTTATTCCATCTTCCATTGGCTCAACTTCCCCTTCAGCAGTGATCGTCATTCCGCTATTGAGTGTGTCGTACCAGCATGAAACGTGTTGTATACACTACACAGCTGTCTTTGTCTTAGCCTGCGTGCATATATTTGTCTTAAATGGTAACGCCGCGCAAGAACAAATTCTTGTTTGTAGTATTTTAGGATATTTATGTCTATCGCAGTGTCTTCAGTACTAAGAAGAAACTCCTTCTTAGAAAACGTTTCATCATACATCCGCGCACTTCCTTCACTGCAAAACCCATAATGCTCATACACTTTGTCTTTGCATTTCCCGCATCGCTTTGTCAAACGACAACCGACGTACGTTCCACGAACGGCATGGTATACCAGAACCCTTTTAAACGAACCGTCTAACACCAATTGTCGATTACACTTTCTACAATTTTGTAATTCGCTAACCAAAATGGCAGAGATCGGGAAATCTGAGTTTAAACAAGCGCTGTTGAGTTCCTCAAACGACGGCAACTGAGTTTCCATACATGTACTCGAAGTTCTTGCTTTCCAAAATAAACCATTGCACGTCTTTTTCTTCAATTCGCTCTCCGAATATAAATTTACAAACAAATTCACAAAACGAAATAACTTTAAAATACACAGCGCCCAACAACTGATAAACAAAAAACCATCTAAAATATATTTCATGCTATCACTTATAAGGACGCCATGTTGAACAATAGTAGATTCGTTCCAGGACTATAATTTCACTGCGCACCACTATACCACCTACACCATTTACACCACTTACAATGCCATACTCTAAGATGGCTTAGACCAGTCTACCAACTGTTACCACCCGACACAGGTGGTAAGCAACTGCTAGCACCTGCTACTCCTGCTACTACCTGACACAGGTGGTAAGCAGCTCCTAGCACCTGCTACCAATTGCACCATTTACACCACTTACAAGCCCATATACTAAGACCCCTTAGACCAGTCTACCAACTGCTACCACCTGACACAGGTGGTAAGCAGCTGCTAGCACCTGCTACCAATTGCACCATTTACACCACTTACAAGCCCATATACTAAGACCCCTTAGACCAGTCTACCAACTGCTACCACCTGACACAGGTGGTAAGCAGCTGCTAGAACCTGCTACCACCTGACACAGGTGGCAACCAGCTGCCAGCACCTGCTACCAATTGCACCATCTACACCACTTACAAGCCCATACACCAAGACCCCATGAACCAGTCTACCATCTGCTACCACCTGACACAGGTGGTAAGCAGCTGCTAGCACCTGCTACCAATTGCACCATTTACACCACTTACAAGTCCATACACTAACACCCCTTAGACCATTCTACCAACTACTACCACCTGACACAGGTGGTAAGCAGCTGCTAGCACCTGCTACTACCTGACACAGGTGGTAGGCATCAAATAGTCAGTAATAACAAACCACCTGTAACAACTGGAAACCAATCTAAGTAGTATAGAAAGTGGGGCTACCGGCGCATTTTTCCATTTTTTCATGCTTCGCAATCAAAATGTGAAAAAGTTCGCCGTTAACCCCACTTTCGAGACTACTAACAGTGACGTGTCACAGGTTTGGGAGCGTAGAAACGCGTCTCACAGACTCCAAACCACGTGGTATATCGCTTGGCATGGTGTTGTTACGAGCGGTATCTTCGTTTACAGCAGCACCACATCAATACGTGTTATTATTAGTAGTCTATAAATATAATCACTTTTTGTAGTCTCACAGACTCCAAACCACGTGGTTTATCGCTGTTGTCTCCACTCTTGAGACTACTAACAGTGGTGTGTCGCGTGTTTTTGACGTGTGGAAACACGTCTCACGGACTCCAAATCGTGTGGTATATCGCCATTGTCCCCACTTTCGAGACTACTAAAACGAGACGAAATAAAATTCGTTAAAGTTAGGCGTGTGTCAGCTATAGTGGGCTACAGAGCGAGGTGTCTGGATGTGGGGCTGCTGCAGGTGAGGATGTCACTCGTAACAAGACTGTGTCAAGAAATATTGTGAGTGGTCCTGATATGAACTTTATTTCAAGTCATGAGTCGAGTGGGGCTCGTGGTTTGAAAAGGTCTAAGGACTTAGCTATATTAAATAATAAAACGACTCGTGTGAAAATGTCTGAGAGTAAACGTAACTCTATTATGGATGGTAATATAGCTCGTAGTGGTACACTATCGAGTGGTGGTGCACGTGGTCCTGATATGGGTTCTGGTAACTTAGTTATACCGAATATTAAGATGAGTTTTCTAGAGAGGATGTCTAACTATCTAGCTGATGCTAAAGTATTGGGATATAAGTGGACGGACCTTATTAGAAGAGTGTCTAGAGAGAACGTCATTAGTAGAGTCACCAGATTTAGGGAGGTCAGAGAAGTTCGAAAGGCTAGACGTGATCTTAAACGATACGTGAGGAGGTCACGACTAAGTCAGGAGGCCTCAGACAAAGAGTACAAGAGAATCACTAGTCTTATTGCTAAGGTGAAACGTCCTACTGTAGTACAAAGGAGAGTTGCTCTCAAAGGGTACACCAAGTCGTATAGTGTCAAGGTAATCGACAATAAGGATTCACTAAAACAACTAGTCAGGACTAGAGGAGTAGTGGGCTCAACTTTACAGAAAGAGCTAGAGAGACTGAAAGGTTTGAAGTTTTCCGAGACATTGAAAGTGACTCTAGAGAAACAAATTGGTGACAAGAAGTCTTTGTTTAAGACAGCCTTCTTCAATAGTGTGGTCAAAACAGTGGTTAGTAGTGTCGATATTAGTGGGACTACGAGACAAGCTAGTGAGGAGATATTAAATCGTATACAGTACCGCTCAGAAGTAACCTAACACTGCGGTTGCGGTGAGGTAGCGGTGGAGATGCGGTGAGGTTGCGGTGAGGTTGCGGTGGAGATGCGGTGAGGTTGCGGTGAGGTAGCGGTGAGGAAGCGGTGAGGTAGCGGTTAGGTTGCGGTCTACACATCTAACCGCAACGGTCGACTAAACGCTTCGGGTTCCGAGTTCATCCGACCAAAAGCCGGCAGCAGAAAGACATGACGCGGACGTCAAATAACTTGCCGTATCAAGTTCAAAACAAAGGGAATTATTAACTGGTAATCATTGGAGCAGTTTTGAAGTCATTCTTATATTAGTCTCTGTATTCTGCATACAATGTATAACGATTTCGTGGTTGAACTCCTAACAACGACGACGACGTTGGTACAAATGCACAAACTGAAAGCCTGTTATGTTGGAATTTATCAAATAATGTTAACAATAATATCTCCCGAAATAGTCTTACCAAATAACTATTATTGCGTGAAAGCATTTTAGGAGAAGAAAATTTAACGGGCATCTTGATACGATTTACGATTATGTTATAACTGTTGTGTTTCGAGCCGTTTATTGACCCAACGGCATGTTTTGCTGCCGTCGCATGTTTTTTAAACTCATCGGGTATATTATATTATACTCATCCCGTTTCAAACGTCGAACTTATCATGTGTCGAACTTATCATGTGTCGAACCTAGATACGTGATAAATTCGACGTTTGAATAAGTCGCACTTTAATCGATATATCCGACCAAAGCGGTCGAACTTAATAATATTGCGGTCGATCTTATCACGTGCATATAATACGGTCCATTGACAAGTTTCAAAACTCCAAATCCGTACTACGTTAAAAAATATTGTTTGATGAACTACTGTATATCATTGGCATTGCTATCCGACATGCTTATCATGTATGTAACTGATTGCTCTTATGTGAACTATAAGATAACGTAAAAAACCTCAAGTTAAGCCAGAGCTTTTGACATGTGTATTGTCAATTTCCGTTTAATTCGGCACATGGCGCTTTCGCCATGGTGAGAAGAGCATGCCTGGAGACTGGCAGGCGCTCTCATTGTAAAGACTTAAAACTGTGAGTAATTATCTAATAACTAATACCGCCGTGCAATATATACTATAAAATCATGAGGGAGTACACAACTTTTCAAAGAGAGTACCACCGGAGTGACCCGTGAGTGACCGGACAAGTAAACAAATCCGCAACGAGCGTCCGATTTATTTTGTCAGGCTAAACTGCTATAGTACTGCTAGAAGATGGTAACCATTAACAACTTCATTAACCACTTTTGCATTCTGCGTCGACATATAGCCCAACTTTATCACTTACCTGAAAATTGATATTGAGCAATCGAAGCGCGCGGTCACTCGAAAGTGCTTCAGTTTTGTTTCAATCGTGGCAAACCAGGCCGCGTGTCAACAGTGCCAGTGGCAAAGCAGGCCAAATGCATGTCAACAGTGGCAGAAGCATGTCAACAGTGCCAGTAGCGAAGCAGGCAAGTGTCCTTTTTGTCGTCTGTGGCAATAGCGAGTCTCGGAATAGAAAATTTCATGAATACATTTTTATCAAAAATCAAAACATTTCTCTTCATGTTTCCCTGAGAATGATTGTCAAACAGAGCTTGGAATGCTTCGCATGAACGGACCCACAGACGGAGTCACGGCGTTTATATCGCCATATAGTAATATAATTTATCTGCGGCACAAGCTTCACATATTCAGACAAAAATATGTTTGTCGCGAATGGTGGTATTTCTAGACGGTATGACTTTTGATACACTGCCCTTAAAAACAATGTCGCGCTCCGCCGCTCCTTGTCTCATTCTTATCGGGAAAGAAACAAGTTTAAAGCAGATCTCGAAGTTTTAATTCCTTCCTGTTGAAGCAGATCTATAATTTTAGTGACCTGCACTCGAGAAGAAGAAAGTGAAATTATTCGTTCCCTCGCGTATCGAGATAGCTTTCCCATTGTTGCTAGATATTAAAGCTTGAAACTGTCGATTGTCGAACACACATAACTGCTTATAACGATTAACACAACGCGCAAAGGAAAAGGACGCTAAACTTCGGAAATAAGCGACTTTTTTACCACGAGGACGACAGTGAGACGATTCTTTCCCTCACGTATCGAGATAGCTTTCCCATTATCAATTTAAACACGGTAACGGTATTTGGAAACGAACTTGCCAAGCTACGACAAACGCCAATCGAAGAAGTGCAGACAACGTGCGAAGGAAGGACGCTAAACTTTGGAAATAACCGACTTCTTCCGACACTACACTCGTGAAACGACGCCATACGAACCGCGCAGCAGCGGTTGAGGTCGAACCTAGGATGATCCGCGGATGGTCCTCGGTCGATCCTCGGGTCAACCTAGGATGATCCGCGGATGACCAGCGGTTCAACCGCGGATGACCCGAGGATCATCCGCGGATCATCCTAGGTTAACCGCGGATTTTGTTAGGTTACTTCTGAGCGGTACTGTAGCTGTGTGGTTGTCAGAAGGGTCTGGGTGGGTCGTAGATAGTGTTAACGATCACTATATTAATGTGGTAGTGTATAAACCTCTTAAAGGATCGAGTTATATTGAGCTACCGGAAGAGTTGAGGAACGCGTCGAAAGGTTTGATTAATATAAAGAATGAAGATGACAAGTGTTTCATGTGGTGTCACGTGTTACACAAGTGCCCTGTGAAGAAGGATCCGCAGAGAGTGTCGAAACACAAGAAGAACGTAGGTTCTGTCAATTATGAAGGAGTGAGATTTCCAGTGGATACGAAACAGTACAAAAAGATAGAGAGGCAGAATGATATTAGCATCAGTGTGTTTGGGTATGAGGGCAAGCAGCCATTTCCTATCTACGTTTCTGAGGAGAAGTGTGAGGATCATATGGATCTGCTGCTAATAACGAATGGTGTTAAACGACACTACGTGTACATCAAAGACTTTGGTAGGTTTATGTTCGGTCAGTCTAATCACAAGTGTCGCAAGAATATTTGTAGATACTGTCTTCAATGTTTTACTACCAATGAGGTTCTAGAGAATCATAAGGAGGTTTGTATGGTGGTAAATGGTAAGCAAGCGATCAAGATGCCAGTAGAAGAAGACAGCACTCTTGAGTATGAAAATTACCACAAACAATTAGAAGTACCGTTCGTAATATACGCAGACTTCGAGGCTATCACAGAGAAGGTCGACAACGTGACGCCACTCACAGGATCGTACACCAGTGAGTACCAAAGACATACAGACTGTGGGTATGGATACAAAGTAGTGTGCTGTTACGATGATAAATATAGTAAACCAGTGGAGATGTTTCGAGGTCCGAAAGCTGTTAAGAAGTTCATGAAAAAGATGTTAGAGGAGGTTAAATACTGCAAGAAAGTCAGAAAGGAGCATTTTAATAAGGACATGGTAATGACCATAGCTGACAAGGTTAACTTCAAGGAAGCGACTAAATGTCATATTTGTGATAGGAAATATATACGTAGAAGCGTGAGAGTTAGAGATCATTGTCATGTCACTGGTAAGTATAGAGGTTCGGCACATCAGTTATGTAATAGGAACTATAGACTGACTGACAAGATACCTGTCATATTCCATAATCTAAGAGGGTATGATAGTCACTTCATAATGCAAGAGATAGGCAAGATAGGTCAGAAAATCAACGTCATACCAAATAATATGGAGAAATATATGGCATTCATGTTAGGTAAACATCTAGTGTTTCTAGATAGTTTCCAATTCATGAGCTCTAGTCTAGCCAACCTGGTGAACAACCTACCAAAGGACTGTCTCAAGTACACGTCTGAACTATTTAAAGGCGAGGAGCTAGAGTTGGTGTCGCGAAAAGGTGTGTACCCATATGACTATATGGATAGTTTTGATAAGTTTAACGAACTTGAGTTGCCATCAAAGGAGAGTTTCTACAGCATCCTAAACGACGAGCATGTGTCAGACACAGACTACGAGCACGCTCAAGAAGTGTGGAAGACAATGGGCGTGGAGAATATGGGTGAGTACCACGACCTATACCTAAAGTCTGACGTATTGCTACTGGCTGACGTGTTCGAGAACTTTAGAAGAACGTGTAAACAGTACTACCAGTTAGATCCTTGTCATTACTTCACATCACCTGGACTATCGTGGGACGCTGCTCTAAAGATGACAGGAGTGGAACTAGAGTTAATGACTAACATTGATATGTTTCAGTTCATCGAGAAAGGAATGCGGGGTGGTGTCTCCTGCATAACACATAGGCACGGAGAAGCTAATAACAAGTACATGAAAGGGTATGATAGTAGTAAACCATCGAAACATATCGTATACTTAGATGCTAATAACCTTTATGGTTGGGCTATGTGTCAGTATCTACCAACTGGTGGATTTGAGTGGGTCGAGGGTTTTGACATCAACAATCTAGATAAATATAGCAACGAATCAGACAAAGGGTTGATACTTGAGGTTGATTTAGAGTATCCAGAGGAGTTGCACAATCTTCACAACGACTATCCTTTAGCCCCTGAGAGGATGAAAGTAAGTAGTGATATGTTGTCAAACTATTGTAAGACGATCCAAAACAAGTTTAGGATATCTGTAGGAGAGGTTGCAAAACTTATACCTAACCTAAGTGATAAGAGTAAGTACGTTACTCATTACAGAAACCTACAGTTGTACAAAAGTTTGGGAATGAAGGTTAAGAAGATACATAGAGTACTTCAGTTCGATCAGTCACCATGGCTCAAGCAATATATCGACTTTAACACAGTTAAGAGAACCCAAGCAAAGAATGACTTTGAGAAGGATTTCTTCAAGCTCATGAATAATAGTGTGTTTGGAAAGACTATGGAGAATCTACGAAAGCGTGTGAATGTGGAGTTAGTAACGGACAAGGAAAAACTTAAGAAACTAACGTCAAAACCAACCTTTGTTAGCAGTAAAATATTTGACAATAACTTGGTAGCAGTTCACAAGATAAAAGAGACACTAACTCTAAATAGACCAGCATACGTAGGTATGTGTATTCTAGACTTATCGAAGACATTGATGTACGACTTCCACTACAATAACATCAAAAAGGAGTATGGCAACAAAGCCAAACTACTATTCACAGACACGGATAGTTTAATGTATGAGATTAAGACGGAGGATGTGTACGAAGACATGTACGCTAACAAAGAAATGTTCGACTTTAGTGGATATGATAAGTCATCTCCTTACTTCGACCTAACCAACAAGAAGGTTATTGGTAAAATGAAGGATGAGACATTAGGAGTCCCCATCGTTGAGTTCGTTGGTTTAAGGTCGAAAATGTATAGCTACGTAAAAGAGGACGGAAAAGGTGGGAAGACTGCTAAAGGTATCAAGAAGAGTACCATTAGAAATAATATAAGACATGACAACTATAAAAGTGTCCTGGACAAATGGTGAGCAAATGTCTCACATAATTAAAACTATTCGGAGCAAGAGCCACAGACTAGGAAGCTACGAAATAAATAAAATATCGTTGAGCTGCTTTGACGACAAGCGACATATACTACCAGACGGTGTGTCTAGCTATGCGTATGGACATTACGAAATAGTCAAGAACTAGCTGCTTAGGTTTCTCAAATGTTTTCTAGTCTTGACGTGTTTAGATTTAGAGGTCACGTGGTATGACCGATCACACGTCTCACACACCCACTTATGAGTTCTAATCCACTCTTTGGTTTGAGCTCTGGATGCTATCAAAGCTTCTTCTTTGGTTTGGTAAATTTTTGGTCTTGCCATTGTATATTACCATATATTTTATTTATCCACTCGTTGTAGTATGGATCTCCTCTCCCATCCCAACCTAGATCCTTGTATACTACACTATACAGGTTATACTCGAATCGTACCTTAACCTTACCAGGTTTGAGGTCGTTAAGACTACCTCTCAACTCTATACCTCTTCTAGAGCATATTCTTATGACATAGAAAATATATTTCGATATGTTCTTGACAATTAGTTTGTTTCTTTTAAGAGACCATATTATCTCTATAAAGTCACTGACAACTGTTGGTATGTCACTCTCGTTAACTAGTCCAGTCAACATTCTGTCTAGCCACTTACTATAACTATGAGCCGATTTTTTGTACATCCAAATGTTAGGTACAAAGTTTCTCACGCGTCCGTAGGTAGTCTCTCCACACTTGTTACAACTAAATACACCATCTTCGATTTGGGTTCTGTGGTTACTACACTCGTAACAGTATGTGGTGTCGTGCCACTTTTTTGGTGTTGCGTCCTTACTTCCGTTCTTGATCTCGTCCAATGTGTACCCTAATGTAGTACCACTCCACTTTTTTGATGTAATCTCATCTAATGTGTACCCAGCATAGAACATTCTCATTGTACGTTCGTCAACCATCTAAGTTAGTATACTATATATATCTTTAGACTGTAGTGTAGTAACTTTGTGGTTGTCGGTTAGTGTCTCCCACTCACACTTTATTGTTGTGACCTGTTTTAGAGCGTCTGATAGTAGTTGTTCCAACTTTTCTATCTGACGAGTTTGGTAAGAGAGTGTCAAGTTGCGCTTTTTATCAAATTCCATAGCCATCTCCTTCAAAGTTTTAGTGCTCATTTCTATAACACTCTATATATTAAGTAACCTAAAGGTAGTCCAACAACTCCAACGAATACCATTTGATATTCTTTCATCTCGTCCGAGGGTTTGTAATAGTCTGACAACTCAGGCTCTTTACTAAACGTCTTCCCATCATACTGTATCGTCAGTACTTGTCTTAGTTGATCCAGAGCGTGGTTCGTGTCGTTTATGTCTGCATTAGCATCTGACAACTGTTGTCTTAATTCCTGAACTTTGTCTCTCTGACGAATCTCGTTCTCATAGAACTTTTCTTTAGCTCTTGCAAGACTCTCCAATGCTTTGTTGTGTCTCTTTATCTCTGTCTCGTAGCCTGTGTGGTTTAGCTTGCTGAATATAAATCCAGCTCCTGCGAATGCTATAGCGTTGAATAAACCACCTGCTATCACACTAGCCATTATGTATTACGTTAGATTATTTTGAGAACGGGTCAATAGGTAAGTATTTCTTGCTCTGCGCCCACTTAACGAGTAGCGTCGAAACGCCTACAGCAGTCGCTAACTTGAGGGTGCCCTTCACTGATTCGGGAGTGCCTAACGGTTCTTTTAGTACTTTCTTTGATGCCATGGATACGGCTACGGCTCCAGCAGTCACAAGGGCTGCGTCGTATAGCTCGTTCATCAGTTCTTTTCTGTCTATTGATGACATATATTATACGACATGTTTTAATCGAGGCTGTCGAGTTTACGTGATGGTTTTATAACAACGGTCTTAGGCTCTTCGGTCACTACTTGTTTGTCTTGACTAATCGTGTAGTACAGTGAGCCAGCGGCTATTACCACTCCAATAGTACCTATGATGTATCCGTAGTTAAAACTATCGTCCTCACTTGTGACTCTCTCTCTCATCTTCCTCTCTTTGGCTGCTTTGGATATAGCAGCCAAGCGTTTGCCTGCCTCTACTCTCTTAGGGTCTTTAACCCTTGTTGTAGACGTTATAATAGGTACGGACTCACTGTCAGTCATCTTATACTATACGTGGTGTCTTGTTACAGATGACCTCACAGTCATCTCACAGATTATCTCACAGATAGAGTATTCGGTGAAAGTATTTTTGGTGATTAGACAGTGTGGTTTCACTCTTAAATCTTCTATTGCAGTACTCGCACAGAACTCTAGAGTCTATCATATATGTTTCTATGAAATGTATTATCTCATGTTGGTCTGAGGATAGTAACGTGTTGTACCCTTGTGATCTTAGTCTCCTTAATACCCTCAACTGGTTATTCCTAATAACCCCCATTACCTTTCGGTGTTTTGAACTCTATAGCAAAACCATTGTATCTCTTGTGTAGTTGCGGAACTATCAAGTCTGGTTGTCCACCACTGTAACCTTTCTTCCATCCATCTATTCTTTTAGTAGATGTGTCTTGGTACTCACCCAACCCTGGGATGACTATTGTTGGGTGGTACTCTCTAATGTACTTCACGATGTCGTAGTGTAAATCTGTCTCATTCATGATTGACAGTTGGTTATACTGCGTGTAAACACCTGTTTTTCTAATAGATGGTAGGACTTCTGAGAATACCCATTTTCTAAAGTTTTCTGCCGACTCTAGTTTAGACGAGAATATTAGTCTGTATAGACCACTCTCGTTTATTTGCCAAACTTGTCTATTCTGAATTTGTCTATTTTGACACTCTAAATCTCGGGTCCCAAATTGGGACCTGAGATTTTGAACCTTTCTTTTCTCATCATCTTTCACACGCTGTTGTATCGCTTTGGAAGGTCTTTTATATCCTAAGATTTCAGCTACCTCTTTTCCGTAGAACCAAATATTATCTCCATCTTTTGTAGTAGTGACTGACGTGTCGTTATTTCTAAATATTTTAGTGATACTCATCACCTATAATACACCACATGTTTTGTTTTTATGTCAGAACAAACTCCTAATTGGTGATACTTATGAGCACCTACTCTTGGAACTTGTCGACTGACATATCACTGGTTCTTACGTGTAGACCCGTGTTTAAAGGGAGGTCGGAATCGGACCCCCCTTGTGTATCGTACACTTTATTGTACCTTTTCACCATTCCATTGATTGGTGGGCATAAGTCAGTCACATTGTCGTCCAACACTTTAACGTCTGAGAGGAACATCGACTCGTTGTAGGGAAGACCTCTAAGATACGATCTTAGTTGTGTCAATATCTTTTTGTAGCTAGTGTGCGCAAACTTGCAATGCTCCACTATACTCGTCAGATTGGATTTAGCCAAGTAGCCTTGGATGATCACACCAGGACCACTAATACAAGCAATGATTAGAGGGTTAGCGGTTATCGATCCAGCTACAATCCCTACTGTCGTTAACCCTATGCTAGTCATGTTTAACGATAGTTTAACTTTCTTCAACCTCTTGTATTTCCATTTGTAACAGGCTTCTAGTTTGTGGTAGTACGCGTACAAGCGTTTGAGCTCTACCACCTCTTCCTCTGGCATATCCTTTGATATGTGATTGAAAACAACAACTGACTTCCTCCTCATATATCTTAGCTCACATCATATTCCCTCATCATATCTCTACCAACTAATATTATGTCTCGGCTCGTCATGTAGCCAGAGACAACCCTCACACCGTAGAACTCTATCAAAGACGGGTACTTATACGGTGCGAGTGGTATTTTTGGTCGATACACTCCAAAGATCGTTACGTAAGGAGACCCTATCTCTTCATGATTAGCTGTGAAGTCTGAGTCTGTTGATCTTATGTTGTTCACCTTAACGTAGGAGTTACCCATCCGCCAATGTATTGATATCATATGTCTCTTGGTGATGTCGATGTTATTTGGGATTGTGCACGTATACTCCTTTGCTGAGAGCCACCACCATATGATAATTTATCGTTTTCTCCTCCTTTGTATCCTATGTACTTGTCCCACGATCCATCATCGTTTGAGATAATTGCCTCCCAATCTATCGTAGAAACCCTCGTGACTAATCTCACTACCATAAAAACGGATATGTCACAGTATTGCATACGTGGACAGTTAAAATGCACTCCAGCTTCAAACGGAATTGGAGTTAGCTCAGGGGATAGGAAGCTATGACCATTGTTAACACCAATAATAGGACCATACGTTGGATCGTATTGCACTAACATGTTCGTTTTATCTCTAATGGTTTTCACTTTATTTGTTCCACTGTGGTACTCCACCGTACTCACAGCATGGTTTGTGACGTTAAAATCAAATAGAACGTTATAGGACTGCGTTCTAAAGTATTGCGATAAGTATACAGACTCCAACACTTTTTTATTGATAGCATCCCAATCGTCTTCTGGATCTGCTACGTTTTTGAGTGCCCTGAACGCCATATCTATATTCCCAGACATCCTCCCACCGCTAACGCTTAACTTAGGGTCACTGTCTAGATGTCTCTTCGCTCTTCTTAATATTTTGTCACTCTCGTAGTCTCTGTCCTCAAATCCATAACTTAGACTCATTATGTTATAAGATATATTTGCTTACTAAATAGCCAGACGCAACCGAAACCACTAGAACTAGCCCCAACTCTGTAGTGTTATCACCTGGTGTCACCTCTAGACGACGTTCTTGATGTGTCACCTTTGGTTTGTCGAGTGTCTCCAGATGCTCTCCACCTTCCTGGTGTGCCACGTTTGATGTCACCAGACGATTCGTCACCTTTGGTTTGTCAAGTGTCTCCAGGTGCTCTCCACCTTCTTGGTGTACTTTCTTAACCTCAGTCGTTTTCGCGTAGTTTAACCCACTGTTTACCCCAAACTTCATACTCTGTGTAGCAGTCTTCAA
Source organism: Chrysogorgia sp. JL179-B06 (assembly GCA_035772405.1). Lineage (NCBI taxonomy): Eukaryota > Metazoa > Cnidaria > Anthozoa > Scleralcyonacea > Chrysogorgiidae > Chrysogorgia > Chrysogorgia sp. JL179-B06. The sequence goes on along the minus strand of JAYKKM010000437.1, from coordinate 5,717,341 downwards.
TAGATTGTTGTACCCAGCGATTTTGTTCTTTAGGATTACAACGTTACTTGGCATTAACCACGTAGACGGTGACAGCGCAAGGTTTTGGACAACGTTAGTGTCCCTAATCGACTTGTTCATGTTGAGAATCCACGTTGACACGTCGTAGTTTATAACACTATCCTCCACCAACTTTCGGAACTCTTGTTGAGTCTCTAGACTGCCTGCAGAATCACCAACGACTGACACACGTGTTCTCGCTTGTGCACCAAGTGTGGAGTAAACAAAGGCTTCTATAGACTGATTTAGGTATTGTCGCCCAATGTTGGTAAAACCATTCGACACCAGAGGAACGTATCGTTTGTAGTCGTTCTTAACGTCGTTAATCGTGAAGACTCTCTCCTCACCTGTTGTACCATCAGCAAGGACTTTACCTTGGTAGTGATGTTTTCTGGGAATCTTGTCTGTCTTACCATACAATTCTCCAGCGTCAAACTCTCTACTTATCGATCTCATACTCTCACCACCCTCCATCCTTCTGAGAAGTCTTCTAACAGTAAAGTATAGATGAAACCTCATTACACTAGTGATAACAGGGTGAACTTCTTGCGATGGTGACAAGTGTTGTAACGACACTCCACAACAGAAACTCGCACAATACGTTGCAAACACGACCCTATAGTAGCTCTCATTATCGTCCCACTTTGACTTTGTCTTTGACGTGGTGATTTGTAATATTGGTAACTTTGAGAGAAAGTAGTTCTTTTGATTAACGAAGACTCTAAAGTTATTCACTGGGTAGTTCAACACGTTTTCCGTTGGATAGCCATCCCAAAGTCCCCAGTGGTTCTTGCGACCTTTTGATAGTGGTTGGATAGTTCCACCAGATAGCCATATTTTTGGAAACTTATCGTCGTGACCTTTTGGAGACTTGTTGTTGTGTAACCAAATCCACATACTCTTGTCGTTTTTGAAGGTATCACTAGTTATGTTAGTGCTTATGATGTCGTTGTTTCTAAAATATATGTCAACGCCATTAACCTCACCATCTTGTGAGACAGTTGGATCGAACTCAAACTTACTCAAAGTGACGTGATGGTACTTTTTAACTAGATTCAGCTTAGCCACGCGTATGGCATTAGCTATCTCTTTTTGGTCAACTATCATTGGTTTGTTTATAGTTAGATACTTAGTGTACTCCGGGTTACTCTTAAACCTACTTGAGTCTACACTAACGTCACCAATATTAGTTTTCGTCACGAAGAATATATGTCTATGCATATTGTCGTCAACATCAAGAAAAAACCTATTCTTGTCAGCATAAGGATACTTTATTTTTGAACTCATCCATCATAACATACCGTACGTTATATGAGAGTGGTAGTATTGATTAGTGGTTCAACGAAAACTATAGACCTACCAGAGTCAACTCTAGCAACTAACTCAGACCCTCACTTACTAGTGGAGAAGGCAACCATCTTTTGGAACTACGTTAACGTAACCACAGCTAACAACAAGATAACTTATAACAGTAACAACCACGTTTTTAGTCCTGGATACCACACCTTTAAAACGATTGCCGACGACTTGAGAGAGTTAGGAGACGTCAAGCTAGTGGCTAACAGATATGACTCGACGTGTACTATAACAACTGATCAGCAAATAGAACTGTTTAAATTTGGACAACTTCTAGGGTTTGACGAAAACACTACAATAACCACCACAAAAACCAGTCCTAACGTTGTGAGCGTTAACAGAGGACTGAAATACATACAAGTAACATCTAATATTGTGGACAGGTCTAATAACATAGTTAATGGTAGCAAAAGTGGTTGTATCGCAGTACTGCCAATAACTAGCACACAGACACTTAAGGGCTCTGTACAACATTTTGGTGTTGGATCTAAAATCCCAATAAACAAAGGAGTCATCAACCAACTAGAGTTCAAGATAACAGATCAGGACGATAACAGTGTTAACGTTGGCGAGGTGTTGTTAGATTTACACATCACGTAGTGTATATGGACGTAGAGCAAGAACTAAGAGATATTTACTATACAACCCATCAACTGGTTACCAATCTGCCGAGAGGCTGTACCAAAAGGTACAGGAAGGCGGTCTAAACGTTAGTAGGGTAAAGATAAAGGACTGGTTAAAATCTCAAGACACGTACACCAGGTACAAACCAGTTGTTAAGAAACACAAGTTTAGACAAACATTTGTTGACTATCTGGGTGAGCAGATACAGATGGACTTGGTTGATATGGGCAAGTACAAGCATAAGAACAACGGGTACTACTGGATACTAACATCCACTGAGATCCTTAGTAGGTATGCTTTCGCAATACCCGTCTATAGGAAAGACACGAAAAACATGACTAAGGCTGTCACAAAGTTACTAGAGAAGGCTAAGGTTAGGTTTGGCGAGTATCCAAAGCTAGCTCAGTTTGACGATGGTAAGGAATTCTACAACGTTGGTGTGAGGGACCTATTGGAGAAACACGACGTTAAGTACTTCAGCACGAACTCCGATAAAAAGGCAGCAGTCGTGGAACGGTTTAACAGAACACTCAAGACGTCTATGTGGAAGTACTTCTACAGTAAAGGAACGTACAAGTGGATTGACGTTTTAGATCAGCTCGTTGAGAATTACAACAATACCAAACATAGTACTATTCTAATGAAACCTAAAGACGTTAGTAAGAAAAACGAAAACGAAGTATGGACGACATTGTTTGGACACCATTTCGGTGACTACCCACTACCAAAGCTCAAAGTAGGTGAGACTGTTAGGATATCAAAGTACAAGAGCATATTTGCAAAAGGGTACGAGGCTAACTTCACTGAGGAGCTATTCAAAGTTACAAAGGTCATACGTGGTGACCCTACCGTATACGAGATAGAGGACCATGAAGGGGAACCTATCATTGGTAAGTTCTACGAGGAAGAGTTGTCAGCTGTCGATAAAAAAGACGATGTATATAAAGTTGAGAAGATACTAAAGAGGAAGAAGGTGGGAGGTAAGAAAATGGTTTTAGTCAAGTGGCTTGGCTATGACAGTAAACATAATTCATGGATACCAGAGAGTGATATTCAAAACATCGAGTATAGTATATAATGGCTGAAGGAGGGTTCGATGAAATCGAAATGCAACGTCTTGACGAGTTTAAGGATTATACAGACGAGCAGTTAGAAGAAGAGTTTGAGACACTTGACAATACTACACTCATAGAAGACGAAACAGATCGAGAACAAACCGTTAGATTAGCCAAAATCGCCAGGGTGGAAGTAGAGATAGAGAAGAGAGACATAGCACGCAGAGAACAAAACAGATTTATGGAGACATTATTCATAGGCAGAAAAGATGGAAAAACAGTGTTAATCACTAGTAAAGGCAGTGATGTCACCACTGAGGCTCCAGCAGTAGTGTTTGCCGAACCGGCGACATATGGTGACGTCCACGACGAGAGCTTCAATTTAGCTTTCGAAGAGGCTAGCGAAATCGAAAGAAGGTTAGGTAAGCTAAACGAACTCAACAAAGAGATTTTAGAAAATGGTATAAAAAGAACCAATCTAATAGATAGAAAAATACGTAAATTGTATAAAAAAAGACTCAGTAACGACGATGTGAATATAGTCAATAGGTCATATGTGACACCCTCAGGTTCTGTTATTTTCAAACCGGTAAATGAAAAAGGTGAATATTTGAAACCTAAACTAGTTCCAGTAATTGAAACAGAAATGGACTGGGATAGTGTATTTGGGTTAACAGAAGAAGAAAATCGTGAGTTAAGAGGTGTCCTAAACCCAAGTGATACAATCGACTCAAGCACTAGACCACAATTTCTAACAGCTCAAGCCGACTATTTTCAGGACGCTATTGACAAGACCGCAGACGACATGAATAGAGAGGAGTATAATTCCGTAAAGAGGACAGAATTGTATGAGAGATTGACAGGTCTCGAGACAGCTAAGGGTCGAACCTTAAACCAATTGGAACGTGAGAATGTTAGGGAGCGACAAGAAGAGGACATCACTCGGTTACAAAAAATAAAGGAGTGGTTTAGAGAAAATTGGTTGGGTGCCTCAGCTTTAGGAATAACCATAGCCTCTTTTATCACCACGATTATAATATCCGCTAGAAGCGTAGTATTCAAAGGTGGTCAAGCACTTGGAAAACTAGGAAAAGCTATAACTAACCTAGCCACAAAGGCTGGTCCTCTACTGGCTGGACTGCTAAACGTGGTGGCAACTGCGTTAAAGTGGGGAGCTGCAGGCATATCTTGGTTAGCGTCTAATTTATGGATCCTAGCGATAGCACTAGCTTGGTTCGTCTACGATCAGTACAAACAGAGGAAATAAAACATGTGTTATAATATATAGTATGAATACTAGCGAGAAAGAGTTGATTCCTGGATATAGACGTCGCGAAATATCTGCTATCAAAGGCACAAGAACCCGTCACGTTGTGACACTGAACCCTAACAAAGCCAATCCAGAGGAGGAGTTATACATTGATATCCCAAAGACAAAGGGTAACACTTGTTTGGTACCCTCCAGTTTCCATCTTCTATTCGACTTCAAAAGTTCGAACGTGAAATCATGGTTTCTTAATAACCTCTCGAGACTACTCTCTGAAAAACTGGTTATAAAACTAGCAGGTGAGACTGTGTACGACAACTGTGGTGAGAGTGTTATCGGTACGTACAGAGATTTGTGGAGATCTAAAACAGAGCGAGCGGCTATGATCGAATACGGCCTAGCAAACGAGAACCTTCGAAAGTTAATCTCGAAGGATGACAGCGGCGCTGCCAGTGGAAACGTGCAAAAAGTTAGTGATGGTCTTATGTTCTCTATTCATGGTACCAAGCAAAAGATTCAACTTGACAAGATTCTAGAAGATCATGGTTTATACGCACCGTATAATATGAACAACAATCTTAGGTACATAATCACACTCCCCAAAGCAACTGATATTATGGTGGCTCAATCTGGATCAGCTGTTACTGGTTATACGTTGGAGAACCTCGAATTGGAGTACGAAACTATCGAGAGTCAAGAGATCGCTGATGAAGTATCGTCTCTATACGCATCCGGTAGGTCTCTATCATACGAGCACGTCACGCTAATGAAGACTGTGGAGTGGGATAAAGGAATCACACTTGTGAACGAAAACATTAACCTACCAAGAAAATCAATGAAAGCTATCGTTCTACTCCTCACAAATAAGACAAGAACTGACAGTGAGGAGTTCGTCTACCCAAACATAGAGTCAGTCAAACTTACTATTGAAGGCGTGCCAAACATGGTATACAGTCAAGGAATACCAAAATCAAGACTATGGGTAGAAGCGAAACGACTATTTGGACGAAAACTAGACTGTGACCAGCACATGACTGTCCAAAAGTTTTATAAAGACGGTTTCGCTTTGGTTGTTGACCTTAGATCTATCGAAGATAACGCGAAAGTCGCTACTGGAAAAAAGATTGTGAACACTCAGTCAGGAATACTGATGGAAATCATCAAAAAAGTCACAACAGCGAACGTCATGTGTAGAATATTCATACTCTCCGACGGACTCGTAAACCTTATCAACAACGATCTACAATCAATCCAATACTAAAACATATAGTATTCTATATGAAAACACCTTTTAACATGCTAATTGTTGGTATGACAGCCTGTGGTAAAACACAATACCTATTGGATATGATAGAGAAAGAATACACGAATCACTTCGAGTATATCATTCTTATATGTCCAACATTTGAATGGAACAAAACGTACACAGAGTGGAAATACTTGAGAGACCCAGACTTTATCACTATTCAGTGTGAGCAAGATAAGGTTAACGTAGTCCTTAAACACGTGACTGATACTTATAAAGGTACCAACTCACTAATAATATTAGACGATTGTGCTGGTGGGCAGGACGTTAAAAACAGAACAAGCGAACTAGTGAAACTAGCCTTTAGCGCTAGACACTACAACCTATCCACAATAGTCATAACACAACAACTAACCTCAATTAGTAAACCATATCGTGAGAACATCTCGAAGTTAGTAACATTCTACAACCCTAACAGAAACGATATGAAAATTATCGTAGACGATTATCTCAACGGAGTCGATAAAAAGGAAATTCAGAAAATAATAAAACAGTTGAAAGACAACGAGTACGCAAGATTGGAGATACTTCTAAGACATCCATACTCATACGAAATAGTTATTCCGCAAAAACAAAACACACCGTATAATATAGGACATGCCAAAACGTAAGACAAAAAATCTCGAGACAATTGACGAACTCATTGGAGACATACAAGAAGCAGAACAGGAAGTGATTGACGAACCACAAATCGACACTCCTCAAACTGATGTAGACAAGAAACGAGACGAACTAAGAAGACTCTCAGAGGACGGTGAGATAGACAAATCCATCACTTATCTCAAAAAGGCCTCGGATAAAGTTATCAACAAGATCTACGAAGAATGGGAGGCAAAAAGAATGGAGAAAGCGAACGTGTTTCTCTGTGACCTTTTAATAAGCAAGTTCGCCCACGCGTTAGGAGGGTTCAACGCTATCGAATCACCTGAAAAGCTAGAAAAAGAGTTGATTACTGACCAGCTACTTAAAAGAGATGTAGAGAAGTTTATATCATACATATCCCCCTACCTCCCTTGTTTAGGGTTGTTATCAGGTGGGCTGACAACTAGTAAACACGTATTTAGCCACATGGCTAGAGGGGAAATCCCCGAGGGGGAACCCCCGAATGAAGGAGACAGTTCTACCTAATTATAACAATTTACAAAACGATCTAAAGACATGAGTATATACTAACTTAATGAGAAGTGTAGAACGTCAGGAGTCAGCGGAGGAAAAGACAGCGAGACTCAACAAAGAGTTATCATTTATCTACCAGGTCAGAAAGCTCAAACGACAACTCTTCGCTAAGACTAGATTAGAACGTGATGAACTAGATGAGAGGTTTAAACATACTGTACTCGGGAAAAGGATGACCAGTCATGACAGAGAGTTGCAGCTTCTACGTACTAACACTTGAAAAACTATTTTGGGAAACGTGTGTGATTATTTTCGAGTCTAATTTATTTTTGTTTCATTTAACGAATTTTACTTAACGAATCTTATCTCACCCCGTTTTAGTAGTCTCGAAAGTGGGGATAACAGCGATATACCACACGATTTGGAGTCCGTGAGACGTGTTTCCACACGCTCAAAACACGCGATACACCACTGTTAGTAGTCTCGAGAGTAGAGACAACAGCGATATATCACCATTGTCTCCACTCTCGAGACTACAAAAAGTGACTATATTTCTAGACTACTAATAATAACACGTATCGATGTGGTGCTGCTGTAAACGAAGATATCGCTCGTAATAATATCATGTTAAGCGATATACCACGTGGTTTGGAGTCTGTGAGACGCGTTTCTACGCTCCCAAACCCGCGACACGTCACTGTTAGTAGTCTCGAAAGTGGGGCTAACGGCGAACTTTTTCACATTTTGATTGCGAAGCATGAAAAAATGGAAAAATGCGCCGGTAGCCCCACTTTCTATACTTCTGCAACAAATTCACAAATGCATGACTAAGATTTGTTAATGATTATTTGTTTTTACCAGTGCCTTACCTACATATTTTTGCTGGTTGGACAATTAATCAGGATTAAATTGCAGTGTGTGTTTAGCCGAAATTGTTTGGTCAGGTATTCGGGTTCCTGAACAATACTGGTGATGTCACGACTGCCAGAGAAGGTGAAGAACTTGAATTAAAATGCATTGCGTTTTCTCACTGGAGTCTTGCCTTTTCGCATTGTGCAGGCGTTGCTTCTCACAGACATTCAAGGTGAGACCGTGAGTGCACAAAATACCATGTCATATATCAGTTTGTCATGATTGCCTCATACTGTGTCAGGTATAATTGTGTTCGCAAACAACATGCAGTTTAATGTAGCGAAAGGCTGTTTGCTTTTTATTGCACAATATCACGACTGCCCATGGGTTTCATGGCAGCACTTTCCTTGCTATAGTAACTTCTAGTTTTTAACTTCTATAGTAACTTCTAGTACTTAGCACTTCAATCTACTTGTGTCCGTTTTTCCGGTAAAGAACGGAAGGTTTACCCTTGAGAGATTTAATTTAATCTTGTTAAACAGGCAATATCACACAAAACCCAAATCACAAATTAGGCCCAGGTCAAACGTCGAACTTCACATGTGCCGAACTCAATGCTAATGAGAGTATTTGTTTAAGCTCATTTACATTGAGTTCGGCACATGTGAAGTTCGACGTTTGACGTAGGCCTTACTTGTATTAAATTACAAATGTATAAAGCTTGTCGTATTGAAAGATAACCCTTGAAAGCGAGCTGCGGGGGACATTCTGTAACGACAGTTGTAAAATTTAGATTTATAATGTTTCAGGATAAACATGAACACTGTATAGTTTTAATACTCAGACACTTTCTGATACAAATAGACAGCAGTCACAGCATTCAGTGCTTTGACTATCCTTTAAAACAATATTTTTAAACTCCTTAGACACAAAAGCCATCATCATTCATAACACAAGAAATGCATCAAAACTGCATTAATCTTATAAAAGAACAAATTATGTAAAACATACTCTTTCCAACAAAGGTATTGATATTTGGAATGGTTTGGAAACTAAACTAAAAAATATTAAATCCTACTTTTACAGAATTAATTTTTTAATTATTTCCCAAATATACATTATATGTTGTTATTACTTTATTACCAATATAGATGTCTTTTTGTAAATAGTTTCTCGTTATATTTCTAATTAACAATATTACTAACTTTTTGTTGATTAGTTTTTCTACTACTTTTTATATACTGAACTACTAATATGTATATACTTTTAACAATACATGTACCTTCGTTATACTGCACTTATTAATCTCTGTAAATATAATAATTTTCCTCTATCTTTATTATCTAATGATAATTCTCTTTAAACTTTATATAAACCTTTTTGAACTGATTATATGTAAATAGATTAACAAATAACTTCCACTAGGGGTCTTATTTAAAAAGCCTTTTAGGTTTCTAGTATAGGGGCCTAGCCCCAAAAAATTAATAATTCTCAATTATGTAAATAGTTCAAATATGCATGGCGAAATAAATAATAATAACAATAATAATAAGAGACCATGTGAACACCTGCATGAGTTATCATGAACAAGTACCAATCTCAGCCCAATGACAGACCTGCCAGTGTAGCATCGTTAATCTCAAAAGTCGACACGCGATATATCTCTAAAGTTAAAACGCACTCAATAAATTTGATTGTTATATACCAATTATTTGCCAAAGATGAAATCTTATCGGTGAAATCATGGTCACGTGTTGTTCAACAAACTCAATGTTTCTTTCTGCCGAGGAAAACATTGCACTGTTTCGCCCTTCCCGCGATGCTCCTAACATTTCAACCATTAACATTATGGACAAAGCTTGTTCTTTAATATGTGGACGGATTACGAATGTCAGTGCATTCGATGTGCATGAAGTAGTCGTGCGAGTGCAATTTGCGCACCTGAAACGATAAAGGATAGTCTTATGTAACTAATAACTGTCAAACTTCCCCGACACATCTATGAACTCATTAACATTTCGCGGCACTAAATGGCCGAGCCGCGTTGGAATTTCCCTATGAAATTAAACTTAAGCCTATATATGGTCGTGATGTCGTGGTTGTTTTGCCCAACGCATTTGGGAAAAGTTTGATATCCAGATCAGATTATTGTGATCGCGCAATCATAGCTATCCCTTCACAAGACAAATAACGATAGACCAACTTCGTCTATGTAGGATATGCGAATTGAAACTAATAACAATACCAGGGGTCGGGTGTCAGGGGATATAGGGTTACAGTGAATACAGGCGAAGATGTTGATTTTAAGTACTGTGAACGGTGTCTTATAATGTAGTTTGATTAAAGCATTGATTATTCTAGCTATTGTACGTTATATTACATTTGGTGAATTTGTCTAGAGAAAGTTTAAAAGCTGTTAACTGGGAAAGATGGAAGAGTCAGATCAGTATCATTCGCTATCACGACAAATCCGGAAGCCTCGGCACTGAAGTCGAAGAAGATGGATCAGCTTGATTTTCCGATTAACTTTATCGAACACGCTATGATAAAGAACTAATTATTTTAAAAGTTGACATTTAAGTTTGTAATATTTTATAACCAAAGCATGTGATGTCCACGTGGAGTACTTTTACACTCACACGTCACTAGTGTCCATCGAACCGTGAAACAAAAAAGGAACTGAAAGTAAACCGAAAGGTTGAGTCATTTAATAAAATAGTTTAGAAACAAGTTTACGAGTATTGGAGTATAGCATCAAAAATACAACAAGCCTGACGGGAAATATTATTACGCAATTTTGTGGAACCCCAAAAATAAAAATAACAAGATACTTCCCAGCCACATAGGAAAAAACACTTCACTTCGCGCGAACCACTCGATCGAAAAGAAAGAAGGCACATGCATCAATATAGTCACATATGCCTCAGTTTCGCAACCCCCAAAAAACAAAAATTGCGAAACTTAGCGTAAATATATGCAGAGTGTAATTACCAAAAAACGCAGAACGAAGATTTTCATCGACTATAATAGGATTATATAAATACTCGATTATAACATAATCCGTCATTATATCAACTTAAAAGAGTGCACGCAATTCCCTTGGTGAACTGCATCCGTAAATATCTTGTCAATCCATCATATAAATTATTTATTTTGTCTTTTAATTGAAAGAAGATATACCTTAGAAAGTAATTATTTCTGCATTTTTCAAAAAACTCAACGTTTTCTTGACTTTCGTTTCGAATTATGTCAGCCTCGTGGAAGAACAAGTGACGAGTTCAAACAAAAAAATCAGGTTCCGAGTCGACGTATTTGGATTGTGGATGAATAAGAAAGTCTCTATAGGGTTTTCTGAGATGGCTCGGCAAATTTCCAGAGTATTTACCACGTCAAGTTGGCAACGAAGCACTTCAAAACACTTCGTTATCGTATGGGAAGATAAACACAAACGCGCAATGCACGACGGTTGACAATCACTCTTTAACAGTACGTATTCTATATAAGGAAGATCAAATACATTGCCCTGACGAGCAAATGCATTGTCCTAGAGCAGAGACGAGAGGTATTAACCCTAAATCCCAAACACTAAACCCCGACATCAACCCCCCACCCTCACGCCAGCGACGCCCCACTCAGTCATCCAAACGTATAGAATGTAGGACAACCTTCTGGAATGCGCAGAACATGTAATGATTAGGGCAATGTATTTACGCCCGCGTCAGGGCAATGTATTTACGCCCGCGTCAGGGCAATATATTTACTCGTCAGCGCAATGCATTTACTCCCGCGTCAGGGCAATGTATCTGCGCTTCCTTATTTTTAATACGTACTATAAGTACATACGAGCGTTAAGTATTAGCATTTAAGCAAGGAAAAAAAGCATGTGCCAAAGCCTACTTGTTTCATGCAGCATATTAGCTGAATCAGTATCACTGTTAATGTTTTAGATTATTCATAAATTAATACACAGCCATGGAACGTCTAGCAGCAGTGATAATGATAATATATAGAACATGCCTATCCTGACAGCAAATACATGAGTGACAGTCAGAGCCTGTCAATTAGAGCATTACCACCACACACAGTATTAATTAGAACATGTTTGTTAGCTGATGTTTGTTGGACCGAATGGTTAAAGCCCAAGTGACAGCCATGTTCCAAACCCTGGAGAACGTAAGAAGCCAGATTTGCATCAGGGTAGAGTTGCTGGCCCCTTTGATAGCCCACCGATTCCCAATCTCCACATCAGTAGTTTTGTGGTAATCCCCAAGAACGGAGCAGGGGGGCAAGTGGCGCTTGATAGTGGACCTATCGTCACCATTAGGAGAATTTGCCTTACAGTATATTAAGTTAGACCAGGTCATTAGTATGGTACATTCGATGTTGAATCAGCATATCGGAATATCCCAGTTTCTCCAAAGGATCGTTATTTGTTAGGTTTAAGATGGAGGGGAAAATTTTATGACGAGCTGGTTCTTGATCGGCAGAAACCTAAAAATCAGATTACCTGAACACAAACGAGCTACTAGAAATAGGAACACAACTAATCACATTGCTGAACACCACGTACAAATGAAACACGACATAGACTGGGATTCGGCTGAATCGCTTTCAGTACCAGCTACAAACAGCGACTTACATTAGAAAGTTGGTATACTAACTTGGAACATAAACCTCTTAACAGATCACAACAATTACCGACACCTTACAATACTTATTCATACGCACCAAAGAACAATAGACATACCAACAAACAATATAGGAATATAGGCCCACGCTAAACGCAACACCCACTATAATACGACACAAACAAACGAATGAAACGATGACGTGATGAACCAGTCGTATAGCATATTGGTCAACCTGACATACACACTTTACTTTTCTCTGAAGATAATCGCCGCTGAGTCATCGAAACATCAGTCACCAACCATAGTCTTTCTTAAGACTACAACAACCTGCACGATCAACTTCACACTTCTAAAATGTATTTTGTTCGTATTTTATAGAAGTTTATAACAAAGCTTTTGAGATCTCGGACGATGTTTTCCAAATAAAGTATAATATTTTTTGAAAGGATTTTTCTTTGTTCAAGACGTTTTGTACCATTGTCGAGCGAATCCTTTGTCGAGCATAAAAAGAACGATCTGCTGTTGTTGAACTTATAGGCATGGCTACCGCAATTGAATGCACTCCTACATAATGTAGGATAAGGTGATAGTCTGGGAAAGACAGTAGCTTCAAAGATTTTTTCTGGTTTATTACGCATTTCCGTGAGTTTTGAAATGTAAATATCAACCATTTCAATCGCTTTCCCAAAAACAACCTCTACGCCCTGCAAATATCGACTCAGAGAGCCAGTGACAGAAAAACTCTCAGAAAAGACAGGCAGTTGCAACAATTTGATGTGTCTGCAATGATGAATACAGTCCCTGTGTCGTTGCATGTTGGTTTTCCTCAAATGATGCACCCTTAGCGATTTTTTGAAGCACTTCCATGACGCAATCAAACCGCAAAATTAACCTTTTAAGACAAAATTCTCTTGCATTCCACCGAACTGTATTAAGGAATTTTATAGACATAACTTAAAGATTTTTATTCTTCTGAACCGACTCAAACACAGTACATACACTCTTTGGGATTTGCTGAAGAGAACATATACAGCTTTTCAAGATTACTGAGAAGGCTAACGACGTTGATAGCAACACCAGCCGAGCCAGACAAGACCATATTTAGCGAGCAAAACAGTGAATATAGATATCTTCTCCTTTACGATGACATGTAGACCATTACAACATCCGCTCATATTGGATGCATGCACCATTGTAAGGTTTGGGCTACAAGTTACTCGAACAACATGCGACTCTAACGCTGTGGTATAATAGCGCATGGTCACGTGCAGTTGTCCCCGATGCTCTATAGCATAAAAGAAGGTGCTTAGAACACTCACTTGATCGACAATCCTCGCGTGCTCTTTATGATTTACATCTGGTGTGGTAACAGCAATTAATACCCATGTTGCTCTGTAGTTTTGAATTCTCAGTACGATTTCAGAAGATATGGCTTGTTTTGAGAATCGTTACTCGTAAATATAAGCCTTAAACCACGCCCTTTTGCACCTGTCTTGCTGCCATCCTTTTGGACAGTTCTTCATGGTGGATGCGAACTTTCTCGAGATGCTCATGGATTGATGGTTCGTAATGCGACAAACATTTCAGTGTGAAGAAGCCCTTGTCTTCCAAGAAACATGATTGCATCTACTATACGCTTCATTTTTCTGTTGCTCAAATCTAGCTGTTATTGATTTCTGCTGTAGAAGGAGAACTTCAGCAACTTTTGCATTAAGATGAGCACTAAATATAATGTGTATTCAAAAAGCAATTGGCATGATGGATTATAAGAAAAGAGCAGAATGGAAGACGACAGTTGTAGAAGGTCTAATCAAAGGAAATGACGGTGTAGTCAGTGGCTCAAACATTCGAATCATTGCCAAGGGAAAGCCTGTTCGTCTTTCCAAACCAGTACAGAAACTAGAGATGAGCGCTGACCCTGAGAATGGGAAGACGGGAATTCGGTTTCACCATGTATCCTGTATAGTTTATTAGAACGCTTTTTACGATCCATGGTTCACTACTTCGATAATACATGACCATACAACTTCGATAAGACATGTACGAAGCAACGAAAGCAAGAAGGCAGCGAAGAAATGAACAAACTATATCCTATACAGTTTTCATTCATTCTTTCGTTGAGTAGATACATGCACGCCAAAGCGTATATACCAATTTATTTGGTTTTATGTAAAAGTGAAATGCTTGATGAAGTCTAAAAACATAATTTATAAGTGGCTAATCCAGCGACGACAGAGCTAGTTTGAATTAAAAACTCCCAAATCCTCTTTGCTTGTGTTTCAACCAAAAGTTAGCAATTAAAAGATGAAGATCACCACATATGTTTCCTTTGAGTAAACATAATTTTTAAACAATAGTGGTTATTTTACGGGGACTCTGCATGAAGTTGACGGAGCAAGGCCATTCTTCGACTTTGAAGTTCACTTTCGCTTTCACTTGTTGAAGTGTCCCAGTCAGCCTTTAATTAAAATAAAACATTCAATACAATAGTTATTTATTTACAAAGGCTATTTGGCCAGTTTGCCTTCAATAGAAACAGTTCAGTACCTTTTTCTTTTTTGACTTCTCCTGTTCATCTGATTCAGAGTCTTCTGATTGCCTTCGAGATTTTTCTTTTTCTTTACTTCTCTTATATTCTTTTTCTCTCAATTTCTCTTTCTTCTCCTTTTCTTTCTCCCGATGTTTTTCTTTTGGTCTTTCTTTTTCTTTTGCCTTCTCTCGTTCTTTTTCTCTTTCCTTTTCTTTCTCCCGTTCTTTTTCCTTCTCCCGTTCTTTTTCCTTCTCCCGTTCCCGTTCGCGTTCTCTCTCCTTTTCTTTTTCTCGTTCCTTTTCTTTTTCTCGTTCCTTTTCTTTTTCTCTCTCCTTTTCTTTTTCTTTTTCTCGTTCCTTTTCTTTTTCTTTTTCTCGTTCTTTTTCTTTTTCTCGTTCTCTCTCTTTTTCCTTTTCCTTTTCCTTTCGACTTTGATCAGGCTCTGATTCTGACGATGGCTGTTGGGAGATAAAAATATTGAAAGCGCAAGATGATGTGCAAAATGTTAGTAAGGCATTGATTTACGTGTCTCTCTCATGTAGACGACCGGCCAAATTCAGCCAACAACGCGTTGGAAAATCTTTGATGGCATTCTTTGTTTACCAAACACGCTAGGGTTGTTGGCACCTTGCTTTTCAGCTTTAAAGGTTTTTCGGGAGCATTTTTTCGCGCATCGATTATACATTGCGAAATCTACATCGGCATATTGACATGCAGCAATTTACTTTAAATGTTGTTTGGCTAACTTGAAAGTGATAACCGATCTAAAATCTCGATAACCTTGATTGCGCAACGCCCAAATGAAAACACAAATTAACATGAAATTAAATTATCAAGAATCTTTGTCCTGAAAGAAACGATAGAAGGCTACTAAAATAAGGTAAGTTAAGAAGATACGCGAAATAAGAAAGACACGATTAATGCTGTTACGGTTTATTTGGATATTAGTGATATTAGTTTATTTAAATATTAGTGCAATTATTAAAAGCGGCTGTACACTTAGTATTAGTGAGTAGAGGTTTTGGAGCTTGTTATGGCGATTACATCGCTGAACTTTCGTCCCGCAGACTCGGCACTTCATGAAAGTAGTCAGTTCAAACTAAGTTATTGGCATACACCAGAGTGTGTGCGTCATGAAACTTACTTCTCAAACTCATTAATAATTCATGAATCAATATTTAATGAGTATTTAGAAATAAGAGGAAAATTACGGCCACATTTTGCTAACTTTAACCACAATTTTCTCACAAAATATGGATTCGTTCGAGAAGCAAGTTCTAACACTCGTAATTGTTCATCCTTTGATGTCTCTAAATACGGACAAACAGTTAAAAAAACTCGGCTGCGCCTTGTATTTTCAACCGGCTTGTCCGTATTTAGAAATCAGAGGAAGAACGCTTACTCGTGTTAGAACTATTACTTCAAAGATTACTTACAATGATGGTATATGCTTGTTCTAATACAATCATATACAAAAGTAATTTAGCTAAAAGTAATTGTTAAAACTAAAATTATCTAAGAATTGGCAGAGCAAATATTCAGTTATTTATGTTTAAAAGTGCTGTTCAAGTGTCATTTACAGGTTGGTGTTCTAATCTGGCCTCACGCTAGTCATGACATGGTAACGAAAAACTGGAAGCTTTCTACTTGTTTTCTTAGCTTTCTTACTTTCTATCTCAACAGCCTACATCTTTCAACCCAATTCACCATGGAAAACAAAACAAAACAAAACAAAACAAAACAAAACATCACATTTACAGGTTGGTGTTCTAATCTGGCCTCACGCTAGTCATGACATGGTAACGAAAAACTGGAAGCTTTCTACTTGTTTTCTTAGCTTTCTTACTTGCTATCTCAACAGCCTACATCTTTCAACCCAATTCACCATGGAAAACAAAACAAAACAAAACATCACATTTACAGGTTGGTGTTCTAATCTGGCCTCACGCTAGTCATGACATGGTAACGAAAAACTGGAAGCTTTCTACTTGTTTTCTTAGCTTTCTTACTTTCTATCTCAACAGCCTACATCTTTCAACCCAATTCACCATGGAAAACAAAACAAAACAAAACAAAACAAAACATCCTGGATGTTTTGATGTATTGTGTACAGAAAGTCAAACTAAACACCAAACTTTCTACAACTAAACTAGGATCACGAACATGTTAAGGGGGCGCTTACCCTTAATTTCTGCGAAATACGATAGAATGTCAAATATCTAAAATGGTTGGTGTACTGCCGTAATAGCGTGTAAGTAGTCTAACGTTTCGAGCGAAGGCCCTTCGTCAGAGAGTGAAACGCAAGGAATAAAACGAAGGAGAGAGTAAAACGAAAGGCCTTCGCTCGAAACTTACACATTATTTCGGCAGTACACCAACCTTTTTAGATATTTGATTTGTATTTCTACACTGCCTGCACAGCACAACACATTTTATGATAGAATGTCAGTCTGGATTGTGGCAGCAATTTTATTCTAAACATGTAAGACTATATATTTTCTGAACGAGCATTCCTTGGACTATGTTAACCCAAGCTACAGGGACGGGGGGAGTGACGGCTATATAAACAACGACTAACATGACACTTTTTGTGAATATGATTGTGACTAGTAAGCTGATTCTTGGTACATGTATGTACATCTATGCCACAGCACGTCGCGACACAGTTTTGGTTGATGATCTTTCGTTGCCATGGTAACACTAGTTAAAATTTTATAAAAATTGAACAAGCACTAATCTTTAAACCAAGTGACATATTAGAAATCTGAATCATAGGAACACAGATAATAGTCTGAGCAATTACTGTTAAAATGTGAATAAAATCTGTACAATACTCACAAAGGTATGGTGTTTTACAGCTGGCATACAGACGAGAATCCATTTCGGAGAAAACTGCAGTTAAAGTTTAACAATATTTATTAATGAAAAGTTAGGCTGAAGATTACTTGGACTTCCTTTTTTTCTTGGCTGGATTGTTCTGAGCTACCTTTCCTCTCTTTCTGAAAACTGGGATACTAAGCATCTCCTAATTGAATCCGCCACTTTGATAATAACGCCCTCTTCCACCTGTATCTTTGCATTTCGGATCTTAGCCCTGGTTTCCTAGAACTTCTGTGTATTTCTTGTAATTGACTTCTTCGCCCTTCTGGTATCCTTCTTTCTGCTTCCAATCTTGGTTGCACTTCCAACTGGTAATTTTAGTTTATCCATTATGCCATGGAGACCCCTATAGCTCCACAGTTGAATTGTATGGCAGCTGCTCCGGCAGCTGCTCCAGCAGCTGTTGTTTGTAAATTACAGAAACCACTCTGCTTGTGTTTTGGGCATCTGTTCCACACCAGAGTATTCACAGACTTATTGGCATTTTGTGAGTACCCTGGCACACACCTAAGAAGTCTTGGTTCACTAAGTCTATTGAACAGGGGGATAAGAAATCCAGAAACACAGCATCTAAATAATGATCTTTGTCTTGGAAGGTATTGTGTCCAGTTACAATGTCACGTTGATAAGAACACCAAGATTCTAATTGCTCTTTGTTTTTACTAACCGTTTCCATGGCAACGACACCAAAATAAATGAAGCAGTAAGCAAAAATATCTATGAAGAAACCATGTATCCTTAATGTAAAGGTATTAATTGAAATGAAAATGATAATTTTAGAAAATCACATACTTGGTCAAAATTTGCTTGTTTAACTTGAAATAGTTTCCCAAATATCTCTCAGAAATCTACCAAATATTGGCCAAACTTCACTTATATGGAACGAAGATCTCTTCTGCAGCTAACATCAAACTGCCACAGCACGAACAAAAAGAAATAAACATCCCGGCACCTATAGATACCAGTATTCCTTGTGAATGTGGATTGGTCTACATCGTAGCAACAGGTCGTACAGTTTCGATACAATAAAAGGAACATGTCGTAGTGCTCAAAAGCTGTTACTGAGACATCTTCATTGCCAGTAACCTTACACTCCTGGGGTCGGTTGTTCAAAGTCTGGATAGCTTATCCAGTGGATAAATCCTATCCTCTATCTGAGAAAATAGTGAGTACATGAATACCACTACCCATGTTTTCTACAACATATTCACCTGATATTAGGTGCTACTCCGAGTGACGAACCACACCGGGCAAGTAGAGAAAACTCTACTTGACCACAGCTGCGATTCGAAACCGCCACCTTTGGTTTAACGTTCGACGCTCTACCAACTGAGCTATAAGGTCAATCCCAGCCGCGGTCGAATCTCAGCTGCGGTCAATCTACTTGCCCCATATGGTTCGATAAGATCATTATTCTCCACCAGAGTTCGCTATCCCACATTCGTTATTCTAATATTCACCTGAATTGACTGGTTAGGACTTATACCCGCCGATAAGCTAACCAGACATATTAAGATATAGACTCCTTGCCCTATTAAAACAGCCCTATTTTTGCAAGACCAAAATAGCCCCAAAAGAAGAGCCAATTTTTGGCTCTAGTGTAAGGGGACCAAAACAGCCCTATAAAAAATATATACAACCCATCGACTGAGTGAATAATCAATGAAAATACGATTGTTTACAGGCATTTGTCCTCTACAAGGGGAATATATGTAGGGTGCCTATTATGAACAAGACAAGTCTCGCAAGACCAGTCTTTAAATGACACTTGTACAGCTGCACTTTTAACATAAATAAATGTATATCTGCTCTGCCAATTATTAGTATACATGCATGCTAGTAACTTAGTTTGAACTGACCACTTTGATGAAGTGCCGAGTCTGCGGGACGAAAGCTCAGCGAGTTTATCGCCATGCCAAGCTTCAAAACCTCCACTCACAAATATTATTGAAATGAACAGTTGCTTTTGATAATTCCACTAATATTTAATAATAATTTAGTCGCACAGCCAAATTAACCAAGTAACTGCATTAATCGTGTCTTTCTTCTTAACTATATGTATCTATGTAGATTCTTAACTTACCTTAATTTAGTAGTTTTCTATCGTTTATTCCAGGACAGAGAGCTACTATATCTTGATAATTGAGCGCCATGTTCATTTCTGTTTTCTTTTGGGCTTTACGCAAATTGGAGGTCAAGGTTATCAGCATTTAGTAACTTCTGCATGGCAAGAGCGAAGGAAAAGCCGATGTATAGATTTCGCAATAGATAATCGATGCGCGAAAAATGCTCCCGAAAAACCTAAGCGGAAAACCAAGGTGCCAACAACCCTAGCGTGTTTGATAAATGTCTATATATAATAGATATACAGCATGAGCAGCAGATCTATATCGGATTTACAAGGCGAGCCGTGTAAATCACATACAGATCGGCTGCGAATGCTCTATAACAACCAACTAATTTGGTGATATGAGCTATTTGAGCCGAGAAAATCGAAGTTAAAGTTTATCTACATGTGTATTAGGAGAAACCTGTTACCGATTTACAGATATTGGTTAAAGGGGAACTGTACCCAAAAAATAAATTACTTTTAAATAAAAGGCCTTTAAGTATAATGTTTAGAAATGTTACTAGTTACTTGAGTGTAAGGAACAAAAGACAAGCACTCAATGACGTCACAATTGAAAAGAAAACCACCGCTGTACATCAATTTTGAGCCGTCGTACAAACTCGAAAATGGCGGCGTCCAGAAGCATAAAATACGAGAATGAAAACGTTTCTAAAACATTATACTTAAAGGCCTTTTATTTAAAAGTAATTTGTTTTTTGACTCATAAATTATTGACGAGTCCTTTAAACTATGTAACAATGCTTGTTGGCAGTTTGTAACAAAAAATGCCATCAACAATAATTTTTTTGAAACTTGGCCGTCCGTCTAATGAAGTCTCAAAATGTTAGACTATACACCAGTAATAGCTCACTTATGTGACAATCTAACATCAACGCGTTAACCTACCGTCTGATGACGTTTCTTTTTCGACTTCTACAAAAAAAATAAACTAAAATTAAAATATACAACCAATTCACATCTTCAAAACGGAGTCCATTGACAGCTTTTGAATAAACAACGTTTCAAGGGGAGATTAAACTTTACATAATCATACTCGAGAGAGAACGACAGAGTTGTTTTTGTTAGTAGAGTTTTTCCCGCCACTCGTCGTCATGTGTTTTTCTTTTTTTTCATCACGATGGTTATTTCACGTTTTAGTTAAACGCAAGAAGTCCCTTTTCTTCTTTAATATCTTCTTTTAAACATGTGAAACCTAAACTCACGGTTCCAATTAGTTGAGAAAAAACTATGTACAATTCCCCCACCCGAAAATATGACGTTCAGGAACAAATGTCAGTCCTCTCAATAATCAAAGAAATTGCACACCTAAGGATATTAGACGTTCGATACTTTGTTGTTGGGTAACTAAATAAACGATCTTGAGGTGTTGATAAAAGAGACTGAAAATGCGCGACAGAGATCAAATTTACGCGTAACAACTCTTCTCGTAAAGTCTCTCTCAGTCTCTGAATTCCATATACCAAAGTATATCCACGGAATTCGGTTAAAATAAGTCCGCCATTTGCGCGGGCAGCTCCTGAAAATTACGCGGGCTTGCAGGGGAAAATTACTCGTCTCTTGCAGGGCAGACGCGCAACAAATGGCGTCTGCGACAATCAATGTCGACTTTCTTTACAATTTTCCCCTAATCTAGATAGTAATAGCACTCCGTCGAGATGACGTAATTTGGTTTGTTTGTCCGCATTTTGAGCTATTAATAGCAGCCAGACGCTACGCTATTGCACGGCGTCAGGCATTTTTTGTGAAAATCGCGTGACCGCGGAAAATACACACACAATTTATGTTTGTCAGATCTTATTATGTTTTTCAGATGATGTTTTCAAAAGCCAGTTTGTAATGTCGACTGCGCATCAAAATGACGCGTTCTGCGTCCGGATAAAACTTATTTCAATAGCATGCACTCCGTCGAGATGACGTCAGTATCCATGTTTGTCCGCTTTTACCCATAATTCGTGCGGCCATAACAAAAGAAAATAGCTCACTTGCAATCGGTTGTGAGTCAAATTTGGTTTGTGTGTCCGCATTTTGAGCTATTAATAGGCTGTGGAATTCAGTATAACGAATTTGCAAGTGTAAATAGAAATGCAAATGCAGTCTATTGTGGTTTTAGCCTGATGTTATGAATTGAAATATGTTTTATCCCGACGCAGAACACGTCATGTTGATACGCAGTCGACATTACGAACTGGCTTATTAAACCTTGTAAACATGCGAAGCTTAAACATAGATAGCCCAAACACGCATTTTCATTTTCGCTTTGGCAGTCATTTTACGAGCAGCGAAATTCAGTCGCTGGTTGAACCATTGTTATCTGATGAATCTTTCTGATAAATTATTTATTTTTTATCTGTCTGGGAAGCAGACATACCTAAATAAATTTATTTGTCTTCATTCTTCAAATATACCTGATATACACTCGGGAATTTTCTCATATTTATAGCAAGTTCGAAATAATGTTTCGTCGCGGATACGTGGAAGGCCGAGAGCACCTGTACCTCACACGAAGCGCATCCCACTTCGAAATGATCTTTTTAATGTTTGGTCAACAAAGAAAGATGCATTGGGGTTTGCCGATGAAACATACAGCGAATTTGTTCATTATTCATTGAATATTACAAACGAACCAGAAAGAATTCAAGCTTTACCGATGCCAGGTCCAAGACATAAAAGTAAAATATTGTAGAACTTGAAATATAAACATGAAATTATACACTCGAAAAATAACTAGCGGAAAATAAGAAACAGAACTTATATATGATACATACAGTACCGGAGTTCGATCAGCTTCGTGACTGCGTGCACCTGGTTATTCAATATCAGCACCAACTTGCTGATTTCATGAGCTTACGACACATAAATTGGCAAACCATCACTCCTCAGTCAAGTCTTGATCAAATTCCGTTTCCGATATTTATTCAATTTTCTTTTCTTTTCCAAACTAAAGAGGTACTTAAAGTGCCACTACGATGAATTTTCATCGTCTTTTAGATTTTCTTCAGCATAGAATAGTATTTCAGGGTTGAAAGTGATCATCGAAGTAAAAAAAAACTAAAAAATGGTATTTTGAAGTAAGTATTTTGAGCTCTGAAATCACTATTATTTAGGCCACCATTACTAAGAACGTGTTCCAAGCGAGCCCGCAATTTCAAAAGGTAATATTGTTTATGACGTCAGATTCTCAATGCTACGCCGGAATTTCTGTCGAGGTTATTTGTTTTCTTGTTTTTTTCGAGAAGTAGATGAAATGTCCAGCCTTTCAGACGAAGAATTTGAAAAAACGACCTTGATTTACTTGAAGAATTAGCCACGTGGAGTCTTCGCGTTGAGAATCTGACGTCACTTCGTTACGCTGGTCAAGAACATGAACGATTAATGGCGGACATAACTCCAGATTCGGAGTAAGAAAAATAATACTTGCCATCGTCGAATCACAAAACGGTTTCGACCAAGTAATATTTAGCAACTCTGCTTTATAAATACGTAAAAATATCGATAGGTAAAAATTTGATCGTAGTGGCACTTTAACGCAAGCAATATGATACAGCTGTACAGTTAATAACGCAATGCCGTAACCAGACACTGACTATTTAAATAGACAAAGATTAAACATGTGAAGCTTGAGCACGCAAAGCTTAAACACGTGAAAAGCAGAGATAAAATTGTTCTCAAAAGAAGGCTATAATGGAAATTGCCTTTGCGAGTAGGCTCCCTGTTTAAAAATATATTAAATAATAAATACAAAAGAGGATAAAAAGAAAAATGACTACTCTCGTTAAACTAAAAGGTGAAGTAAGCTCACGAGGTAAAAAGTAAAACACAAGATGACGAGTGGCAGAAAACCTCAACAAGAACAACTCTGTCGTTAGTAACCCTTGGACATAAAGCAGAAAGAGATTATAATCTAAAAAAGCTCTTTAACATTAAACAGAAAGAGATTAATCTCCCAAATAATATCACTAAATCCTTCTGAGAAACCTTTCTAAATATTTCTTGCCCACCTTTTTATGTTTCCTCTTCTTCGATGTTTCTTTCTCTGAAATAAAAGGAATAGGAGATTGAATTCCTGGACTTCAAAAAGCAAGATATATTTGCCTCGCTTGATACCTTTGGTTCCAATTTTCAAAAATGATTTTAATTCGACCACGTTTATACCCATGACAGGATAAATTTTCCGCACACAATATGTTTTCGGATTGATTTTATTAACAATATGAATATATTGATAACAATGGTCGTTTACACGAATAAATAGTCGGATTTGGTCATTTGCGTTTAACCGGTGAATTCAGGGACATCTAGCGATAACTATGGTGATAAATGCAGTAAAGCAGGGGATACGGGGATTGAACCCAGAGACCGTTTACACGAGTCGTTTCTTCGAGATAGTGGATTCAAAATATTCATTAGATACCAGATTCAAAAGTATCCGGATACGTCGGAAAACTGTTTCGGATTCGTCATTCTCGTGTAAATGGCGAAAGTACGAGGTGTCATTGAGAATCCAGATATTTTTTTTCGTGTACATACATATTACATAAATCATCTTTATTCAAAATCATTAATAATTCGTGAGGAAAACACAAAGGAAAATCATGATCGTATCGTGTCTTTATATGTGATAAAGATTCGTCATGATTTACATAAACGTTTCCTTCCATTTTCTAGGAGAAAATGGCTTGAGTAAGGGAAATAGTTTGTAAACATAGTTATTTGGATGCAGTCGTTTTTGAAGCCGTTCAAATCACTCAAAGCAGTGTTTTATAGGGTCTAAAACACTCGGCTATCGCCTCGTGTTTTATACCCGATAACACACACTGCTGCTCGTGTTTCACATTATACTTGTAAAATTCATTAATAATTCAAAAGAAAATTCAAAATAAATTAATATTTAATCAGCATCTTTAACACGGATAAAACATTGATTAATAAAACAATGTTTTATCAAAGTTAACTTGCTCAAATTGAGCTTTTTCGGAGTTAAAATAATTTGTTTGTACCGTTTCTACAACTTCCAAACAAAGTATGCATCATATTACTCTATTCATTTTACAAGTTCGTTAAAATATTCGCGGCCGATGTTTATGGGCAGTTACTACTACTTTAAACACGGTATATCTTCTTTTACATAATGCTATCCCAGAGTACCGTGTATAAGAAATATTAAATACAAATATAAAAACAAACTTTACTAAAACCTAATAACACCTTTCTAGCCATACAAGTTTAAGATATAGATAAAAGTTTAAAATATCTACTTTTAAGTTTTTAAACTCTTTTTTAATATCCTAAATTAATATCCTAAATTATAATGGCTTTTTTCATCGCTTGATAACTTTTCCTGAGAAGCGCACCTTTGTTCGTGCCAGTTTCAGTACATGGTCTTTGAACATAAATATTGTGCTCTGAGTTTCTCAAATTAAACGAGGTGGCTTCGTTTTAAGCGGGCCTTTCCTTCGAAAACTAACCTGATTCTGATGGTTGTGTTGAAGGTGAACGGGATCTTGACATTGATTTTTTGTGTCTCTTTTTCCTGTGAGATTTCTCCTTATTGGATTCCTCGTCAGACTCAGAAGAAATCTATACAACAAAAAGTGAAACAAAAAGTGAAAGAGAAACATGAAGAGGTGCTTATACTGTACTTCAGTCTATATCCACTATCTAGATATCCGATAATTCAGTCAGATGATACGTTTTTAAAATTCTTACCGAAGGTGATCTTGAACGTTTTCTGTGTTTTTTGTTCTTCTTTGCTTTCTTGTGGTTTGATCTGGATGAGTGATAATGAGAACATTCCTAGAAAAACACACAAATATAACATATTTAATGAGCAACGTTAAAGTAAATGTAAAAGGCTAGGATGTTTTTTTAACCTGGAATGAAGCGATGTGTTCTTTAAATAATCGTATCCTCTCAGCTTCAACTGTCATCGCTAGGAATGCTGGTTCACTTGCGAATCTTTCACGCACCTAAAAGACGGAGTAAAAAAGGTTGCAATTCCAGCAATACAATCAACTCGCTAAGACAGATATCTCCTTAGGACGGATACCTATTTAGGACGCACACATACTTAAGATGGATACCCCTTTAAGACGAACACCTCTATAAGAAAGACACCTCTATAAGAAAGATACCTCTATAAGGAAGACACCTCTATAAAAAGACACCTCTATAAGGAAGATACCTCTATAGAAAAGACACCTCTATAAGAAAGACACCTCCGTAAGAAAGACACCTCTGTAAGAAAGACACCTCTGTAAGAAAGACACCTCTATAAGGAAGACACCTCTATAAGGAAGACACCTCTATAAAAAAGACACCTCTATAAGAAAGACACCTCTGTAAGAAAGACACCTCTATAAGAAAGACACCTCTATAAGAAAGACACCTCTATAAGAAAGACACCTCTGTAAGAAAGACACCTCTATAAGAAAGACACCTCTGTAAGAAAGACACCAGACATTTCTCTAGACACACACACCCCTAAGACAGACACTTCTCTAAGATAGACACTTCTCTAAGACAGAAACCTCTCTAAGATAGACACAACCTCTCTAAGATAGACACCTCTCAGATGGACACCTCTCTAAGACAGACACTTTTCTAAGACAGTCGACACTTCTCTAACATAGACACCTCGCGGACGGACACCTCTCTAAGATGGACACCTCTCTAAGACAGACATCTCTATAAGACGGACACCTCTCTAAGATAGACACTTCTCTAAGACAGACACTTCTCTAAGATAGACACTTCTCTAAGACAGACACTTCTCTAAGATAGACACTTCTCTAAGATAGACACTTCTCTAAGACAGACACTTCTCTAAGATAGACACTTCTCTAAGATAGACACTTCTCTAAGACAGACACCTCTCTAAGACAGACACCTCTCTAAGATAGACACAACCTCTCTCAGTTGGGTCTGGGTCGAACGTACGAACGTAAGATAGACACCTCTCAGATGGACACCTCTCTAAGACAGACACTTTTCTAAGACAGTCGACACTTCTCTAACATAGACACCTCGCGGACGGACACCTCTCTAAGATGGACACCTCTCTAAGACAGACATCTCTATAAGACGGACACCTCTCTAAGATAGGCACCTTGTGAGTCGATGGCGAATGTTGACACGCATGCACATTTTGATTACATACACCAAGATAACAATCGTATACGACAAATCGTGTAGATAGGCCTTGACACAGATACCTCTCTCAGCCGGATACTAAAGAGATCAAAAGCTTGACTTACATTATCCCATTTGCTGTTTTCATCCAAGGCTGGCACTGATATTTTCAACAACTGTTTGAAAGAACTCTCTCGTCGACGTTGCTACAATTAAAAACAAAATAAATATGTAAGTAAATTGAATAAATGCAAATGTTATATAATTATGATGAAGATGATAGTACATCTCTTTCTTCTTTTTTGATTCTTTCTTTTTCATAAGCTTCAGCTTTATCAATTAACTAGAAAAAATATAAAAAATATCAATTTTAGTTTTCCTTCCATTCCGTTCCCTCCCTTTCCCATGAGGCATTGCTCTCCCTTTCCATCTCTTTCATTTACTTCCTTCTTTTTCCATTCATTGGGAATTTCGGTGATTCATTCGTCGGAGTGACCTCATCACTGAGGTTAAGGGGGTTCGAATCCTGCATTCGAATATTTGATTAATGTACATGGGAAGAGTTTGTTAACTCTCTGCCGGAAGTCGTGGGTTTTTTCTGGGTTCTTTGGTTTGCTCCCTGCACAAGGAAAGCTTAAAGTGCCTATGAAATGAAAATTAATTATTATTTAAATGAACTCCTAAAATGACGAGGAATGGTAATTTTGAGCGCTTTCATATCTCGCGTCGTTCTGGAGATATTTTGAAATATATAATGAAATAACCTATGTTTCTACATATTTAGAATATCAAAAAATGTTAAATAGTAAATTAGTTTAGGATCGCTATTCCAATGCAGGGTTCCATCTAGGGGGTTTGAGGGGTGCAAGCTCTCCCCCCCCCAAAAAAGGTTGTGATCATTCAGATAATCTGTTATGAAGTGTTATTATTGGACGTAAGGTCTTGTATTGCGTGCATGTAACTTAATTCAACTGATTCAATATAAAATATATTATAAATTTTAATAAACAATATAAAATGTACTTAAAATCATGGAAAGTGTTGTTTTTTAGTGTCATATAGGACTTTTTCAAACCTTCAGAATTGTGTAAAATCT
This sequence comes from Chrysogorgia sp. JL179-B06, assembly GCA_035772405.1. NCBI lineage: Eukaryota > Metazoa > Cnidaria > Anthozoa > Scleralcyonacea > Chrysogorgiidae > Chrysogorgia > Chrysogorgia sp. JL179-B06. Next base: position 5,689,330 of record JAYKKM010000437.1, on the reverse strand, counting down.
TCCCCCCAAATGCCGGAAATGGCATTTCAGAGACTCTAGATTTCAAAATTTTCCAGATCCCCCTAGATTCTCGCGCCTGTGGCGCTCGCTCCCCCTGGCTACGTCCTTGCTTCTCCCAAAAACGAAAAATCCTAGATAGAATCCTGCAATGTATTGATATTAGGTGTCAAGCAGTGTCGTACTGTGCCAAGTTTCAATTGATTTCGTTGAATAATCTTAAAAGATATACTTGATTTTCTAAAAATGTAGAAACATCTTGACGTCATATAGTTATATGTCACGATTTGCCTGGTTACTCAGCTAAGCGTACTTGTTGATTTTTTATTCAAGATAGTATACGGCAATCGTGGCCTTCCAGCTCCTCGTTTCCCACCACGATTAGACATTAAATTGTCATTACGCTTTACTTATAACTCGTCCAAAAATAACCCACCAACATGAAAATAACAAATACTAATCGAATAAATCGTTGAGCTTTCGCTTCGCTTTGATTTTGGATTCCGAATCAAAAATAAAAAAGTACGCTTAGCTGAGTAACCAGGCAGATCGTGACATCATTTCATAGGCACTTTAAAGTTGTATGAGGACGATATTGAGATTATTAATGATACACAGACGATCGTCAGGCTCAAATCCTCAGAAGAAATTTATGTTTTCCACAACAGCATTTTCCTTGAAAATACCAAAATTTAATGATTTCTAGGTTAAAATTTGAGGTTAGGTCACCGAAGAAACTGAATATAAAAAATCAGTACTTTTAGGCTATGGTTTCGGGGGGTATGAAGCCAAAACTGGCAGAAGAAGGAATACTGTACAAACGCTCGAGAACATCCACGCGTAAATTTGGAGGAAAAAAACGGACTATATCCTCACCGCTATCCCCGCCATGCCAAAGAAAAATGAGAAAACCTCGTCCACGTGTTACTCGTCATCGTAGGATTCTGGCTTCAATCTTGCAGCATTTAGATTATCTACAGTAAGTTCCTCTCAACCCAAGGCCTAAAAGTACTTTATTTGATTTTTTATCTTCAGCTCCTCCCAATCAGACAACGAATTCGTCGATATGTTAGTGGTTTTCCTTCGATAAAGCAACTGTGTATACTGGAACGCTTCATCGGCTGTTTATATACAGCTTTGCTCAATGTTATCTTATCGGCTGTTTATATATATAGATTTGCTCAATGTCACCACGGTGGTCACTCCAATATGGCCGCCACGCGCTAATCCCGGCTTCATTATTTCGCAGCATCCAAACAATAGTTGCTCAATCAAGCCATTATTTAGAGATCAGTGCCAATTATAGGAGTGATCAGCTTCTAGTTCTATTAACAATAACAATGGTTAACCAAGCGTAAAAGTGATGTTAACTGCTACATTTACCTGTAAGCATTAAGGTCATAAAACTCGCTAAAATTCTGCAATATAGCTCCCTGGTTTCATTGATCCTTTTGGCAGGAGATATTTCAACAAACCCTGGATGGACTTACCCTGCTTTAAGTGGTCCTGGATTAAAAGTTGGACATTTAAATATTCGTAGCCTACCAAAGCACTTGGACGAATTAAAGATACTGTTGAAGGATAACCCAATTGATGTACTCTTCCTAAGTGAGACCTGACTTGATAAATCGTGCACTGACAACGAGCTTTTTATTGATGGATATAACCTTATCAGAGTGGACCGCACTGGCTTACAGAAAGGAGCAGGTACAGCAATTTATTGCAACTCTAAACTCGTAGCCCGTCAAAGGCATGATATAATATCGAACGGCGTCGATTCAGTCTATCTTGAATTGTTATTTCCTAACAAAAGTACGATTTTAATATATTTATCGTCCACCAAATGGAGATTTCAAACAATTCAAAATGAATCTAGAAGAAATCTTAGAAGAGATCTCTTCGGAGGGCAGAGAAATTATTATCTTGGGAGATTTTAACTGTGATATGTTGGGCAATAAGCTGTCTTTTGAAGCAAAGGGTCTTCGTGGGCTTTGTAATATATATCAACTCATTCAGCTAATAAAATCACCTACTCGTATTACAGACCGTACCGCTACCCTTCTGGATTTGGTATATACTACAGACAAGGACAAGATTATTTCATCTGGAGTCCTATGTTGCTCAATTTCCGATCACTCTTTGGTATTTATTATTAGACGATCTAAAAGACCAAGAGCCTGCTATAAAAACATTCGCTATAGAAATCTCAAAAATTATACACCTGAGGATTATATTACCGATTTGCATGCTGCCTCTTGGGAGGCGATTGACACATCTCTTACTGTGATGATGCATGGTTGGTATTCAAGAAGACCTTCGAGACCATAATTGACAAGCATGCTCCTCTTTGTACTAAGCGAGCACGTGCCAATACACTGCCTTGGCTCACTGCAGAAATTAGGTTATCGATGAAAGATAGAGATTATCATCACAAAAGAGCTCAGAAGACGCCATCAGAGATTGAATGGCTGACCTATAGAAGTATGCGAAATAGAACAACTAAACTCCTAAGGGGATTCTAAACGTGACTATTATTCTAATCTGATAAATGAAAATAGCTCTGACGCTGGAAAATTATGGAAAACTCTGAAATCAGTAATATCTTCAAATAAAAACAGTACAAATGTCAGTTGTATTGAAACAAACGGAGAAATTCTTTACGACGCCAAACAAATATCGCAGGGATTCGCGCGGTATTATCAATCAGCTGTTACGAATATCAGAGAAAGCCTCTCATCTTATATAAGATCTACCCCAGTTCAAGTCAATACGAGCTTTAAATTTTATCAAGTCAGTCCTGACTTCGTTTGCAATGAGCTAAGAAAGACCAAGGTTAATAAATCCACTAGCCTTCTAAATATACCAGCCCGATTCCTTAAGGATGGCAGCACTGCTTTAGCGAAACCACTGTCAGTCATCATAAACAGAAGTTTAAATGAAGGCAGTATCCCTACTGAGTGGAAGCACGCCACTGTTACACCTATATTTAAATCTGGAACTAAAACGGAACCTTCCAATTACAGACCTATATCTGTGTTATCTGTTTTTTCCAAGATTCTTGAACGTGCCGTACACCAAATGGTTTATATATATCTTCAAGAAAACAAGCACTTATCAGTCTATCAATCTGGTTTCCGTCCTCTACATTCAACATCTACATGCTTAACTGATATTACAAATAACTTACTTTATTATATGGATAAGGGACGACTAACTGGCATGATGTTTTTGGACCTTACCAAGGCCTTTGATACCCTTGATTATGACAAGATGTTACAAAAACTCTCTGCACTAGGTTTCTCTGACTCGGCGGTTCAATGGTTTAATGCTTACTTGTCAAACCGAACGCAAAGTATTGTAATAGATAATATTCTCTCTGATCCACTTCCAATTCAATATGGAGTCCCGCAAGGATCAATAATCGGACCGCTACTTTTCATAATCTACACTAATAATCTACCTACTGTTATCAAATCCTGTAACATTCAGTTATACGCCGATGATGCTTTAGTTTATTTCAGTGATCCTTCGGTAGATACGATTGAATCTAGACTCTCAGAAGACATGGAATTCATAATCTCTTGGTTAAACGACAACTCTTTGTTTTTGAACTATGATAAAACAAAGATAATGCTGATCGGTATACCCATCAAAGATTACGGAATGTCGCAAGCTTTACAATCAGAGCACAAGATAATTCAAAGGAGAATAACATCACATTCTCCCGGGTGTATCAATTCAAATATCTTGGTGTGATAATAGACCCATGCCTTACGTGGAACGATCATATTGAATACATTACCAACAAAATATCATGTAGACTGGGGATGCTCCGTAAGGCTCGTAAAATCATTCCAAGACAAGCATGTATTATTCTCTATAATGCCATGATATTACCATTGTTTGACTATTGTTGTGTCATCTGGGATGATTGTGGCAAGACTAACTCTCAATACCTAGATAAACTCCACAGGAGAGCAGCGGGAATTATCGAGGGTCACAAGGTACAGCAACATGACCTATACATCGTACCTTTAGCTGGCCATCTTTACAAGCACGTCGAGACTATAATATATGCCTATATTAGTGTTCAAGTGCAACAATAGTATGGCACCTGAGTACTTGCTAAATGAATTTCAACATTCCAGGGACTTCCACTCATATAATACTAGAGGAAGAGACCTCATTCGCCCTCCTGCTGCAAAAACCTAGAAATATCAGGGTTCTTTCAGAATAAATGGAACTAAAACATGGAACGTCTTACCATCAGAATTGCGAAATGAACATAATTTCGCTATTTTTAAAACTCGCTTGAAAAGACATTTTCAAGCATTATACTTATAAGAGTAACTTTGTGTTATTTATTATTATTGTTAGTTTTGTTGAGTCAGGGCTCCATTTAAATCAGCTTATTGCTGAATTGGATGTCCCTGAATAAAAATTGTTTATCATCATCATCATCAGATATTCGTTGAAATTGGAGGTAGGTGCCGTAGGTAGCAAACGCTAGTAAGCAAGCTTGCCATAGCCATCGAGCTAAGCAATGAGCAAGCAATTGAGCAATCCAGCCAATCCTGGGTTCTGGATAAGATTGGAAGCAGTAAGAGGTCACCATGACAACTCTGCCAAGGCTGACCTCCCGGCACCTGTCACACTGAAAAAACTCAGTGGAATAGTAAGTATATAGCACATGTCTATTAGGCTGATGCGGTATATCGATATTTCGGTAATTACCGGTATTTTCAAAATACCGAATATTCGATATTCTAATTCTCAGATACCGGAAATATCGCAACTTTTGATATTATTCAGTTGTGTGTTACACCATTTTCGCATATTCGTAGAAAAAACGTAAGCTGTACCTATTAAATGTATCAACTTTCAATTTTTTCTCACGTGCTGATGTACTGTAAAGCAAGATGCGAGATCTGTAAGAGAACGACAAATCGCAAGACAAAGGATGTCTTCTCAACTGTCAAAATACTTTGAAATGGATTTGAATAATCTCACACCTTGGACTACGAAGTTGGAAAGCAAAGTGTCACTGTGTCAGAATATATACAGCTCAGTCCAGTCGACAGTTCCATAGTGCAATGTGACTCCGCAACGAGCCCTACTGAAGCCTAACAAGGCGAACATGTTGGTGTTTCTCGCAGAAAATTTATAATTATAAACTGGATTTTTTAAAAATTAGAAATAAAACATTTTAAATTTATCACGCTTAGACTTTTTCAGTGGATGGCCAGCATTGTGTGAACGTGCGCGATTGCTATTTATAACATTTTGTGCTGTTTGACAACTTTACGTCACGTACTAAAAACGTTTAAGTTTCGCGAAAATTTGATCTGTAAAAATACCGGTATATTCGATATTACCGGTATTTTTTTTTCGGTATCGGTAATCGGGTTTTCTTCAATACCGCATCAGCCTAATGTCTATATAAAAGATTACTCACCTGAAAAAAGGGGAGGGTTGGGTACGGGTGAAGCAAGCAAGCAATCCACAGCTGGGAGCTGTATAGCAATTAAACGTTTAGCAATGCTAGCAACTAGCAAGCAAGAGCTAGCAACTAGCAAGCAAGAGCGACCAACGAGCAGCAATGTGTAGCGATGCGCTTGCAAGCGTGAGTGACACTCGTGCGCGCCCTTTGACTTCTTAAGAACTTGGGACTCCCAAAGAACTATGAAGTTAACTTTGCCAATAAATAAATTTAACCACATATAAAGGAAATGATCACCAAATATAAACTGACATATGTTGTTTTAATAAAACAACTTCTCCCAACTTGTACTATAATAAATCTTTGGAGACGAAAAAGGAGAACTTGTATATGCTGATACTGGGGCTTAACTCTTTCCTGACAGGCTGAAAAACATCCAAAATTGAACCACCTCTTTGTTCTATTGATATCTCTTGAAATAATCATAACTGTTGCGAAAGCTATACATTTTCTGAAAGCCCAATAAACCGGCTTTTACTTGTGCTTTTAAATTTCCCGAACAAAACACATTATGTTAATATAAATTAGCATAATTATCATAAATCAGGTTGAAAAAATTACATTTTTCTAGCAAAGGCCATCTTGCACGCCCGCGTAGCATCTTTAAAACTCAAAATGCCACCAATCGCAGAGTTGTTTATGAAATCAAATCAAACTTGGCGTGTGCGTGGATCTCATGTTCCTGGCGCTTGTCGAATTTTAATTTTTAATCTTGCGTTACCGTGTGCCGTATTTTTCGATTGACGACTTTGCGGGTCTTCAACGACCAATTTTGACTGGGCCGGTCAGGAAAGAGTTAAACCGGATTTCAAATAGTGCAAGCCACTCACTTGATTAAAAGTCATTTTAATGTTTCCAGGGTCCAAAGTCACTGACCGATCATCTGCCTGAATCAGGGCGCTGAATGCATCAAACTTACTCTTAAGTTCAACCGTGCAGTCCTTATCCTGAGAAAGATAAAAATGGATAGCAAAAAATTAAATACAACATAACGCCGAAAAATTAAATACAACATAACAATATAACGCAGTTTCTGATTGGCTGACGTGCATGCTCCATTTCTCGATGGAGCGCGGGAACTTCAAACGACCAATCATAAATGTTCCAAATTTTGGCTTCCATAAGGAGAAAATTATTATTGACGAAAAACATGAGAAATGGTGAGAAATGGATCCCTGCCGCGGCGAGATTATCACCCTCGCTCGCGAGGGGATTAAGAAATAGAAAACATTTTTCGTGTTTCCATACAGTTATAGAAATGAGTAAAGTTTGGGAGATTTCAAATTCTCCCAAACTTCCACGAGTGTTTCTATAACGTATGAGGCAATAGCTTTCTTTATGAATATATAAATTCTCCTTAATGTTCATGATCGCGTATGATGGCGTATCACGTAATTTTCTATGTTTTCCATACAGTTTTAGTAGAAACTGACCATGGCCCATTACAAAAGCTGCATTCTGATTGGCTACTCAACCGTTGTCTATTCGTGATAGACCATGATGGCGAAACGCGCTAAAACAATGGCAGAAAAATCTCGTTTTGGAGAAGTTTCAGATGAGTTTTTGGATAATTTTTTTGAGAATGCATGATTTGTAATAGTCCACTAATTGGTTTCTACTAAAACAATCAGACAACTCGTCCTCATTGTCTATGAGCGAATAATCATCTCAGGCTTCGTCTTCGTTGACTATTCGCTCATAGACAACTCGCACTCGTTGTCTAATTGTTAAATGAAACATGGCTTTCAGCCAATCACCGCTTGCGTTTACAAAATGTTATTTTATAAATACTATTATAAAATAACCGGAGGTCCGGAAGTAAACGAGCGACAACACGCGCTCTGATTGGCTACTGGACAAACCTGGACCGCAATCGAGCGTGCTTTTATAACTCAATAATGGCATGGCTGGCGTGATACTTCGACATAGATTTGTCATTTGTGATGAATTTTAAGTGTTTTAATTACAAAAGGAAGTCAAGGTATCTCTGGATACAAGTTAAATCAAGTTGTCAACACAAGCAAATGTTTCACTTGCATGTTTCAGCGCATTTTCATCGCTGAAATACCAACGTGGTGTTGACAAAAGTTACGTAGCAACGTCACGTAGCAACGTATCTTATAACATGGTAAATCTGCATTTTTCTTTGCTTTATTGATAATTTAATATTATTTTATAAAAGAAATAAAAAACGTTGTCGCTGTGTGATTATCGAGTTATAATGGCGTCTTTTAATATAAAGATTGCATTTCGCGACTACAAATACAAAACCAAGCAAGATTTACCAACCTTCATTATCTCTTTAATAATTCTTTTTTCATCATTAAATTTAGATTTTAAATCTTCAACGTAAAACTTGAATAAGTCAAGTGGAGTTGAGCCTAAAGTCGTGAAGAAATGTTCTCGATCATTAATAATTCATAAAAAAAAACAAAGAAAATCAACTGTGTAACGGATGATTTCAAATTGGAAATGACTAAAAGGGATGACTCAAAAGAGGATTAGACTAGTTCTTGAAAATGTGAAGGTTCTTTTGAGTCATCCCTTTTAGCTTTCACCTTTGAAATCGGAGTCCTTTCTGCAATTTCAAAATACTTTGGTAGAAGTCATAACATACCTGGTTGTCCAAGCATTTTATTAAATCTCAAGTCAGAACTGATAGTTGTATACATGTCCATCCATAATGACATGGAATGAAGTTGTCCATTGCTGTGTATTTCGTCTAACAAGGTCTAGAAAACCAGAAGTAAATGGAGATCTTACCCCCAACTATATACGAGATGCTGAATAAACTGGAGTTTGGTAGTATAAATAGAGAGCAAGGTCCGAGGCTTTGGGCACAGTTTGAGCGACAAAGAAGAGATATCTATATGGGAAAGTATTTCCCTGAGGTTTTTGGCACAGACAGAGTGACAAAGGAGAGAGGTCTGTGTGAAAAAACAGAAGGCAAATACTTTCTCATACAGACCGAACAGAGGAGGTTTTCAACAAGCGTTTCGTCAATTTCACTAATTTCGTCACGTGTTTTACTCACAAGAAATCCTTCCCGGCTTTTTCGTTGTTGACGTTTCATTTTATTTTTCTCTTTCTGTTTCTCGTCTGCCTGTTCTTGTTCCAGTGCTCTGACGTGTTCTTCAAATGCAATCAACATATCTTCCTTATCCATATCTGAAATTGGTTGAAAAATAACAGACCCCATAGATTTAATATAACTCCGCTTCTGATTGGCTGTCGCGCGTACTCCATTTCTCGATGGAGCGCGGGAATTTCAGGGGACCAATCAGAAACGGTTCAAATTTTCAGCTTCCGCAAGGAAAAAGATGTTTTTAATCAGCGAAATAATCATCCTCAGCGAGGGTGATAATCTAGCCGTGGCAGGGATCCATTTCTCACCGAAAGTTCTCTAAAAGTGATCTGGCGAACTACATAAACAGGTTTTTACGAAGGGTATACACGTTCTCGTAATATAATATACACGTATATTATGTATTTATAGACTCGGTAATTCCAAATATGTTTTCAGAATTGAAGTTAAATATTGGCCGAGATAACGTTCAAAATCTACGACGAAACGGCGTCCGAGGCTGGTGTGGAGACGATGGATAGGGAAACCAGTGCCGCAGGGAGAGGGGTTATTGCGGATACGTATTTCTAGTATGTCTTATAAAAGAAATGGTTCATGATTTGGCGTGCTCCGTCGAGTTATGGATGCATGTACTTGGGAAGTTGGAAGACGGCACTCAAAAGCTTTCTTCACTCTTCCAACTTCACGCGCGTACATTCGTAACTCGATGGAGCACGCTAAACTAATGGAACACGCCAAACTATGAACGATTTTTTAATTAAAATATTCCTGTCATGAGCAATGTATATCGCCAAATTAATGAGAATAAGTTCAAGAGTTACCCTTTATTCTGTCATCTTCGTTGTAGAGAGGAAGCTGTCTTATCTGTTCTTGCATCTAAAACGAAAGAAAAAACATGTAATAAATGGTTTACTTCTAAGACAACAGTTATCTCATTTATCGGTTTGGAGGTCCGTATAGAGAACTATATATTTTTAAGTAGCTTAATGTGTTGCACGAATATGGCCGCCATACCATTTGTCATTTGAATCTCTGAGAAGTGAGTAAAATATCTGCTGGAGATATCTCAAATGGTCCATTTTGTTCGAAATCTCCTATTCATTATTTTGGCAGTTTTTTTTCTGATCGACCGCAGTCGGAGGCAACCAATAGGCCTCTCTTTCGTTAGCCACTACCGTAAGGTAGGGGTGGGCGCCAGTCCTATCCCTGATCAATTTGACTAACCCAACAGAAGCTGGTACTCATTTATCAGCTGAGTTAACTGGGAAAAAGCAGGAGAGAATAACTCTACTTATCTAAAGCAGCAACCCTTCTGATGACCTTTAATGGGCTTAACTCAGCGGTAAGAGGCAGCGCGCTAACCGCTTGCGCCACCCGTGCTTCTTTTTGGCAGTACACCAACCTTTTAAAGTTTTTTCGTGTTTGAGACTGAAAAAATCTAAAAATCTGTTTTTCATTTTCTATATTCTTGTTAAAAATAAATCAAAATCAGCGTACATATATATCGGCATTTAGGATCCCACATTCTCTCACCTCCAGCCAAGTGGTCCTGTACGTGATATCAGGCATACTGTTGAAAACAGACAACATAAATTCTTGATTGTGCACCTTGGTTTCCTTTTCTCTCTCTTTCTCCCTTTTAGCAAGGAAAAATATGACATCGTCAAAGACATCTTTACGATCTCGTTCTCTTACAGAATCCCAAACTGGATCACCATCAAATATTTCACAACCACGGTGCCACCTAACACCAGAGTTCATCTTGGGGTGGTTCTCGAGAAAGTTGCGTAAATTATCACGAGCATTGCGAGCTTTTTGACGCAACGCTTCCTGCAAAAAATAACAAATGCTTTGACTTAACTGATTATAATACATATTGAACATAGCTTGAACAATATTATGGAAACACCTATATGCTCTATCATCTCAATTCATGTATATGTTAATGGTTAGACCATTTCACTAGTAATCAGGTTACAGTTTGTATTCATATCATATGTAACATTCACCCTATATTTGACCCATATAGCTCAATAGTTAGAGCATCTCACTGATCATCAGAAGGTCACATGGGTTGTACATATATAGGTAACCTTCGCTTATAATCTCCGTCCATGTATCCCAATGGTTAGAACATCTCACTACTCATCAGAAAGTTACAGGTTGTACCCCTAAGTAACCTTAGCTTTACCATCTTATAGTCCATGTAGCTCAATGGTTAGAGCATCTCACTAGTCATCAGAAGGTTGCTGATGGTACATATATGTAACCTTCTCAATGGTAATCAGAAGGTTACAGGTTGTACACATATATAACCTTCACTCATTATCTTAGTCCATACACGTAGCTCATTATGGTTTAGAGCATCACACTGATCATCATCAGACGGTTACGTAACCTTCACTGACGATTTCAGTATTAGAGCGTCTAACTAGTCATCAAAAGGTCAGAGATTGTATATGTAAACTTTGTCCAACTATATGATTTAGATGCCATCTGTTCTTACCTTCTCTTCATTAGCCCTTTGTGTTTTGTACTCATTAAAGGCTTGCTTTTTTTCATTCATTTTCTTTAGTGCACCATATCTGGGGTCAGCTACAATCATTCTCATAGCAGCATCCCAACTTATATTAGAGGGAACAGACTGTAACAAAAGATACAGTAATGAATTATTTGAGCTTGAATGATTTGCAATTTGGATATACATCCTACTCAGGAGTTCAATCTCCGCCAAGAATAAATGTTGATCAACATTCAAATTTTGCTCTGAACATTCATCTTCGTGGATCAACAATCATCTTTCAATGGTTCAACAATCAAGTTCGAATCGAGGGATAGAAGTTCGCAATTCAACATTGTATAAATGCAATGTCAAACATTGTCAATTAATTTATCATTCAACATTGTAGTTTCAGTTGCCATATCGAGCATCGCAATTCCACAATCAAGTTTGAAATGCCATAGCGAAATCGAAATGAACATCACAATCCAACATAGACCTTTAAAATACGTTTTCGGAAGATAGTAAATTGTTTGCTACTCAAGCTTTAACGCAAACTCAGAAACATGTTTCTGAGCCCCAGATGGGAATCGAAACCGCAACCTTCTCATCTCTGGTTGGACGTTCTAACTATTGAGCTACCCGAACTTAGATGATAGAGCGAAGGCGACGCTGTGTACTAGTTAGTACGCGCGACATACGTACCGCTAAATCAGCAGTTTTGATATGTCTGCATATCTTTTATCAAATGTATATATTAAATGTGACTTGCAGCTCGGTTATTTCAATATAGTAAATTGTTTCCTACTCAAGAATGTTTCTGAGCCCCAGAGAGTGATCGAAATATTTTTCTGAGTTTCCGTCAAGCTTGACTATAGCAAACAATTTACTATATTTAAAGTGCCCCTAACCTCAAACTTTTTAATTGTCTTATTTGGAAGATCTTTTAAAACGATAAAGTAACTTCTTATGAAGATTTTCGTTTCTTCGCTTTCTTTTTGAGATATATCAGTTTGTTTGATATGTAAATGTTCGGAATTTACACATGCATAATGACTTATTGGAGAATTGTGTGTATCTCTTTCATTCTCGAACGAAATCCTTTAAAATCGAGAAGTTTGGTGCAGTGGGAGAAACACACACGTGTTATTCACACTTCAGTGTTTTTATTTGATGAACGCAAAGATATATAACATTCTCTGATAACTCATTATGCATGTGAGACGTAAATTCCGGACATTTGCATATCAAACAAACTGATATATCTCAAAAATAAAGCAAAGAAACGAAAATCTTCAAAAGAAGTTACTTTATCATTTTAAAAGTTCTTCCAAATAAGACAATAAAAAATGTTGAGGTTAGGGTCACTTTAAATAACCAAGCTGTAACTCACATTTAATATATGCGTTTTCGGAAGTTAAACGACGATGAAAGTTCAATGTTGCATTGTGTCAACAAGTACCAACTCCGTCAAAAATCCTTATTGGTTTATACCAGTCTCGTAACGTGGTCCGGGCCCCTCCTGATCTACAACCAGCGTGCAAAGATGGCTGATAATTTCGATTTAGTGAGTGCGATTCGGCTAGTAAATGATATGGTGTTAAGATTGGATCCGATGTCTGATCTTAGTGACATGGAATTTGTTTTGGGGAGGTTAGATATTCTTAATCAAATGCTGGTAAACTTCGGCGTTGACCAACCTGTTGTGGACAGGTTCAATTAAAGTGCCCCTAACCTCAAAATGTTTTATTGTCTTATTTGGAAGAACTTTTAAAATGATAAAGTAACTTCTTTTGAAGATTTTCGTTTCTTCGCTTTCTTTTTGAGATATATCAATTTGTTTGATATGCAAAAGTCCGGAATTTACATCACACATGCATAATGAGTTATCTGAGAATGGTGTATATCTTTGCGTTCATCAAATAAAAACACTAAAGTGTGAATAACACATGTGCGTGTTTCTCCCACAACACAAAACTTCTTGATTTTAAAGGATTTCGTTCGAGAATGAAAGTGATACACACATTTCTCAAATATGTCATTATGCATGTGTGACGTAGATTCCGGACATTTGCATGTCAAACAAACTGATATCTCTCAAAAAGAAAGCGAAGAAACGAAAATCTTCAAAAGAAGTTACTTTATCAATTTAAAAGTTCTTCCAAATAAGACAATACAAAATGTTGAGGTTAGGGGCACTTTAAGTATCCATCCACATCAAAATAAATCCCATGTCACTAAGATCAGACATCGTATCCAATCTTAACACCACATCATTTATACTAGCCGAGTCGCACTCGCTAAATCAAAATTATCAGCCATCTTAACTTTTTCACGCTGGCTGTATCAGGAGGGGACCGGACCAAGACGTAAACGTCACGAGACTGGTGTAAACCAATAAGGATTTTTGAGTTGGTACGTGATGACACAACGCAATATTGAACTTTGTCGTTTAACTTCCGCAAACGCATTTTAAAGTCAATGTTGAATTGTGATGTTCATTTCGACTTCACCATGGCATTCCAAATATGATTGTGGAATTGCGATGTTCGATATGGCCACTGAATCTAGAATATTGAATGACAAATTAATTGACAATGTTCGACATTGCATTACAAAGTTGAACGTTGAATTTCAAACTTCGATACCGCGATTCGAACTTGATTGTTGAACAATAGAAAGTTGATTGTTGGTTAACGAAGATGAATGGTGAAAGCAAAACGTGAATGTTGTTGAACAGCATTTATTTTTGGCGGAAATTGAACACCATAAGCACCACCATCATCACCATTATCATCACCACCACCACCATACTATTATCACCATCATCACCACCATCATCATCAACACTATCATCACCATCACCACCCTTATCACCACCACCATCATCATCATCACCACCATCATCATCACCAACAACACCACTATCATCATCACCACCACCATCATCATCACCAACACCACCACTATCATCATCACCTCCACCACTATCATCACCACCACCATTATCATCACCATCATCATCACTATTATGATCATCACCAACACCATCATCATCACCACTACTACTCTAATGAATAGACTAGACCACATTTTAAATGTAAAATTTCTGGGCCATACCTTTTCCTTGAGAAGTTCTTTGAATGCTTGCTTGGCTTCTTCTTTGGTATCATAAATGTAATCTCTCTTTGGTGTCACAGCAGCAGGTGATGAAACTTCGGTAACTGTAACAGCACTAGGAAAATGGCCATGTCATTAATACTGCACATGTGGGCAAAAATTACTCACAACAGCTATTTCTTGTTAATATAAACGTGTTGTATAATAATAGATTTTATACCTAAAATAACTACTCAATAGTCAATAAGATTCCAAATGCAATATTTTGTTTTGTTAATGTACTGTACGTTTATAACTAAGACCAAGAGTATTATAACTCAAGATCCAATTGGAAAAACGTTATTTATCTTCCACAAGATTAAAACACAGAAACTGATAATAGAAGATAGATCAGTCTGTGATCTAAAACAACATGTGGACAAACAACAGAGTGTAGTCAATATTGAGATACAGTTGTTAGTAGACATCTTTAAATTGTCTATGAAGTGAAAAATTCGCTTTAACGGACAAAGTAGCACGGCAGAAGCGTTCACTGAAAATTTCAAGTGAATCTGCTGCAGAGTCTTCGAGCTATCAACTCTCAAAGTTTGTCCATTGGCATAGTTTCACGTTACAAAATAGGGAAAGACTGGGATTGAATATATGTGGTATATGACGTATGCAGATGGATCATTAATGTTCAAATCAATTGTTCTTATATGCATAGTCCACCTGCATACGTCACAAGACAATGAACCGCGCGTTTCAGATTTCACCAAAAACATTTAGCCATGCCAAACTTTCAGAGTTGATAACTCGAAGACTACACTCTTGCCGTGCTACTTTGTCCGTTAAAGCAAAAAAAATGCTAGCGAATTTTCACTTCATATAGACACTTTAAGAGACACTCCACCCCCAAAACAAGTGTTGCTTAAATTAAAGTTTTTTGTCGCCTTACATGAGAATGAGTATTAGTTTTCTTCTTATCTTTTTAGTTTGAGAGAAATTTGGCTTTGTATATCGTATTTTTGGTAAAATGAAGACCGCCACTTTTGTTCTGATTGCGGGCGTGTGCGGTCATTGAGTGATAGAAACACTATACAAAGAAACCCTTTACAATAGTATGACAATAACGTGGCTTTAGTCCATTCACACTATTGTGAAGGATTTCTTTTCATAGTGTTTCTATCACTCAACGACGTCAAAAATTAACGGGAGGCAATCAGAACAAAATGGCGGCCTTCAATTTACCAAAAATACGATAAACAAAGCCAAATTTCTCTCAAACTAAAAAGATTAGAAGAAAACTAATACCCATTCTCATGTAAGGCGACAAAGAACTTTCATTTAAGCTTGTTTTGGGGGTGGAGTGAAATCAAAAACTCGAAAAGGTTGGCGAACTGCCTAAATAGTGTGGAGGAGGAAACGTTATGATTGAAGGCCTTTAGTCAAAGAGTGAAATAAAAACCACTACTATTTAGGCAACCTTTGAGTCAACCTTTGAGTTTTTTCTCTACTGCTAGGATATGAGGTGATAGCCTGGTAGTAGAGGAGCCAATCAAATTGCGAGATAGCTCGTATCCTACTAGTAGCTATATAAAAATACCATTTATCCTTGTCATTTGGTCTGACGATGACTTTGTAATAAAGTCGAAATATTACCATAGATTTATCTTTGTCCTCTTCTCGTATTTTGGATTCTCAAGATGTTTTTCTTCGGGTTACGTTTTATTTTGTTGGTATTACTTTATTTCAGGATTACGACTACAGCTTTAATTTGGTTTATGATGGGGTAGGTAATCTTCGAGTTAAGCCCTTCGAGTTACACCCTTTTCGAGTTAAGCTTCCGACACGCCATTTTCGCCGAGGAATTAACTGATGTATATAGTAACAAATTACATAAAGTCTACAGCATGCAGTACATGATTTTATCGTGTTGTATCAGTACATCCGATACAACACGATAAAATCCTGTACTGCTGTAGACATTATTTAATTTGTTATACTAATTACCAAAAAATCGTCTACAATTACGTTTACTACAAACAGTCAATACTTTCGTTTACGAGCCAGTCAGTCATTCATGACGCGAAAACGAATGTGTCACTTGTTTACATCCTTCAAATGTCGGGGCTTAACTCGGGCGTCTAAGTCGTCGATTGTCTTCGAGTTAAGCCCCTTCTTTGCGTTCATCGAGTTAATTCCTCGGAGAATATGGGCATGATGGGGGCTTAACTCGAAAATGGCTTAACTCGAAGATTACCTACCTCGTTTATGGTTAGGGTTTTGTTCCTGTAAATTAGCTTCCGAATCGGAAGAAAATAACCTTGATGCGAATATGGCTTAGTCTGTGTCCATTGTCTGTGTCCATTGTCTGTGCAGTACGTCTCTCCTCCGCAGAGGCTTCCAATGCGGTAGAGGGGATAATGGCATGCGGCAGAGGGTAATGGAATAAGGAAAACCGCTGAAATTCGGAATGCGTGAGGGGAGGGAAGAAAGCCTCTGCCAGATTTCAGGCGATATCTTGACGAACTTGGCGATTTCTTACAATCCGTTTTATATCTCGGCAATCCTTTTGTTTCTCGTTCTAATTTTTCATGTAAGGAGACATGCGACCAAGAGCGTTTGGCTGACGTCTTAATTTTTGTATTTTAACGTTTTGATGCGATGGAAGAGCTTGATGATAATTTACACTCGAGCCAGCAGGCAGTTGCTGTTGATATGAACTGTTCTGTAGATTATAAAGTCGATATTTTGAGCACACCAAAATATATCGATCGATGGTAAGTTTGTCTAGAACAAACGGGACAACAAGTTTTCCGCTGCGCCAAGCTAGAAGAAACTCTAAACGTGGACATAAATTATTCAGATTGTAAACGTACGTCATGTTGTTCTCTCGAATATAACGTTTCTCTCTCGAATATATCACACTAATCACAGCAGGAGATGAATTATTCAGATTATAAACGTCATGTTGATCTCTCGAATATATCAAGGAAGATTGTATGTATAGAAGATTGCACCCCTCGACAGAGGCTTCCCCTCTCTCCTCTCTTCCCTCCCCTCGCCCGCGTTCCGAATTTCAGTGGTTTTCCTTATCATTACCATCTACCGCATTCCTTATCCCAACCCACTACCCCCCTCTACCGCATCGGAAGAGAGGTACAGTACACAAAGAAGATAGTAAATATGTTTATCTTTACCTTGCCGTTGGAAACACTTGTGGTGCATCAGTTTGGCTCACAGTTTCTGACTGTACAGGTATTTCTTTAGATTTTTGTTCTTCCAGCTCGAGTTCTCTCTTTCTGTCTTCTCTGCAAGGAAAAATACAAGTCATAGATTAAAATAGCCGATAAGCTAAATTTTAGATAATCGTTTGAGGATATTCCAGATAAACTAAATAATTTTAGATAAACTTTTGATGCCATCAAAATATAATCGCCAAACTGAAGGTGGCAGAAGCTTCATAGGTCGAACCAGTAAATACTGGAACATTTTACCACTTAAAATTTGTTCACACTTAAAATTTGTTCATCCACTTCTGTAAATTTATTGTCTGGAACATTCACATTATCAAGATATTTTTAGACAATCAAAAGGAACATCATGCACAGTAATCTGAGTATTTTGACTTTCTAGATGATTTTCTTGATTTTAAAGTTTCTCATTATGTAATAATTCAAAATAAATTAATATTTAATCAAAACTTGTAAATACGGATAAAACATTGATTTAAACATCAATGCTTTATCAAAGTTAACTTGCTCAAATTGAGCTTTTCGGCGTTAAAATAATTTGTTTGTACCGTTTCTACAACTTCCAAACAAAGTATGCATCATATAGAAATTCTATTCATTTTACAAGTTCGTCAAAATATTCGCGGCCGATGTTTTAACTACTACATAAATATCGAATCGATGAAATACTAGGTTTTCTCCCATCCAAAAAAAATTCCAAATGCAATATATTGTTTTGTTAATGTACTGTACGTTTATAACTAAGACCAAGAGTATTATAACTCAAGATCCAATTGGAAAAACGTTATTTATCTTCCACAATATTAAAACACAAAAACTGACAATAGAAGATATATCAGTCTGTCATCTGAAACAACATGTGGACAAACACAACAGAATGTAGTCAATATGGAGATACAGTTGTTAGTAGACATCATAATATATTTACAAACGTAATCTGAGTATTTTGTAATCTGAATATTTTGACTTTTTAGACGATTTTCTTAGATTTTAAAAGTTTCTCATTATCTAATATATTTATAATAATAATAATAATATTCATTCAGGATACCCACGTAACCGAAGTGTTTTTCAGTGGGGTCTTGTAATACTTCACAAGATTACGTTACGTTACATTAAAGTGCCTATGAAACGAAAATTCAGTTTGTTTTATTTGAAAGAACTTTTAAAATAATGAAGAATATTAATTTACAGCTCTTTCATATTTCACTTGGTTCTTGAGATACCGTAGAATCTTGGTTCTTGAGATACGTATAATCGAAATTAGTGACCTCTGAGGGCGGCTACTTTCGGATGGGCGGCTACTTTCGGATGGGCGGCTACTTTCGGATGGGCGGTTACTTTCGGAGGGCGCTTACTTTCGGGTTGTTATTTTTAGCATCGGCCAAGTTGTAACCACTACTGCACATTTTGCACAACGTTTCAAAGTTTTGTTTTATTTTGATTTAATTACATAAGAGTTGTTACTTATTATCTAATGCTATAATAATTTACCGTACTCGATACCGAATGCTCAGATACCGAAATGGAAGAGGACGTCTGAACGATGACAAAGAAAAACTTATAACTACTGTCTGAAATTCATGAATCTTTGATATTACTGTTTTATACATGTTTTAATCCATGCCATTCAAAATAAATTGTTAAACAAATGTTACAACTTATTTATACAATAGTTATACACATAGGAAACGGCTACTTTCGGGGGGCGGTTACTTTAAGAGGGGCGGCTACTTTCGGTTTTTCGTAGTAATTGTTTAAAAAAGCGGCTACTTTCGGGGGGCGGTTACTTTCGAGATTCTACGTTTCAAATGGGATATCCTATGACGTCAAAATGTTTGTAATACATTTTAACATATTGGAAAATCGTGTATGTCTTTAAGATTATTAAACGAAATCACTAGAAACTTTGCATGTGGATACAGACCACTAAACTGGAAAACATCGTTCTAGTTTTATGGTCGCCATGGTAACAAATTAGTTTTCAGACATCTTGAGTTCTAAAATAAAATGATTTGTTTTCTCTTCCGTCCCAAACATTTGCAGGTTGGTACTGGTTGAGCCGATTTTCACTGAATTAACCAATTCGAAACTGAAGTTTAACTTTGGTGCAACACATAGCTATGTCAGAAAACAAAGATTTTTGACAAAGAGGTCTGGGAACTATATTATTACTACTTGAAAGATGTTCTTCAGTTTAGTGGTCTGTATCCACATGCAAAGTTTCAAGTGATTTCGTTTAATAATCTTAAAGATATACACGATTTTCCAATATGTTAAAATGTATTACAAACCTTTTGACATCATAGGTTATCTCATTTGAAATATCACATAAGTCTAAATATCTCAAGAACCAAGTGAAATATGAAAGAGCTGTAAATTAATATTCTTCATTATTTTAAAAGTTCTTTTCAAATAAAACAAACTTAATTTTCGTTTCATAGGCACTTTAAGTCACATAACATTACCTAAAGTCAACACAGACTGGGGAAAACAAAAACTGATTTATTACGCATCAACAGATTTTAATAACTTGGAAAATAAAACAAGAAGCACAAACTCGCTAACAATATTTAAAATGAACTGAAAAAACACCGATTTAATTAGTTTCAAAGTTCATGTGAGAGCCATTGTACAGTTTATAACAGTAATGTGATGTGATGTAATGTAGACGTAGGTTGTTGTTGGTCCTTGTAAAATATTCATGAATGTTATTTCTAGTTAGTTCAAAGTCTGAACTAGTCTAAGTCTGAAGTCTATAGATATCGATGATTCAGAAAAAAATGATATCTTCACATGTGAAGTTATTATCATGGATATGTATGTCATCGATTTCAATATAATAAACAGAACATTATATGTCCGCTCGGAGATACGAATTTTATCTTCTCGTGATGATAATATTTCTCACTCGTAAGAGATATTATCATCACTCGAAGATAAAATTTGCATCACCGCACGGTCATGTCATATATCCTCTATATCTTCTATTATATCAATTTAACCATATATTGTAATTAGGGTTTGTTAGTACTATTTTGTTATCCTCTGGAAATAAATTTTCCAACTAACTAACTAACTAACTAACTAACTGACTGACTAACTAACTAACTGTCTAACTGACTGACTGACTGACTGACTGACTGACTGACTGACTGACTGACTAAAAAAACACAACTCAAAGGGACAACAGTATTTATGAAGTCCTAATACATACTCTTCTCTTTCTTGTTCTGTTTTAATGAGTACTGTAAATTGAAACGAAAATTAGTGTCACGAGACAGCAGTCAATAACCTAAAGCAGGAACAAACTTTATGTACAAGAAGACCTTTTATTATATGGCCAGCGCTACTTCCGATAAAATTACGCAATAGGATTGGTTACCGTCAGACCAGGACCGTTCGTAATGACTTGCACAGGAATTACGCATTACGAACATTATTAAAGTGCCTATAACGTCTGTGGGGATTTAACATATTTGTAATCTATGGACTCTCCTGAGATAAATTGTAATATATCTTGTCAGTACTGTTAAAGTTGACGGAAATGACGTCATAGCGGGCATCTGTAAAGAGGTTTTCATGTAAAGACAGATGCCCGCTATGACATCACTTCCGTCAACTTTAACAGCAAAAAAGTCTATGAAGATGAAATTACAATTTATGTCAGGAAAATCCATAGATTACAAATATGTTAAATTCCCACGTTATAGGCACTTTAATGGCCTAGGAATTCAAAGGCACAAAAAGTACATGACAAAACTCGTCAAAATATCTCAAAATTTATTTTTAATAGCAGCTTGTTATTTTTTCTGTTAGTTAACATTTTCAGTGACAAAAAAAACATCCAGGAAGCGAATTCTGTTATTCAAACTTTGACGAATCGAGGATAGACAGAATACAATGAAAAAGTCAGAGGATTTAAACAGTCGTGTAGTAAGAAATCCAAAGCTTTATAAAGGAACAACAAAGTACGAACAACGTGAAGTTTACTGCAAGCGACATGAAATTTGTTCATCTTTAACTATTAAACAGAAAACAAATCTACTCATGTAATAAGTACATGATAGCATAAAGCCATTACACATTACAGCTGAAAAGTTCTCGTTATTGAGGCCATATAATTAAACACTTATTGACCGAGTGGGAGGTCTTTACACAGACCGAGCGACGAAAAAGCGAAGTCAGTGCTGAATGACCAAGGGCAGGATAATTTTGCCGTGAAGACCGACCAAACGAGGTTAATAATGTTTTATTATATGGCTCTTTTAAATTTCTCATATATCCTCATTTTTTTCGCAATTTTTAAAAACTTTTCAGTTGTTTTGTAAAAACCGCTCAGCAACCAATCATATTGCAGAAAAGCTGAGTTAAGACCGCTCACGATAGCGCTCAAGCCATATACAGCTTATTGAACTCAGACCAGACAGAGAAATACCAAGCTCAGTTTTTTGCACGAACTACTGTACGCTCGCGCTGTACTAAAAATGTTGGTGGGATATATTTCACTGTATAGACCTCGCGTTAGGTCAATAAGCTGTTATAGTGAATAAGAGGGCGATCCCAACTAGGTACTACTGTATAAGAAATGTTCGGAGACCAATAAGCAGAGTTTTTATTCTGATAATATAGCTTAAAGGGAAATGGCAATAAAAATTTTTTTTGTCTCATTTGAAAGAACATTTAAAATACTATATGAAGACCTTTTAAAATTTCCCCGTAACTTCCTTAATTTTTGAAATATCTGTGAACAAAAATATCTGCAATCCGCCATCTTGTTTTATAATTAGATCTAATTAAGTGACGTCAAAACCTGGGTAAACATTCTAAAAGTTGTAAATAATTGCCCAAATATCAGTGGAATGCGTTCAAATAGATTGCTAGTTCACTTAAAAGTATACAACACCCAAAACAACTACGATTTAGCATCTATAATGACTCGATAATTGCCGATATAAAAAACATTTCTACCCTGGTTGTGACGTCACGCATATCCAAGGATGGTTATGCATATCCAAGATGGCGGAATGTTCAATGTTCTTTGTTAAAAAGAAGTGAAATATTTACAGAACCAAGAAGGATATGGAAAATCTGTAAAAGGTCTTCATATATCATTTTTAATGTTCTTTCAAATGAGACAAAAAATTTTTTTATTGCCATTTCCCTTTAAAGGGTTAACTCCAAGCTCGCAAAATCCAACATTATTCAAAATTCAGTTTACCTTTTAGTTCATCCAATTCCTTTGGTATTGTCCAGGTTGATTCTTTGGTTTCATTATTGTGAAAATAAACTCGCCCTCCCTCTGCAGTGTGCTCTTTCCATGGACAAGAGTCTAGAAGACGCTACGAGCAAAAATATATTTAAATGTATTTATTATGAAATAATAAAGTAAATTAACATTAAAGTGCCTATAACGTCAAAATTGTCTTATTTGGAAAAACTTTTAAAATGATAAAATAACTTCTTTTGAAGATTTTTGCTTCTTCGCTTGTTTTTGAAATATTTCAGTTTGTTTGATATGCAAATGTCTGGAATTACGTCAGACATGCATAATGACTTACGGGAGAGGTTTGTGTATCACTTTCATTCTCAAACAATGCATGTTATTCACACTTTAGTGTTTTCATTTCATGAAGGCAAAGATATATAACATTCTCTGATAAGTCATTATGCATGTGTGACGAAATTCCATACATTTGCATATATTTTAAATGTTTTTCTGAAATAAAACAATATTTTTTGACGTTATAGACACTTTAAGCGGTGTCAGAAGTCGTCTTCCTTAGCAACAGGAAGTGACGTTTGTGCTCCCGCAGTCTGTGTGGTCAGAGTTCTCCTTGAGAATACATGCCGCTCTTTTTTCTCGTAATAGAAGACAATTATGTCGAAAACAATTGGTACACTGTAGCAGAGGGTTCCTAAGGTTTCCTCGTCATTTGAGGCACCACTGGTTCTTTCGTCCAAACGTTCATCGTTTGGTTTGTTGGGGGCGTGCCGCCAACTTTGCCTTCATTTTCAATTGCCACTTGCTCGGCTAAATCTGTTGTCGTGACCTGTTCGATGGCATCGTCGTCGGTCCCTTCGTTTGGGCCTTCGTCCTTTTCCCACGTTGGTTTCCTCCCCCAATAATTGACTTTCGGTCTCTTCGTCGTCCACCGTTTCTTCCTATATTTGTCCCTGAGGCTTCGCCACGCGTCTCGCCGTCGATGTCTTCACCGTCCGCCTGCTCCATTTCTCCGTCCTCCGCGAATGGGCAACCTTCCTTCGCTATATCTTAGTCAACTCCAGGTATGGTTTTTCAATCTACCGTGTCTTACGGTAGTTGAAATATTGAGCCACGCAATGTCATCTCATTTTCTTTCCCTTTGTTTTTTCCACGCTGGTTACATCTTTCCACCCGACATTAGTGCATGGTTGGATCTGGTTTTCCTCCCGTGTCGGCAAAATTAGTGTCTTCCAACGTGGCTGGCGAATTGATTGACCTCGATCAGTTACTCGCGGGAGTATAATTCGAGCATAATTCCCCATCCTTTCTCCTTGTGGGTATATCAGTTAGTCATGTGTCCACACAGACGACCATTACTGATGTCGTCACGTGGGCCCAAGCATTTTCATTCTATTCCCATCATTACAGTCTATGTTTCCCACCGCACACGAGGAAGCGTCGCTAGACCAGCGACCGAGGGTTTTGATCAGGTGATCGGGTATACAAGCTAATGCAGCAGAGGTGGCTGCGCCAATGCGGAAACTGTGGCTAGAATAGTTCCCAGACACGCAGGCGGAGGAAAGGATGGAAAGGAGCCAGCGGATTACCAAGGAGGGCGTAAGCGGTATACCATCCAGGCAGATGAATAAAGGGCCTGGAGATGACCCCCGGAGGGACACATATCGCAGCAGAGCAGCTACCGGACAAATAGACTGCCCCAAATAGATAACACAACTCCGACTAAACGGGTCCGTCTTGGAGGTCTTGAGGACGACGAAGGGACCGGAACACGTAAACTCACTGACCAGCAAAAAAACGAAGAACGCTGTGCAGCAGGCCGCCCAGAACATCCGGTGATCGAAGGAAGGCCACGATATCGCGCTGTGCAGGATCTGAAGCACACGGTTAGTGACCGGCAAACGACGAGTGTGACCGATGAATGCCACGCAGAAGGCGAGCCATGCGATCAGCCCCCCGTAGTGGATCCTGGAATCCAAGGTCGATGTGGAGACCGGACGGATGCAAGGTACGTGGTAATAGACGACGGCGCGAGTCCTCTTGTATCAATGAGGTAGGGAGCGAACATGAGGATCCATTCCGAAACGGGAAACGAATGGAGGTGGTAAGACGAACAAAAACGAAAAAACGAATGTTGCCCCGAGGAATACACACGCTGACTGGACGGGGCCAGATCCTGAGCAAGGAGGCCATAGCACCGCGAAATCAAGACGGCGGGACTACAGGTAGGTAGGCCAAGAGGGTGGACGGAATCGGCTGAGGACTGGGATTGGCCTACGGAACCAAGCGCTGGAACTCCTGTAAACGAAAGCGAGATAATGCGTCAGCGGCACGGTTGTCGCGACCAGGAGAGTGACACGTTGAAAAGGTAAAATGGTGGAGACAAGCGACGCGGGTGAGGCTACGAAGGAGATGCATAAGATCAGGCACCCGGGATGTGCCAGAACGGAGAATGTTGACCACTGCCATGTTATCGGAAACAAACTACACACGCAGGCGAGACCAGGACGGGTCCCACATGAGCCGCGACCACAATGGGAACCAATTCCATGAAGGCGATGGACGCTGGGCGAGGAAGGATCAGGACTGACAAAACCATTGCTGCTGCCACATGGCCCCGAATCTGAGGGCACCAGATGCGTCGGAGGAATCCACAAACTCCGGAAGAGGAACCACCGTGGGAGACAAAAATGACATACATACATGCAAGATCCTGCGAGGGCGAGGGCAGCAGCAGCCCAGACGGGCCAGCGACGAGACCATAGAGGGAGGCGGAAGCAATGACGAAGCCACAACTGGCGGGGCCTGAGCTTGGGCCAAAGGCTGAGCCAAAGCCAGAGCCAGAGTCTGAGCCTAAGGCAAAGCCTGAGCCTAAGGCAAAGCCTGAGCCAAAGCCTGAGCCAAAGCCAAAGCCAAAGCCAAAGCCAGAGCCAAAGCCTGAGCCAAAGCCTGAGCCAAAGTCTGGATTTGAGCCTGATTCTGCGCCCAAACTGGTACCACGGAGATGACTGGGCCAGGCTTACAAGATAGCAGCGAAGTAATATACAGGCGAAGCCCCAGACACGAAGACTTGGGGAGTTGTAAACGACATCCGAACTTGGTACAGGCAACGCCGAGGGAACAGCTCGCGGAGGCCAGGAGACAGCAGGGACCGATGGCAGGAAGGCCACTGAGGAAGGCTGTAATGCACTCGACGAAGACGACGAAACACCCGACCAACGAAGATACCAAAGGCGGTCGGGTCGAAGCGTACACGGGCAACACGGGAGAAGCAGGAACAACAGCGGAAGACACGGTAGATGAAAACATTGAAGACCCAGAGAGCGAGGGACAGAAACGGACGAAACAAGTGACGCCGAACTCTGAGGCACAGCTAGATCGTCAGCCGATAACATCGAGGATGACGACTTCATAACCAATTCTTGCAGATCGCCGATCGACAAAGAGGATAAACTATTTCGTGTCAAACGAGGCATCGACGGCCAGGGACGTGGCGAAGGAATCACGATTGGGGGGGTGTCATATGATAGTGACCAACTTTTTGCGAAATCGCCAATATGCGATATGCGGCGGTTCGCGTAAAAGTATCCAAAATGTCTCCAAAATATAAAATAAGTTCAAAAACGAATTACATGAAGTATCGCACTTGAAACCTTTATTCAAAATGGCTGCCGAACTGGCAAGAGAAATTTAGAAAGGATAAAAATATGACCTTTTTTAAGAAGTTTTTAGTTGGGTTTGGCAAGGGTTTATGTTCAAACGAGTTTAATAAATGCGTTGACAAGCGTATGTCAGTATGTGAATAATTTGAGCTGGCCGCTGGGCTGCAACGTTTTTGTATGAGCTTTTCTAAAATGATGAAATTAGACTAATATTAACATGCATCACAACATTAAATTGCACAACTGACGTAAGGTTTGTAAATTAGCCAAATGACATGCGAGCTTGTGAGTGATACGGATCAATGGTTTCAAACAATTGAGCCTCGGATTTCAATGGTCTGCGGTCTCCCGTCTCCAGATCGGAAATACTTCACTACGGAATACATCAACTGTACTCACTTAAATACAATTTTTGCTGGGGATGTTTGAGCGCTATTGACCAACTGTTGACCGACAATTGATAAAATAAAAAAATTTTATTGACCAACTGTTGACCGACAATTGATAAAAAAAACAAATTTTAGCTTTTTTTTCTGTCTCACCATTTTTATTTTGGCCAGCAGCAATCCCTTGTGTGACCAACTTTTTGCTATTTAGAATTATTGGGGGGGTGTCGCACCCCCACACCCCCCAGTCGCCACGCCCCTGTCGACGGCCGAAGCAACACGTACAGTATGAAAGCTTATACTCAACTAAACCCAAGGCTAGGTCAGACGGGCTACAGGGTAGAGGTAACCGGAAATGCCCATCCCCGGAAGTAAGGTACCGAAACCAACACAAACATACTGTGCCTGGTGTTAATTATTTTTATTAATTGACATGCCTGGCGTTCTTGTCATGATATGCCTCGCGTTCTTGGGCATCGAGCTCGAATTCGTTGCTTGGAGTCGCTCGCCTTCCTCCCATGTAAGTTCGAAGCCATCATTGTTCTGGCTGTGCCGTTGTCATCCAAGTGTTGGTTTTCCCACAATGAGTCCCTGATTAGCACTCTTCGTCATATATGCGGTTTCCACAGGCAGATCGTTTCTGCCCCGCATGATCGACTTACTTTACGCTTTTTCGCTCTCCACGCAGTACTATTCGCCTAAACTTCGAATTTCAGGGCGATCTGGTATGGTGGATGGAATTTTCGCATGCCGGGTTAGTGGGTTTCGGTGCAATCTGGCGCAATTCTTGGTAATTCGCAGGTATACTTGGAATGCTACGCTGTCGCCCGCGACCATCGATGGTAACGAGCTTTTTCCCAATCGTCCTCGCCGCTGACGTTTGGGACTACCACTGGACCCGTCTCAAGGTGGAGTTTCCGTGGTTCTCCGTCACTTGAAGCCCAAGGCCAACTCCTATCCAACTTCCATCCCGCCGTGTTTCATCTTGGATTTGCTTACGATGGTCAAATTTCTTCTTGTTAGGGGTTACTCGCACACGGTCTAGCACCGAACAGGTGTCGTTCCTACACCACTGGTGTCAAGACGTTTTTTGCAATTTTTTGCAATTGCAATCCCCTTCTCGAGCTTCATTCCGCCAGAACTATTAATTGGTTGCACTATATCATATTAAAGTGGCACTACGATGAAAATTCACCCCCGTTTTTTAGATTTTCTTTAACATGCCTGTAGAATAGTATTTCAGGGTCGAAAGTGATCATCGATGTAAAAACTAAAAAAATGGTATTTTAAAGTAAGTATATTTTGAGCTCTGAGATCACTATTATTTCGGCCACAATTACTAAGAACGTGTTCCAAGTTAGCCCGCAATTTCAAAAGGTAATATTGTTTGTGACGTCAGACTCTCAATGCTACGCCTGAATTTCAGTCGAGATTACTTGATTTCTTGTTTTCTTCGAAAAGTAGATGAAAATGTCCAGCCTTTCAGATGAAGAATTTGAAAAAAGAACCTGTAAATCAATATGGATTTACTTGAAGAATTAGCCATGTGGAGTCTTCGCGATGAGAGTCTAACGTCACTTCCTTAGGCTGGTCAGGAACATGATCGATTAATGGCGGACATAACAACTCCAGATTCAGAGTCAGAAAAATAATACTTGCCATCGTCGAATCGCCAAACGGTTTCGACCGAGTAATATTTAGCAGCTCTGCTTTATAAACACGTAAAAATATCGATAGGTAAAAATGTGATCGTAGTACCACTTTAACTGTTTACGTCCCAGCGTGTAGATAAGTATATTTTAATCGGTGGCTACAGTTGTACACCTAGCGTGTTAAATAATAAATATTAACTTCTTATTAACCGAGAGCGCGGTCATTACGGGAAAATATCAGACCGAGGTCTTGACAGTACTCGTACATAAAAGATCGAGGTCTGATATTTTCCAGTAATGACCAAGCGGTCGAGGTTAATAAGAGGTTTATTATATGGCATGGATTTTTTAAATAACATACTTTACATACGTTTTGAGTGACAGAATCGTCATTTTCAATCTCGTTCTTGTTCTTCTATTGCTTTCATGATAGTAAGACTCTCATTCAGATTGTTCATCGTCCGACTCGTACATGATTTAGTGCTTAATTTACTAAATTCGTTCAATTTTTGCTGCTTTTCAAAGTTTCCTATCGTTGTTCGCTCCTTTGTAAATAAAATGGCTGACAAAATCCGCAATCCGGACCGGTCCATTACGGGAAATAACGGACCGGCACGTGACGTGTCTCCAATCAGAGCACGCAATTTCACCGGAAGTAGCTTGTGCCATATAATAAAGAGTGTTAATTAGTCTTCTGTATTGTACAATTACGTAAATCACACGACAACCCTTACAGTACCTCTGAGTTTTCTTTCAATTCATTTGGCTTTTGCCATGAAGATTGTTTGGTCTCTGTGTTGTAGAAATACGTCCTTCCATCTGGTGCTTTGTGTTCACTCCAAAGACTAGCAGCTTTTTTCTACACATAAATACAAAAAAGAATGCAATAGCAATCATATGTTTGGGATCATATATTTGTTTGGTCTAGTGGTTACCATACATGTCTATGAGCTGGGAGATCCGGGTTTAAATTCTGGGTCGGACCACCACGCAGGATCTTAAAATAATTGAGGAGAACGTGCTGCCTGCAACAACACCAGAAAATGGTAAGACTTTCGGGTCTTCTCGGAAAACGACCTTAAATCGTAGACCCTCGGAATTCCCTATCAGTTGGGTTTTCCGTTCACCTAAGAGTGATAAACTCAATAGTCGAGCGCTTAAAACATGAGCCTTTGTCTGGGATAAATAGGGCAACCTTATCCTGCGTGATCGACTCTAAATAAATCATACATTCATATATATACATACATATATAATCTTTGGCACTTTCGGATACAAATTGCTAAATGTTACAATCAGCTAAAGTTTGGTCTTCATATACTGTGGCTGGTGTTTTCTCTGTGCTTTTAGGCCATACTATCCACAGGAAGTGACATCAAAACCGAACAAAAAATTACCGAGGTCTTTTGATAATTTACCAGTTTTCTGCCAAGGACCACGATGAAACCACAGCAAAATTCTTCGGCAATTACTTCGGCGGTGTAAAAGACTGTGGTCACACCTGAAATCCGCACTTCTTAACGTAAGAGAGCGATTCAAAGGCAATGGTGAAAGCGGACACTGTTTAACCGAACTTTTTTCCTAGCGTTTCTTGGGTAAAGGCTGTTTTCCATACAGAGAAATCTTCCGCGCGAGCTTGTCTTGAGAGCGCTGATTCCGATCGAGCCATTAAGACAAATAAAAATGTAAATTCAGAAAATCTTTAGAGTGACAGTGTTCACGCTTTGGCGCCAACGACTACATATAATCTACGAAATAAAACTATTTGCCTTGGCATTTTTAGGCCGAGGTAAACAAGGAAATTTTTAACTTAGCTGAGTGCTGAGGCGAATTACGGCGACTGACATGCAAAGATATTGCACAGTGATTCAACAGTGAAATACAAAGACACAGTGGTGTGGTAATTGTGCCTGGACAGGTGGGTTTAAAGTTCACAGCAAACTCTCTTCGTATTTCACTGTTGAATCATTGTGATGTCTTTGTGTGTCGCTAGTTCACGTCACTTCCGGTGAGTAGCAAACCGACTTTAGCAGGGAAATGGTATGAAGATGAAACTTTAGCTGATCATCATATTAAACAATTTCTAAAAGAAAGTGCCAAAGATTATAAATATAAAAAAGCCCAAATAGAAGATAAGTAAAAGGGAAACTATACCTCAAAAAATGTTTAAATAAAAGTTTTAAATAAACGGCCTTTAAGTATAATGTTTAGAAATGTTACTAGATTTACGGCATCTTCTCTTGTACTCGAGAAATAACGTTTTCATTCTCGCATTTTATGCTTCTGGACGCCGTTATTTTCGAGTTTGCTCGACGGCTCAGACTCGAGGTCCAACGGGGGGTTTCTTTTCAATTTTGACGTCACTTGAGTGTTGTGCAAGACAAGCACTCGATGACGTCAAAATTGATAAGAAAACCACCGCTGTACATCAATCTTGAACCGTCGAACAATCTCGAAAATGGCGGCGTCCAGAAGCATGAAAACGTTATTTCTCGAGTACAAGCGCAGATACCGTAAAACTATTAACATTTCTAAACATTATACTTAAAGTACTTATATTTCAAGTTTCCAGAACTTTTACAGTTCCCTTTAATATCTACAATGTTTCCAAAGGGAGTATCTCCTTAACCCTTTAAGCCCCAGAGCGATCAACATCTAACTTCTCGTAATAATGTCAATGGTTAACCAAGTATAGAGCTGATGAGAATTAAGGACATGATCAAGTATCAACAAAGATAATGACTGACATGTTATAAAACAACTTCTCCCAACGGCAACTTGTACTATTAGAAATATTTGGAGACCAATAAAGAGAATTTGTATGCTTATATACACCAAGGCTTAAAGGGTTAGGGTAAACGCTTTAGGTTTTCATGGTTACACAAGCACACTTACCCTGGCTTCGATTTCCTTCCTTCTTTTTTCTTCTCTCTCTAATTCCTCTTCGCTTGGTCCTTCTTTAACTACAGGTGTTTGTTGATTGGCTTTCGATGTTTCAGTGGGAATCGCATTCATTGTTTGTCCACTAGTGGTTACTGTTTCAAGATAAGAAAATGTCAAAAACAACATTATGACCACAAATGTTTGTTGCTGCTACTGTAGTTCTGCTACCACTATGCCTTCTATTATTGATATGCCTTCTACTACTACTATATGCCTTCTACTCCAGCTACACATGCCTTCAATTGATGTCACAACAGTTGCTATCCACCATTTTAGAGTTTGGTCAACTGCTCAAAGTTGATGTACTGTACTGTACTGTACAGAAGTTTTCTTTTTGATTTTGATGTCATTGAGTGCTTGTCTTTTCTTCCTTGCACTCAATTATGTCAAAATTGAAAAGAAACCTCCAAGCTGTACATTAAAACTCTACAAGATTGGTATACTCGAGATAGTGAATAGGAAAGCTCTTCGCTCAAACATTACACCTGCTATTGTTTTTAATAACATAGTAATAAACAGTTCTCTAACCTGGAATAGCCACAAGTGCAACAGCTACAGGTGCAACAGCTAACATTTGTGGCACACTTGTGACAGGTGTTGCCATTTGTTGTACAGCATGGGCCGCATAAACTTGCATACCAGGCATTGTGGGAAAGCCAGTGCCTTGTGGCATACCAGGAAAGGCTGGGTAGCCAGGGTATGCCATATTGGGTATCTGTGGATTAGAACAGAATATTGAAAGAACAGTATATTGAAAGATAAAACTTCATTTAAAACTTGTCTGTCTTATAGCTTTGTATAAATGTAGATTATCATTGTAGTCATGGATGTCCCTGTTCTAACAGGTTAATGTAGCTGCCAAAATAGTGAATAGAAGGTGTGACGTTTAAAGCAAAGGCTTTTAGCCAGCCAGGGTGTGAACAGAGGGTCCGAATTAGCGCTCCCATATATATACATATTTTACTGAAATTCCCCCAAATACATTTTGCGGAAAATTTCGTTTTAAATCACGAGTATTAACCTGAGTATTAACATGTGGATCTTCTTTGTAAAAGGACTTGTTCTCGGGGAAGACGTTCCAAAAAATGGTGACTATGAAAATCAATGACGGCTTCTCATACACTTTTCGCCGAATCTAGATAGAAATTGTGTGGCTACAGGCAATCTTTGTGAAAATCGTGCGGCCACAGGAAATACCGTATTTCCTCTAATAAACGCCCAACCTCAAATAAACGCCTCCCTTTAATAGAAGAATGTCAATAAACGCCTCCCTCTAATAAACGCCGCACACATCAGAGCGGCGGCGTCCTACCTCTAATAAACGCCCCCCTCTAATAAACGCCTCCCTCTAATAAACGCCGGCTCTAATAAACGCCCCCTCTAATAAACGCCCCCCTCTAATAAACGCCCCCCTCTAATAAACGCCTCCCTCTAATAAACGCCCCCCTCTAATAAACGCCCCCTCTAATAAACGCCCCCCTCTAATAAACGCCTCCCTCTAATAAACGCCTCCCTCTAATAAACGCCCCCTCTAATAAACGCCCCTCTAATAAACGCCCCCTCTAATAAACGCCCCCTCTAATAAACGCCCCCTCTAATAAACGCCCCCTCTAATAAACGCCCCCCTCTAATAAACGCCCCCTCTAATAAACGCCCCCCTCTAATAAACGCCTCCCTCTAATAAACGCCTCCCTCTAATAAACGCCTCCCTCTAATAAACGCCCCCTCTAATAAACGCCTCCCTCTAATAAACGCCCCCTCTAATAAACGCCCCCTCTAATAAACGCCCCCTCTAATAAACGCCCCCCTCTAATAAACGCCCCCTCTAATAAACGCCCCCCTCTAATAAACGCCTCCCTCTAATAAACGCCTCCCTCTAATAAACGCCTCCCTCTAATAAACGCCCCCTCTAATAAACGCCTCCCTCTAATAAACGCCCCCTCTAATAAACGCCCCCTCTAATAAACGCCCCCTCTAATAAACGCCCCCCTCTAATAAACGCCTCCCTCTAATAAACGCCTCCCTCTAATAAACGCCCCCCTCTAATAAACGCCCCCCTCTAATAAACGCCCCCCTCTAATAAACGCCCCCTCTAATAAACGCCTCCCTCTAATAAACGCCTCCCTCTAATAAACGCCTCCCTCTAATAAATGCCGCATCAAATTGTTTCAAAATGTAATAAACGCCGGGGGCGATTAGAGGAAATACGGTAAACACAATTTTTGTGATTGATTGTGCTGACAGTTTGAAGTTGGAACCATCATTGCGAGCGTGATCACCTCATTGATAGCACTATTGGTCTTCTTTCCGAGTCAGAAAGAATGGTGGTGGTGATGTCAATGACTTGATGTCATTGAAGCCCTTTTCTCTGGATAATTATGCAGTTGGGAAAATTCAGACACCTTACTTTTTGGTTGAGCCAGTAATCTTTAATTCTGACATTCTCCCAAGAGTCTGTATATCCAGCTGATTGAATTAATTTTGTCCGACCAACTCCACAAGGTGTAAAATAACTTTATTAACATTTTTAAATCACTTCCTGGTTATGGTAAGTGAGACATTCCTGGGCATTAACAACATCACTAAATGAGTCTAGTTAGGAATATTAATGCCCAGCAAATAGCTTTAAAAAGAGCCATAACAACATAATTTTGAAAAGAAATTTTTTAATATTTAACACTGATGATGTTAAGAATTTAGTAACGAAACGTTAGTATTAAAATTTTCTTTTCAAAATTATGTTGTTATGTCTCTTTTTAAAGCTATTGCTGGGCATTAATATTCCTAACTAGACTACGATTCCGAAGAATAACACAGATGAGATAGTTGTGGTCCTTAACAGTCAGGGAAGTCATAGACTCATAATGCCCACGGGAATTAACAACAACTGGTTTCTTGAGGATTTTCTTAATCTTATCCTTTGTGTAGAGGATTTTATCTTCAGAACAAGGCCATTTCCAATATGCGCCTGCTCTAATCATAACACATTAGATATTTTACTGTTTCCAACGATGGCTTGTACTTCCCCAGGGAACAGTTGTCCATCATACTCAACAGTACACCAGTCATTCTCACTGATCGAGACTCCAGGCATGTCTCGAGGAGAAATAGTATCACCATCTTTGGACAGAGTATAATATGATGAGACTTTATCATTAACAATTCTTAGATTGTGCGCCGAAAATGTCCTCAAGGTTCATTTGCTTATTGCGTTGATCAATTTGCAACGATGTCATCTCTATTACATTGACATGGGAATCTGCAGCTGCAACAAATGTTGAGACATTGGTGACAATATATTTTCTTTCTTTCACTGCATACTTGCCTTTTTATAGAACCTCCAATTCCATCAACTGGGCCTTTACCATGTGAGGTGGTGAAATAATTCCACTGGATATTCAGATCATGCCTGCACTTAAGACTAGGAAGAGCTGTTGTTATAAAGCGACTCTTGAAATGTGATGATAGTCCATCAGACCAAACATTAACTGTTTTGACTGTTGGGGGAGGTCCTCTAGTCAATGTAGGCAAGAAGGGTTTCCTTGGCATGAGTGAAATTGTCAGAAGCAATTATTTTGGGATGTTGGATGATATTGTAATACAGTGCAGCTGTAAACAAACTGACTTGGTGTTGCTGGCAGTAGTACAGTTTTCTTAAAAATCAAATTGAAGGAGTGCAACTGAACTATCATTTTGCTCTGATGTAATCGCCTCCCGTTGCTTTTGATAGTATTCAGCTTCATTTAATAAAACAATGCCTAAGAAACTGAGGTACTAAAGATCTGATATAATTAAAGAGATCTTCTGTAGTCCCTTCCTCAACTGCTTTGCAAATCTTGTTATCCTGGTCGCTTTTCCAAACATACCAGGTATTAACACTTTCAGAGGTGTTGTCAAGCTTGAATTTTGTATTGAATATTTCTGCATCCTTACATGTATTGCACTCTTTCAGCCAGCAACTTCTATTTCCAGGAGCACACACTAATGATCTGGTAGCTCCCCACAGTACTGTAGCTGGGAAAATTAGGACAACTTTTGTGTAGTGAATTAACAGCCATTATGAAATTTTCATGATACTTGCACAGGCATACATTGCGCGGCAGTTTGTTACTCAGAAGCACATTTTTGGGACGTAATTCAGCAAATTTACTTTTGCCAATTTTTATGAGAGGAAATTCTTCCTTGAATGCTGCATTAGACCTCCATGATTGACGACGTAAGATGGCGTGCTTGAATCTTCTGTTTCATTCCATCCCGTGTTCGAATGTTGACAACATCTTTTTCTCCGGGTGCTTGACGGCTTATATCATATCTCTTTGGTAGAATTCTTGAAAAAGGGTAGTACTGCATTTGTATTGGAAACACCCACTGGAGATCTTTCAGGGGTATTGTTGACGTCTAGTAATTGGGAAAACAGATCATGATATATTGCTCTTCTTCGTTTTGGTGTCTGTGGTGCACTACTT
Source organism: Chrysogorgia sp. JL179-B06 (assembly GCA_035772405.1). Taxonomy (NCBI): domain Eukaryota; kingdom Metazoa; phylum Cnidaria; class Anthozoa; order Scleralcyonacea; family Chrysogorgiidae; genus Chrysogorgia; species Chrysogorgia sp. JL179-B06. Next base: position 5,653,559 of record JAYKKM010000437.1, on the reverse strand, counting down.
GTACCTGTACACAGACACCAAAACGAAGAAGAGCAATAAATCAACTGTGCTGGCTCTATTGCACATTTGATACGAGCTAAAGCTTTTCCACGAGCACTGTTACTCTTACATACTGGAGAAAGGGCAGGTTGAGTCTCATTCCTTTTTACTAGATCTTCTATTTACAACTCTTTGTTTTGTGTTTTCATTGCTCGTTTTTATGATAATCTCCTTAACTTTTCAGGCAATGAATTTTCAATCTCTTTCTTCTTCTGTCTACTTTTTCTTTGCTCTGCAGCATTTCTTTCCTTGTACAAACCAAACTCACCCTCTTCTTTAAGTTTTTGGCAATGTTTGGCAAATGGGCATTCTAACAACTTATAATCGTGAAATAACAGCTTTACAGTAGTTAAACTCTTAGGTTCATAATTCAGTTCAGAAGATGATTTATATTACACTGTGAAAGGTTGCAATATGTATATAAAATAGCAAGCTTGGTAGGGTTAGTTAATACACCTGTAAAATCACTCACAGTTGTTTATTATGATTCAGTGATAGTGGATGCAACAGGATTAGCTTTGCTTACACTCGTTTGCTGAGATTATATTTTGTCCTAAAACAAAATATGATACCGTAGTTATTATATATTGTTTTAGGTCTTGAAAATGTTCTGTATGTCATTTAAAAAGTAGGCATGACTATAGGTTTCCATTAGAAATATGACTGACGTTACACGTGACTGACGTTACAGAATTCAAATGCCTAAAAACTTTTGTTACTGAATGAGCAATCATGACCACTAGTAGCAAAATTATAATTATCAGGATTCATAGAGCCTTTTGTTCTTTTTTTATTTAAATCTTCTATTCACTGTGTGTGACTGACGTTACATAAATCCAAGAGGCTACTTTAACTGATCTCATTTATGTTATCAGATGCAAATGATAAAACATTTCTTAAATAATAGTGATAAAGTGTATACCTTAAGTTGAGTTTAAGAAAGGGAAAATAGAAAAGGTAAGAACTTTACTAATATGTTGAAACAATTTCTGAAATAAATTTAACAATATCAATAGTAATGTGCTTGAAAACCACTGATTTAGCCTTAATTGTCAAATGCTCAACTTTTTTATGCAATGTCCATGTTTTCATGGAATTATCCAGTACATGAGTCAGTATAGAGACATCTTACTATATTTATAAAAATGATATAAAAGTCGATATACTGTATGGACGATTGTTCGATTGTGTATCGATTTTTATATCATATTTATAAATATGGTAAGATGTCTATTACCTTAACAACTGTATTTCCATACTGACTGTACTGGGTAAAATCTAAACTGGCTCAAATCCTCAGAAAATGTCCTGGACAGAGAATGAACCTATAACCTTCTGATTACTGTTTGCCAGTCACAGAGGATTTGCCAGTCACAGAGGATTTTTTACCAGTCATTTGTTTTTCGTTTGTTACCTATTGATGTTTCAGAGCAATGTGCACTTGTGTAGATCAGTGTACACTGTACAGACTACACTGTAGGTTAGTTTACATACTGAATGTACAACATATGAACATTCTCAACAAAAAGACAAACAATGAACAACTGAACAAGAAGAAAATACCATTTATTTAAAGTGTACAGTATTTATGATGTATACTGGTAATAAAAAATATTAATTGTGTGTTATGACTGAAACAGTGATAATATTACATTGTAACAAGTAAAAGTATCTTTTTTCTTTGCTATAGCCAAGATCGCCTTCATTGACAGGCACAGAACACACATTACAAATAATGGTCACTGTAACTATGCATGAAAAAAGCAAGATTTTCCTGAGATAATTGCCAGTCAATGACCAGTACTAATTTCAAGGTTTGCCATTGATTGAGTTGCATAGGCAGTTTAGAAATATAAATAAAAAACTCTAAAAGGTTGGTGACATGACATGTACTACTAAAATAGTGTGGGAGGTCTAACATTCGAATAAGTTTTATCAGAGTGTGAAATGTAAAGTGTTAGACCTCCTATTCCAATTTTAACAGTACACCAACCTTTTAGAATATTCTATTCGCATTCATAATTACTGTAGAATGTCGAAAGTAACTGCCCCTCGAAAGTAGCCGCTTAGCCTTTTTTAAACAATTACTACGAAAACACGAAAGTGCCCCTCTTAAAGTAACCGCCGCCCCGAAAGTAGCCGCCCCTCGAAAGTAGCCGCTTTTTTAAACAATTACTATGAAGTACGAAAACCCGAAAGTAGCCGCCCCTCTTAAAGTAGCCGCCCCTCTTAAAGTAACCGCCCCCCGAAAGTAGCTGCGTCCGATGTCTTTAACTATTATATAAATAAGTTGTAACATCTGTTTAACAATTTATTTTGAATGGCATGGATTAAAACATGTATAAAACAGTAATATCAAAGATTCAGAAATTTCAGACAGTAGTTATAAGTTTGTCTTTGTCATCGTTCAGACGTCCTCTTCCACTTTGGTATCTGGATATTCGGTATCGAGTGTGGTAAATTATTAGCATTAGATAATAAGTAACAACTCTTATGTAATTTAATCAAAATAAAACAAAACTTTGAAACGTTGGGCAAAATGTACAGTACTGTAGTGGTTAAAACTTGGCCGATGCTAAAAATAACAACCCGAAAGTAAGCGCCCTCCGAAAGTAACTGCCCCTCTGAAAGTAGCAGCCCTCAGACACCACTAATTTCGAAAGTAGCCGTCCCCGCTACTTTCGAGACTCTACAGTAATGGGTATGTTTAATATATACTGTGTGTTCAGAGCCTAAAATCAAGATGGGAAAACGGACAATTTCTGACCAAATTACAGTTTGTCCGAACAAATGCTCAAATTTTTCATGCTATGGCTCACTTGTTTGATATTACTCCTCTCTTTTACCATCTATCTTATTGTTAAAAATTATCAGATCAAGACAACATTCATGTCAATATGATGGTGTGCTTCAGCTTGTACCGGTATATGACTTTGAACTATATTATATAAAAACTGTAATTAAAGGTGGTGAACTGCCAAAACAGAAAAATAAGAACTAAGTCTAACAATACAAGTGCAGGCTGGCCTGCATCAGATAATTGAAACGTGAAGGGTGTTACATTTTACTCTCTGATGAAAGGCCTAATATGCTTGAAAGGTTGTTACACTTTCCCATTCTCCATTTTGGTAGTTCAGTTCTTTTATAGTAATTTTTTATTCGTACAGTATTTCAACACCACCTTCACAGCACACTACTTTTATATATAAAAACTGCATAATCAGTTTCCTTCAAAAGCTCTTGCATTAATGCAAAAGTCAAAATGCAAGACAGTCAAATTTTAAAATATGGCAAATCAAATTTAAAAATGGCAAATCAAATTTAAAAATGGCAAATCAAATTTGATTGAACATTTTCTCCGCGTAATTTTTTTTGTTATTTCAGGCCGTGTGTGTTATCTACCCCACTTGTAATTTATAACCATATAATGATGGGTAATTGGCAAAGATCTAGACTAGGATGTTATTTACATGTATGTTTCGATAACTCACCATCATTCCTGGAATTAATGGTGGAATGGGTGGAGGTGGAAAGGTGGATGGTGCAGAATTATTAGGAGGAATACCACCAGAAGCCTTAGAATGAAAAAGATAAAAGCAAAAAATTAGTGAATGTAGCACCATACCAAACTGTAGAGTTGCGCACGTTTTGTTGAAATCTTGGGTGGGACAAAGCCTAAAAATGTCAGGTGCATGGGAGCACAGCATCTTCCAGGGGCATACTCAGTGGTGATAAAAGCTTATCATCATATTCCCCTCGCCATCCAGCGCCGAAGGCGCTGGGGCGAGGGTGATAATCTTGACGGGGGTGGTGCAAATGTCCGGTCGTGCACAATGGGGAAGTTAGTTCTGTAAAATGTTAGTCGGGCGTATATATATATGGATCCATCAACCCGTCCGCGGTTTATTTAAATAAATAAATAAACCGCGGACGGCGGACATTGGTTGTCTTGGTTACGATGACGAAGATCTCACAGGGATGAAAATAGGTTATCAAGGATATTTATGGGTCTACAAGGATATTTATCTAGGTCGTGTTATTTTTGTGTACATTTTGTGTTATTTTTCAAAAGCGATTTTTAATTTAAACAGTATACTCGAAAAAACGTGAAATGAGTAATTTAAATAACGAATGGCAGGCTGAAGCTGCACGAGCAGATGAGAACGAGACAGTCGTTAAAACAAACCTCAATACTTATTCTGTGACAAAACCAACACAGCAGGAAGGATTGCGACAGAAACAATTGTCAAACGAGCAGTTGTCAACAAGAGCAGAACTACTCGAAGTGTTCCAAAGAAACGAAAATAATGAGAAAAGTATACAGGAAAAGCAGCTGCAGATATCCAGTATTATTCTCGTAATTTGTGCTTTATAATACTACAGAATAGTAAGTGTTAGTACTTATTTTGAAATTGCATATATAGTATGTTTATTCTATGCTTGATAATGTCTATTAATGAGCCTATATACTGTACGGTACTGGTAGTTAATAGGGTGCTAAAACGTGCAGACTATAGGCTATAGCTGTGGGCCTACAATTTTGTAGTATATATAAACAAACATTACTGTATACTGGTCAGTGTTAATATACACACTGTTGTAGTGAATAAGGGAGAGCTTGGAGTGGACAGATGATACATGGATGATTGTCAAGCTCATATCCTCAGAAAATGATTCCGAGTCCCGGACAGGAATCGAACCTGTAACCTGATTCCCGCTGAGATGCTCTAACGATTGATCTACCAAGACTCAAATGGAGAGTGCAGGTTACAATTCGACATAATACATTCAATTGATATAGGTAATAGTATACCTATAATAGTATACCTGCCTATGCAGCTCGCATTCACAACAGCAGTGTATATATTAAGACATCCAGCTATAGCATTACTGATATAATACGGATAGTGACTGCCGTACAGGCAGTACATACAGTATATCAATTGAACCAGTACATCATTGTATTCGTTCTCTCCATGGGAGTCTTGATGGCTCAATGGTTAGAGGCACCGGCAATCAGGTTATAATTTTTTTCAACTGGGAATAATTTTTCTGAGGAGACTTGACGATTGTCCATGTATCGTATATATACTGGTCTATATTCCATAAACAATCTGTGTTTACTCCATCCATTATAGAACATTGTTAGGCCTACAGTAGTTGACCTAGTGGCCATAACTTATAACTTATTGTGTCTGTGAATTCTTGACTTGCAAACAATCCCTCAGTCTCCGAAGACATAGGTTTGGTGGCCATGTTGGTGCCACAAACAAAAGACATTAATGATATTCTTTTGTTTAAGTTCCACAAACATGGCTGCCATGACGAAACGTGCAAGTCATCAATAGGCTTGGCCAATACTGGTCCTAGGCTTGTAATGTAAAATACAGCTTATATAGGATTATATTGACATTGGGTATGTTGACATTCACTATGTCAATTGAAATTGTTAGGAATTGAACAAGTACTGTGTCAGCTTGATCAATGTCAACAAGCGGGCTAAGAATGTCATCCTGACCATTGGTTATATATGCGCATGGTGATATAATTTAGATACTACTGTATAGTACATAATGCCATGCCTTGTTGCATGGTATCTGCACTAGGCATTTATTGTTATTATTATTATTATTATTATTATTATTATTATTAATGATACAATAATATTTATGGATATAGCCCCTTCAATGCTAACACTGGTATCAATGGCATCTTGTTTCCTAACAAATTACAGTTATTACAAATATAAACACATATTTATATATGTACAGTACAATGTTAAAAAACTAATTTTAACTCAAAACTTGTATAAATCCTGCACATTAACGGATCAGTTGTAAGTCCCGACTTGGAAAAGATCAGTTTCTCTGCCCTGCGTTAACTTGAGACCTCCCAAGAGCATCAATATTATATAACTTATCCACATCCTTGCCAGCTCCGCATCGCAATGTGGGTAATCATCCACACCAACAATTGGGTAGAATCCCAATACGTCTTAGTAAACTCAATTTGAATAGACCCCTAGACATTTGAACGAATTTGATTTTTTAAAAAGGGGACCATTGTATGATAAAGATGCACTTTCTTCCTTCAACAGCCTTTGGAGTTGATTATTTCATGTGGAATCATCAATAGTGTGAAACAACTAATTTTTCTCTTAGTGATTGATGGTAGAAACAGCAACTGGACCCAAAAATTAAAAAGTTTGGGCTATATACAATTATTTAGTTTGATGTTCTATGAAACAATTAAATTCAGACAAGACAAAGCTCTCAGAGATATTGAAAAATTGTCCACTGAAAATCTATTCAGTTTGGCAAATGAATCGGCTATTACCTAATAGCATAGCGTCTGGCTGCTATTAATAGCTCAAAATGCGGACAAACAAACCAAATTTTACTCACAAGTGATTTCAAATGAGCTATTTTCTTTTGTTATGGCTGCAAGAATAATGGGTAAAGCGGACAAACATGGGTAAAGCGAACAAACATGGATACTGACGTCATCTCGACAGAGTGTTATTCAAGTAAAAGAACGAAAATAAGTACTGTAAGCAACTACGCTATAAAAGTTTCAAACAGTAAGCGGGCGAGGGGTTGTTGCGTATACGTATTTCTAGTATAGGATATATAATTATCTTATATTGGATTATATTGATAAACTTTAGCAAGAAAAATCCCCTGCCCCGCTGTGCAATGTTGTTCCTAATTGCAAGAAATCAACATTGAAATGGGCCAGGGGGATAAACAAAAAAAACACTATATTTAAAAAGACTGAGGAGACATACAACCCTGTATGTCATCCTGAATATAGGTTATATATGTGCATTTAATATTATGAAAGCAATAGAGGTTTTCCAGCAGAATAATAGGTTCGTCAAATGTTTTGGAACCGGTATACACATAGTCTGACAACACTCTGGGATTGGGAAAAGTTTAGGCATTAAGAATAATACAATAACATTAATACAGGATAGCCTGTTCAATGCTAACACTGGTATTGATGGGGTCCTGTTACCTAAAAAAATAAAATTATTATTTACTACAAATATAAATTTATTACACATATTCATATATATGTACACAAATGCAGTATTGTCAATTAAGGCAATAGATAATGCTCCTACATGTACACAATGAACAGATTCATTGAGATTAAAATTGTTCTTTAGAAATGGTGGTAAAATGCCTTCAAGACATTTCTTTACTAACATGCTACCAATCCAAGGGTTTCTATTAACCGATTAGTTTCATGTCCAGAATTAGGAAAGAATAGAATCCCTAATATGTCTTATTAAAACCAAATTGATGCCTATATACATTTGCACTATATGCACCCCCAGACATTTGAATAATAAAGAGGATGCACTTTCTTCCTTCATTCTTTAACAGCCTTTGGTGTCTTTTTATACTATTGAGTTGATTATTTCATGAATTACAAGGTCGGTGAGAGGGGGCCAAAATGCCTGGGTCTAATTGCAAGAGGCCCGGCCACATCGCCACGTCAGTCACTGGTGTATTATGCAGACCAATGAAATGTTGCAACCATTATGCGTACCTACCAGTAACACAAAGTACCCGTTCATCTCAACACTTTCCCCAATTCCGCTGGCTAAAAGCATTTATTATACATTCAAAATTCATTCTCGTTTCTTATTGGTCAATTCCAGTGAATTCTCAATCTCTGGCAGGTGCGACCTCATTTCTGTTGAATACTGTGAATTATTGCACGGAGGTGTCCAAAACAAAAATTATTTAACGCTGATGACGTCACTAGGACCAAGCGTGCAAAAATTACAAAATAAAAATGCCTGTTGTAGATTTGTTTGTATATTTTTAGTAAGACTATCTTGAACAATGTAATAAAACAATTATTGGATTCGGCTTATGCATGATATTAAGAGTTATCGCAGATAACATAATTGACCTCAACCTCATCCAATAATTGTATATTATGCTGTACTGTTACTACCATACAATAACATTATAAAGGTATGAGGTATCTAAAAATATATACTTCATACTTGCAATTAAGGGATCATTCATACATCTCATGGAAATTTAGGGGACGGGTACACATGTCAGTCCTGGGGCCCGAGTTTTGCTCTCGCTGGTCTTGATGAATCATCAATAGTGTGAGACAAGTACTGTAATTTCTTTCTTAGTGATTTATGGTAGAAACAGCAGTAAACTTCCCCACTATTCTGTTCAGTGCAGGTGCCAGGTACTGCACTCAAAAATTTAAAAAGTTTACACTATTTAGTTTGATGTCCTATGGAAGAATTAAATTCAAACAACACAAAGCTCTCAGAGATATTGTCCACTGCAAATTTATTCAGTTTTGCAAATAAATGGGCTAATACCTAATTCAACACAACTACGCTATAAAAGTTTCAAACAGTATAAGCGGGCGAGGGGTGTTGCGTATAACGTATTTCTAGTTATAGCTATAAAAATCTCAGCAGTGCAAAATTCCTCATGTACTGTAAGGTGTCGCAGGGGCCACATTCATCACTATCTTCAGTGCACCAATGCCCAACACTGCAGTCTTGGTACATTTTGGTAACTACAGAGTATTTTGATAAAATTCGAAATATTAATAACTCCAAAAACATTTCATTTCAATGTATTCACTACACAAGTATTGCAGTAACCATCAAAGTTATAATTGTTTCTTAGTTACTATATGACCAGCAGCTGCTCAGGGCCGGTAAGGGGCCCGGCTACGTTGCCCGTCGCCAGTTTGAGAAAATGTTTACGTTGCCCGTTTTGAGAAAATGTTTTCGGAGAAAAGGAGTTTAGAGATTTATTTAAAAGAAATTGAATGATTTGCAAGAAAATATATCGAAATGCCTTTCTAAATATCTAAGAGCATTTTCACGTGTTCAGGACGGCGTCAACTTCTCGAGAACTGTGGCTTAATACGGACTATTTTACATGCACTACAATCGTTTAATTAACTCATTTCTTATTTAAGATTCAGCAGTAAAAGGGTGATTACGTTGATACATCATATTGTACGTTAAAACAACGCCTATAGGGCATACATAGATGACAAAATATCATATATATATAACTCATAAAAAACGTACGGAAAACGTCATATCAAAATCTTGGAATTGGTGTTTTTCCGTCTTTAGTTTCCATGTAGTACGTTCAGTAAACCTGTGACACGTAACTGTGTGTGCTATTTTCACAATAGGTAAACATTGACAATAATTATAACCACGAAAAAGGGCAATGCTAATAATTATCTAGCGGCACAAAAATTTGTCCGGAAATTGCCGCAAAAGCACATAATAATGGGCCTTTCAAAATTTAAAATCTTCCTGGGACACGCCCTGAGATCTCAACATACCGGAAAGACACTATAACGACCTTTTTCATACTCCGATCCACTGGGCTCCCCCTTTGGAATCTTGGCTGTAATTGTAGTGTCAATAACAATTATACTATATTATAACTACTGTACAAGTCTATTTGCAAGCCATTACTCATATATTTCACGTAAAACAAAATTAAGAAGGGGGCCCGTACACACATCAGGTCTAGGGCCCGGGGTATGCTCTCGCCAGCCTTGCAGCTGCTCACAGTTTTGAAAAATATATACTGACAGTACATACAGTACCGCTTTTGAGTAACATCAGGGTGCGAATTAACGTTTCAAAAGTGCATCGCAATTTTCCGGTGGCCGTCATGTGGTGGGGTGACTGGGGGAGATATTCCCCGTGGATACTTTAACATTTCTGGTATTAAAATACAACACATTTGCAAAGTTTTAATTACAATCTTTACTTTCTAAACTAAAGTTTTACTCTACCTCCTATCATTAAAATTATAATCATTCGCAGTTCAGTGAAGTAGAGTCTATTAACAGTAGTCAGGTTGTATTTAAATTAGGTACTGTAAGAATTAAAAAGTTATTTGCTTGGTTTCATCATCAGATTCCAGATCATCATTTTCCAAATGTATTAACATAGTCAGTTCGGTGATGTTGATCACGCCATCTTTGGAAGAGGTTGTTTTCTGTGTTTTTGGATAGCTATGGCTGGAAAAATTCAGTCGTCGAACTTTGAACCATAATTTGATCGCTGCATCTGGGCAGAAATCATCGATCGATAAACCATGACCTTCTTCAAACATTTACTTCAAGTCGATTGCTACCAAGTCGATTACGCGAATCTGTCTTCACCCTTCCCATAGTGCTGAACATTCGCTCAAGCTTTGCGTTGGAAAAAGGAGTTATGAGCAATAACTCAATGATATGCAAGACATTTGCGCCTGAAGTTCGCTTGAAGTAAACACTCTCGACCATACATCTAGATATTTGCTGTTATGATCGAGCAAATGAAGAAGTCGATTCTACATTTTATCCCATTCTGCAAAAATCTCTGCTCACAAATCCCTCTCCAACAACGGCATAAATGCTCGATCAGTTCAGTCATGTTTAACTCAAAAATATACAAAAAAACTTGCATCGCAATTTTGCTAGTTTTTAAACTTTTTTTCATTGCATATTTTAAAAAGTGTACCGCGATTTGTGATGCGTTAATTCGCACCCTGAACATGATGCCACTCACAAGTGTCGAGTCACTCATCCTACTCGAGAGTTATGAGTGACAAACAATGGTCGTGTTCTGAAACGAAGCCTCGACTTGAGTTGCTGTTCTGTCACTCTGATCATTTTAACAGTGAAAGAAAATGATTTTGTTGCCACGTATTTCAAACATGGTGAAAGATAAGCAAACATGAACCGAAGATCGTTTTTATCAAAACAATCCAATACTATATCAGACTATCACGATGAATATTAAGAATTCACTGAAAAGCCAAGGCAAGATGGCTGAAGTACGTTTCATATATACGTCGCACAATTGTTGCATGTTGCGTGCAGTTTTTATGCGATACGTTAGTTCTATATACTCATTCCACTCGCGAGTATTTGGTTCGTACAAAATTGACTCGCGAGTGACTCGCAACTTGCGAGTGAACGGAATTCAGTCGGGTGAAAAATACTCGCAAGTGACTCGACACTCGCGAGTGGCGTCATGTTACTCGAGAGTGGTACTGTACCATAATTGCAAGTGTTTAGATGACCAGTCGCTTACAACTTTAAATCCCTTTTTATTTTGCTTTCTGTTGAGCTTTCTAGTATATAGATTACACTGGTTAGTTTCCAGGGTTGCGATGCCGAAGCTGGCAGGTTCGATTCCCACAACAGACACTTTTCTTTCACTATTTTTTATCTTGTTTTTTAGTGGTTAGGGTTAGGGTAGCATTAGGTTTTGGGTTATCATTAGGGTTTACTTTAGGATTATTGTTACAATTACTGACTGCCAGTCATATAGTTTTTTCTAAACTGTGACTGGCTGCTCCTACTGTAAGGCCAAAAAAACAACAACCTTGGTTTCCGGTTTCCCGACCCTACCTAGTTTTTGGCCAGTAAAATACCGACCCTAATCTTTTTAATGAAATTTTGAAAAGCCTGGGTACGAGTTGCAGCTTGATTTGCATCCTGGGATAGCAAAGATCAGCGTGGTTTGGTAAAACCTATTGTTCGTCCATGCAATGTTTGGAAAAGAAAAGGAAAAGAAAACCCCGACCTACCCTACCTATTTTTTTCAGCATGAAATAGGAAACCCAGGGGTTTTTTTTTCCTAGCCTAATTGTTTTTTGTGCAATTTTTACTAGTTAGTAGTTATACATCATTACTTAATACTATTACCACAAGTAAACTGGTATTATGTATATCACTATTGACACTATATATGCAATGGTATATATGATTTATAATAAGAATATTACAAGTATAAATAATATAGTAGACTACAGTATTTGAAAAATCTTACCATATTCAGACTTATTCACTTTCGTTAAACTTGTACTTCAAGTCGTCAGCTTTTTTGTCTCTAGGTGTAGCTAAACCAAAGAAGAAAGTCATTGAATCGACTCAGAAATTTGGAATTGTCTTTTGAACAAGAAACAGTTTGTTTAAACCTAAACCAAGTACAGTATTCAACGACAACTGTCAACTAAATTCTGCAATCTACTTATCTACTAAGACACTAAAAAACAAATGCAAAAAAGGAGAGATAACCTTACCTTGCAGATAATACACGTAATACTCTTCTCTCTTGGTCTCAATGAGAGCTTCAAAGAAGTCGCAGACGATCTTTACAAAATATTTTAAGCACGTGTAAAAAGCATTTCTGCGGCCATCTTGAAAGACGCACTCGAGCAACCTCCAGGGCATGGAAACTAGTTTCCAGTCCCAGACCCAATCTCGTTCCCATCAATTGGTTACGGACACGGTTAGCTAAGGATTTGATTTATAAACTCTTAAAGTGCACCTAACCCCATGTTTGAAAGGGCACTTAAAATGATGAAGAATGGCACTAACAGTTCTTCGATATCTATTTTCGTTCTTGAGGTATTCAGTTATATGTGATATGTTAATGAGGTACAGGATGAGGTAAACAACGTTGTTGCAATTCTAAAATTTGTGTATATCTTCAAAGTTATCCAACGAAATTACTTGAAACTTTGCATGTGGATGCATACCACCACACTAAAGAACATGGTTCAAGTTAAGTTGTCACCATAGTAACAGATTAGCTTCCAGACCTCCTAGTCTCCAAAACAAAATAATTTGTTTTCTCTCAAATGCAGAACATGTTGAGATTGGCAGTTCTCAATAACTTTTGCAATAACTTTTCCAATGCAATACCCAAGTTCAAATCAAATCGAAAACATTGCTTGCGACGACAGAAAATGAAGATTTCTGTATGGGAACGGAGAGGTTTGGAAGCTAATCTGTTTCTATGGTGACAACATAACTTGAACCATGTTCTTTAGTGTGGTGGTTCGTTGGATAACTTTGAAGATATACACAAATGTTAGAATTGCAACAACGTTGTTTGCCTGCTATGACGTCATCCTGTGCATTAACATATCACATATAACTGAATACCTCAAGAACGAAAATAGATATCGAAGAACTGTTAGTGCCATTCTTCATCATTTTAAGTGCCCTTTGAAACATAGCATTATTATTTTTGGGGTTAGGTGCACTTTAATATTTACGCGAGTGTTTCGTTCAAACGGTATTGTACTTCGTTCTTATGGCAGAGTTTACACCAAAAAAGTTATCTTCGGGCAAACTTTTAGTCGTATCGTGTTTCCAGAAAAGCTCAAGAAAACCTGTCACGTTTAAATGAATTGATATTCTACGCGAAATGCAAGAAAGAGCGCCTGGCGGTCTAACGTTATTAAGAAGACTCTCAAGTCGCCCCATTGTACCCTCGATTGTACCTAGCATTTGGAGAGTTATCCATGGTGCAAAACATTGCCTCAGTTATTCTTGGTTCAGGAAATGCGACCAAAAAGTATCTTGATTTCTCCAACTAAATCATCGTGTTTATATTTCAGAACAGAAACGAGAACACAAGCCATCGAGAATCAAAACAAGATTGATCAAATATTTTCCCACGCCTCACGAATGCGTAAAGGTGTTACCATTAATTTTTGTGCTGTCATGAAGTCTTTTATTGTTTGAAGTTTCAACAACCAGCCAACAGCAGTGTTTTGATTTAATTGCCGCGAGTTACATAAATTCTAAAATCATATTCTTTTCTGTCCCAAATCCCAATTGGTTGCTAATTTAAACACCAGACAATTTTTTAAATATTTTATATATATTTTTATATATATTTTTTTTTTATTTTATTTTTTATTTATATATTATATTTTTTCAAAATATTTATATTTATATATATATATATTTAACAATTATTCACCGAAGTGGAAGTGAATAGTGGTGGATATTTACCGAGACGCGAAGCGTCGAGGTAAATATCCACCACTATTCACTGACACTGAGGTGAATAATTGTTTTAGCATATACCAAAACAAATTGATAAAAATTAGGTAAATTTCGGTTAGTTTCATTATAATTTAGCAAGGAATTGTTGCGAAACGCAAGGCAAAACTAACTTCTCCCAGGTGGCAACTCCATATATGGAGTTGTTTATCAGTTTTGACAAGCTGACAGCTGCCGGTAGTTTTGAAAACCTTTCGAAGTTGGATCAAAGTAAGGCAAAAGACCACTGGATTTTAGCTCAAAGGAAATATTTTATTCACTGTACATGGGAAAACCTTTGGACAAAGGATAACTAATGAATTCTGGGTGAGTAAACGAGTTGTTCTTTGTAAAAGATGAGTTATATATAAGCGTTTTTATTTCGGTCAGTGCATGCAGTTACAATGTTTTTAGTCGTTGAATTTCCTTTAATTTATAAAGAATTTCTGTGGGTGTTTACTGTTATAAAATCGGTAGTATGTTTCCCAGGTAATTTGTTTAGTATTCAGTTCATTACTCGCCAGTTTCTTGGCAGTGTATCGCGGTATTATCTTTACGGCCGAAGTTTTTGCTTGGTTTTTGTTGTAACTGAAATGATTTTTAGTGTTTGTAAATGTTATTAAATTCTATATGAAAGGCAATTCAAATTGTCTCATAAACTATATAAAGGCAAATATCGATTTATGAACTACGGAGTACACTTTTCTAAAGAAAACTGACAACAGTCAGTTCTTTCACTCGAGCTAGTTTGTTTTTGGAGCACATTTATTTCGCTGTTCTGCGGGTTTTTGAGCACTTTCTATTCTCTCTTTGCAACTTGTTTTTCATAAATATTACGTAAAATAATTTCCCTACACACAGTAATTGTTTTCTATCTACCTGCTTTTACCAAATTCTGCCATTATGTAAAAATGAAAATCGTTCAAGAGAAGGACACCATCTTGTTTTGCGAAACAGTGAATAGTGCAGGATATCCCGAGCTAGAGGAACCAATCAGATTGCGCGAAAAGCACTATCCACTGTTTTGGTATATGCTAAATATATATATATATGTATATATAGTGAAAGTGGTCTTACCTCAAAATGATAAAAGCCGCAACTGTCAGTTTCACGCAAGGCGATCTTCGCCTGAAGATCGCCTTGCGTGAAAGTGACAGTTGCGGCTTTTATCATTTTGAGGTAAGACCACTTTCACTATATATTCGCTCTACCTTTATGGTATTGAGCACTTTCAACGTTCCGTGAACAACATCACATTCGTTTTAGTATATATATATATATATATATATATATATATATATATATATATATATATATATATATATATATATATATATATATATATATATATATATATATATATATATATATATATATATATATATATATATATATAATTAACAAATAGATTCCATTTTGCCGTTGTCTGTTCAGTTATAGATGCACAGATGACGTCAGAACGTGGTAAGAACAAATAGGTCACTGATGCTCTTACCACGTTCTGACGTCATCTGTGCATCTATAACTGAACAGACAACGGCAAAATGGAATCTATTTGTTTTATACAATAAAAATTGAAAACAAACCATTCAAAAGGCTTATTAGCTCTTTGCCACTTTCTGGGGCATGAAAAAAGATAAAAGCATGAGTCGGCTGACGTGATATGGCGTGAGCTGACGTGACGTGCATCTGTCCTTTAATAGATCATGGGCAACAACCACGAGAATAGGAGCCCTGATCTATGTGTGATGCGCGCACTATAAGTTTTATTATTTGTTTTAATTATAAAATTTCAAATAAAATGGCGGCTGTCTAGATCATAGATATAGGTCTCCTATATCTATGGTCTAGATCATTATAATGGCCGTTTCCTTCGCGGAAGCGAAGGAAATAGGCGAGGAAATATCCACTGAAGATGTAGAGGAACACGAAACAGTATTCGCTGAAGAGATTTTGGAGACACCGGCAAATCTGAACTGGATATTTGCAATAAAAGGGCAAAAATACTATCGCCAAGTTCTGGAAAGAATAGCTGCTTCGTCTTCGTGTTTAACTGTTGCAGGCACAGTAGAAAATTTAACGAGTGAGTCAACTATTGCAAAAACACTTTTAAGTGCAAGTGAAGAAAATGCTGTGATTGACTTTCTAAAAGAAATATCAACGTGTTTCCTTTGTTGTTACGAGAATGTTCAACACGTAAAATGTGCTAAAAAAAGGATGATTACACTTGAAAGAAACTTTACGTGCCTGCCCAATAATTTGTCGTTAAAGGAAAAGTGGTCCAGTCTTCTTGGTTCATGTAGTGTGGAAACAACCCCTAATAATACAAAACATATCATCCTGAATCATATTCTTCAACACTTTTGGAGCTGCTTAGTCTTGTATGAGTCAAAGAATCTAAGTGAAGTCAACGAAGCAGATATGTTACTTGACAATTACACCTACGTGTAGTTATAGTTCAACAATTCCAGCTCAAGATATTGAAGTCCAGGCCATAAAGGAGCATGCTGGTTGGGTTTTTAAGCGTGTAAGAGATACTTTTAAAGAAGGAGCTGAAACTTGCAGAATTCAAGTGTCAAAAACAGATAGTACATCTGTTGAAGTGGGCAAACAGTATCTACTGGATTTGATGAAGCGGTTAGGACAATATATTTTGGTGCGGCCTGGTAAATTTTTGTTCATTCCTATTGCAGAAACCATTGAATTTTTTGTTTACTTACATACAGCAGTTGAAAACATTGTGAAAGTTCAACTTGAAGGACAAGGTGACAAAGCCATTGTAAAATATTGCTTACAAATCTTAAGCCAAAATGTTGAGTTACGTGAACTGTGGTTCAAGGTTTTTGGTGAGGGTAATGGTGATTTATTTGAGGCAGGTCGTGTATTGATTTTACAAAGGATTGTGACAATGTTTGTGAAGTCAAAACAACAGATTATTAGGGAGCAATTACAATTAAAAGCACAGAAACAAAGTTCATCATTCAGGCAATCATTGAGAAAAGTAAAGGCTAAGAGTAATAAGAGTCAACCAGCAGAAAAGAAGGAAAGCAACAATGACTGTATCAGTGTTTTTAGGCAGAACTCTGATAATCCAGCTAATGTTGCTATGGTTTTAACCAACCTTTTTACTAATCCTACTGAAGCACCTGATATTCTTAAAGCATTCCATGGGGATGAACTAACGAAAATATTGAAATCACTTGGTTTACCTGGCTTAAGTGGAAAGGGGAAACAACGGCAAATCGAAATGCTTTTGAAACATAATGCAGATGGCAAGGGTTGGAATATTACCTATCCTGAAAAGGTATGTTGCTAGTCTTATATGACTAATTCATCTAATTATAAAGTACTGTATTATTTTGAAAATTCAGTTATTTTTAATATCTCATTTATTTTGTTATTCTTACCACTCACCATGTCATATACGTTCCTTAACACTGATGAGTTTAATTTTGTCACCACAACCAATAATTTTATTTTATCTGATATACATGTACAGGTAAAAGTAATACCTAACAGTATGCTTGTGATTACTGCTTATGTATGATATAAAAATTACCCAAAAATATGCAAAAATGTAGTTGTAATGTAAATACAAAACAATAGTTTCATTATAGTCCTATTGTTATAGTGCATTCCTATACCTCTGAATTTATAGTAACCATAATAGAGCCATTGTATTTTTTGTATTAGCTTAAAGAGGATGCCTAATGCACAAGTTGTTTGTTTACAGTGTCAAGTATGTACAATGTTTTGCAAAGGTGTCAGAAATGGGAATAAAAAAGACCCAACTAATTACAAAATGGTTAATGGTTTGCCATGCTCCATTGAGTAATGCACTTCCCACATGGGAATTTTGGAGAGCATGAAGAAAGTGTAAGAGTTACTTGAGGCAGTAGCTGAGTGCAACGCTAGCTTTTTTACTGTTCTCCCAACTTCCCAAGTGCATCCATAACTCAATGAAGCATGCCAAACCATGAATGATTTCTTTTATAATATACATGTAGAGGAAGACACAAAATAATGAAAACAAGCTTAATTTTGTTGAGTTAGGTAATTCCAGTTTGAAGTTAGTAAAGTTGTGAAGGTTTTGCTGTGCGCCTGTGTTAATGTGTCAATACTCAGAAAAACTCTGAGCTCCAATATTTGACTGTCACAACATTTCATCTAATACACAACACATACACAACTCATCCCACATTTAATTGATTTAAATACTCTAATTAACCTTTCCCTGCCATCTGAGTTATATTGGCTCAATGGCTATAAAGTGTCGGGCTAGTGTTCAGAATGTGTGGGTTGGAGCTCAAGGTTTTTCCAAGTATTGACAACTTAACACAGCAAAACCTTTACCGTACAAGCTTTATTCCACTGATCAAAAATAACTATCTCCTTGTGGAGGCCAAAAATGTGAAATGTTTTTGATTGGTCATTTGAAATTTCCATTCTCTTGACATATTTTTATTAATGGTTTTGGCGACCTACCACTTTCTGACATCATTGTACATGCCCATATATACATATACATATATATACATATACATATATATACATATACATATACATATATATACATATACATTTTATATATTTATATATACATATACATATACATATATATATATATATATATATATATATATATATATATACATATATATATATATATATATATATATATATATATTATATATATATATATATATATATATATATATATATATATATATATATATATATATATATATATATATATATATATATATATATATATATATATATATATATATATATATATATATATACATATATATATACATATATATATACATATACATATATATATACATATATATACATATATACATATATATATACATATATACATACATACATATATACATATATACATATATACATATATACATATATACATATATACTGTACATACATTATATACATATATACATATATATATATACATATATATATATATATATATATACATATATATACTGTATATATATACATATATATATAATATAGTTTTTGTGCCCCAACAGCTTTGATAAACCTTTGGGATTGTTTTTGATTGTATAAAACAAATAGATTCCTTTTTGTTGTCTGTTCAGTTATAGATAGTATGATACACCAGGGCGCTATAAAACACTATGTTTTTCATAGCGCGCCCTGGATACACAGAGGACGTCAGCTCATGGTAAGAACATCAGTGAGTAGTGACCCACTCGACTCCGTATCGTCGGCCACTTTTTTGTTCTTACCGCGTTCTGATGTCATCTGTGCATCTATAACTGAACAGACAATGGCAAAATGGAATCTATTTGTTAAATATATATATTTATCACATACTAGTGCCTTTATCATGTTGATAACAGTGGGTGATAAAAACGATATGTCCCTAGGGACAATATTTCTGCTCTTATTAATTGCAATTGTCACATGGTGATGTTATTTTAAATTCACTAACATTGCCACAAGCAGGTAGGTAATAGTTCGGGCGAAGTTATTCAAACGGATGAAGCTTTTTCATGTCTCGTTTACACGGCGACAGAATTTTGTATAAGGAGAATTTGGCATTAGAATGAATTTAATAAGAGAGCTTTATTAATTCAGAGAGATTAATTGCTTTGTTTCCAAGCAATATGAATCAAGAAAACTTGAACAACTTTTTGTACTGACAACTAATTGGTTGGAACCAGGGCTTTCTAAAACAGGTTGTTGCCCAAGGGCCAGGGAGAATCTATTTCAAACAAGTGCTTTAGCCATTGTTGACTCACTCATTTCTGCTGCAACAGTTTTTGTGCAATTGTTGATTGAATAGTTTTGTTATTTACAATGAAGTTTGGCTTATATGACAGCCCTTGTAACTAAACTATTATTTTAAAGAGAGTGTAATATCTTTAACAGGGCTCAAGATTTGAATTTTTTACCAATATCCAAGTGGATACTAGCACCTTAAAATCTGGTATCCCTCCTTGAAATTTAGTATCCCAGATTTGGATACTTTAGTTGGTATTCCGATTAGCAGTATCCAAACAAGGTAAAATATAAAAATAATAAGGAAGCAATTATAGAATACCCATCCACTTTTGAAACCGCATTTAAGGCAGAAATACAAACCAGGATGCTCTTTGTCTTTAAATACACGGAATAAGAAACAAAGCACCAAAACAGAGCTATATTTTGTCGAATATTTCGCCAAAATGTACAGACTTCGGAGTTTGGATCGGAAATTCAAATTTGTTATAGTATCCCATCGGGATACTAAGCCTATTATATCCAATATCCAAAATTAAAATATGGTATCCTGTGGATCGGGATACCGCAAATCTTGAGCCCTGTTTAATATCTTAATTGATGTGAAAATTTCATATGTTCCAGTATCTCAAATGTAATTTTTAGATATGAGCCGATCACCAAAAAAATACCGATTCCATTTTATAACCACATACCCCCCCCCCCCCCCCCCCCCCCCCATCGAGGACACATGCTTCAGATTCATGACCCCTGAGGAATTCCAGGCCCTGAAATGTCTACCCCTGAGGAATTCTTGGCTGCCGCTGGACTCTGCAATTTCCAGATGTACACAATAATATGTTATTTAATACATCTGTCGTGCTTATTTATAGACTACAAAGATATGTTGCAAACGCTTTGATTGCATTTAAATTTCGATCACCATTTTGTCCTGAACAAAACTTACGTGGAAACGAGTCATTTTCACAAACGAACCAGGTCAGACTTGGAAAAAATGTTTCTTGGACAATCTACGGTTTCCTACGGCGGTTTTTGTGTGCATTATTGCAATTGAGAAGTTGCAAAAACAAGATGACGCAGATTTTGAAGTATTTTTATAAGAACTCGTACATAATGGCAAACGGCGGATTAAGCGTTAATCGGTCGTTAATCGGCTCATCTCTAGTAATTTTGCTTATAGATGTTTGGTGTTACATCTACACTAAATGACGGTTATTAAAATTGTTAATGTTGTTGTACTTCATCTAAAACTAGTAAGATAATTTCGAAATTATCTACTGATTGTTAATAAACAATTATTGGATGAGGCTGAGCATGATATCAATAATTATCCAGACTGAGGTCAATGTTATCAGATTTTGGCAGATAACATTGACTACGGTCCGGATAATTCTTGATATCATGCTCAGCCTTATCCTGCTCTGCAACAGCAACTAATTAATTGAATATTTTTACAAATTAATTGAATATTTTACAAATTAATTGAATATTTTTACAAATTAATTGAATATTTTTATAAATTAATTGAACATTTTTACAAATTAATTGAATATTTTTACAAATTAATTGAATGAAAAGAATGTAAGTATAATTCTTTAAAAGAAACAATATTTTAAAGGTGCCGTCAAGTCCTTTCTGCGCATGTCCACGTTTCTGTTTACATCGTTTGTTTACAATTGCATTATATAAACATTGAACATGAAGTATTGCGGATTTGTTTCCCTAAAAAATTTGTTTTCCTAAAAAGCGTGTTATAAGAAGATGTTCTGTTCCTAAATCGGTTGATAATATATCAAACTAACACTCGCGCCTTCGCTACCTTTAACAAATACTCGCTTCCGAACTGTCGCAAATCTATTCCGTTAAAGTTTGTTTACACGCTTGAAATATCGCACATGCGCAGAACGGACTTGACGGCACTTAAAAAATGCAATATGTAATTTATTATCGAATATATGAATTTGAATTTTGTAATTAAATCTCAATAAACCATTGGATGGAATCCCAAATACTCTCGGTTGCTTTTCGTTTTGGTAATTGTTCACTATTGGTAAGGAAGGGAAGTGATTCCGATACTTCGTACACATTAGTCTGTTTTTTCATTAGCAACCGGGAAGATCTAATATTGGTCAAGCTATTGATGTTATATCCATACGTATATCCCGTCATATTTTGGGTTCCACCACACATTTGCCTCTGTGCTGAAAAGTAAGACTCGACGTGATCTTGACTGATTTTTTTTAAATTCAGGTATAGTCCATTACCATACTCTCTAGTAAATTCATTAGTCTGTATGAATTTAACCAGTTCCTTCAAGGCATTAACTGTACCCTAAAAACAGATTTATATTCCGGTTAAAAGAATTATATAGTGGCTCTCATGATGCATGCTTATTTAAATATTGCAGTTAAGCATTAACTTACTTCGAGATCAAACTTTGTTTGCCAAGATATGAAGTGTTTTGCTTGCTCCGACTTTTTCTTATACTGTTGTGATAGCCAGATTTCCCATTCTCGGAAGAACTGCAACACAGCATCCAGCTCCGTAAAGCGGTTGTCGTTAGATGTTTTGATTGGTGTAGGGTCGTTAAAAATACTCCAGAATTTTTCAGACATTTTCACGTAATGACAGGTTTGCTCTGTGGCTTGGTTGTCGCACTCTTCCATTTCCTTGACCACCTTTAACGATAATGTTTGAACGGCAAGTTTTACACGCATCTTACTAACACTGTCAATGTTAACGTGGGCTTTCCTGAGGTCTGTTACGTAAAGGTGCCTCTGCGTTTCTCGTCTGTAAACTGAGTATATGTGATCCCATAGAATATATTTGCCTCTAAATAATAATGTGCGTGTGTAACGCTCGTGTTGCGTTTTATGGCCACTGCTATATAAATTATTTCTGAGTTTCTTTATTAAATGAGGAGGATCGGAAAAAAAAAATATTGGAATTCCAGAAAATTGATTTTGGCAGAAACTGCTGTTATCGTCTCCAGTATTCATGTCTATGAACGATCTGTTTGATGAGGCACCATCACAGCAGGACAAGATTACTTCAAAACCGTAGTTATGTAGCATGCTTATACCAAGCCAGAATAGTCTGTTCAATTGTAAAGAGGTTGTGTTTGTGGTGAGAAAGAAAGCACACGGATAATCGAATTTGAAAAATGTGCTCCGGAAAAAGAATTGTAGAACATGAGTAGCGAGGTTGTCCGCTGCTTGCTTGTCGCCGGTTGTCGTATTAGATAGACTGTCATCGAGTAAATCGGTAAAGCCGATCAATTCCCAACTCTTATGGTCAAAAACAAGACCTTCGTTGATCTTCACTTCATCGAAAAACAACCCACCAATTTTGGCATGCTTGGGAGGCTTCATCTGGTCAAAGTGTTCCTTCATTATGCGTAGATTGTCTGTTTGCCAGCCCGATTTCGGGGAACAGAAATTATTATAATCTGACAGAGTTCTTCCGCTAGGTAGTTTTAAGCCGCCAGAATTTCTGAGATCGTCGTACAGCCTATGTGATTTGAGATAAATTCTAAGACACCATTTAATAACCAAAGGATGCCATCTCATTTGCTTCGATTCCATTGTTATTGCCTTTGCTTGATCGGCCAAAAGTATTTCAAAGAATTCTTCGTTTAGGTTACCAGTATGTTCCCTGAGATGGTTTTCTAGAAGTTTTAATTTTGAATGATGTTTTGAACAACCCTTCCACTTACAATAATAAGATCTGTTTATGGGAGGAACTACACGTGTGTCTATGCGCTCAATGTGGCTTTTACAGTGACGAAACAGTTCTTCCACGTTTCCAAATGTCGAGTCCGATTTACAATGTTCCCAGAGGCAAACAGGACTACGTCGTTTCTCTTGGCTTTTCCCCAATCCAGTATATAAGTCGTTAAATATGCGCTTCAGATCATTGTCAGACTGTGGTCCCACCCCTATCATATTTTCGCGTGACATTTCCAATCTCTTGGTTTTGGTTTTCAAAACTTTTATCCTCGTAGCCGACTCTCGTGCAATTTCCAAAAGTTCCTGTTTTGTTTTATAATCTAATCGAGCTTTCTCCGGGGCAACACTTTGGTTATTTTTGTTAGCTTTTTTCCTTGACAATATAGAGTTCGTCGGTAGTGGTTGCATTTTTGGCAAGCCTGGCATGACGAACATCCTTTCGGTACCAGGAGGTCGCAATTTGCTGATCGAAATTTCCCTTTTTCTCTACAAACACCCTCTTTACCATCTTTTGTTTTGAAAATACTGTCGCTGTCATCCGCAACCAACGCTAGGAAATGTTCTGGATCTCCAAAACCTTCACAAATTATGTATTCGTCAATTATTTTGAGCAATTCCACTAATAATTTCACTTTTGCCACGTTCGCTGGGATTTTTTGAAATGGAGTAAAATCTGATTTTTCTCTTTCTATTTCATTTGTATAAAAAGTCCATTCAAATGTTTCCGAAAGTCTTATTTCTTTCTCGGCATACCCTGGGGACGTTCCAAAGCTGTACAGATGCATTGCAGCCGTTTCGGAGTTAAACCATGGGATCCAGTTAGACGAGGTGGACAAGTTTTGCTTGACAATCGTGTTAAATTGGTTGGTAAAATTACATCCGTTCTCTAACATCGTTTCCAAAATTTCCATCCTCTCCATACTGCAAATACCTTTCATATTCTCATTTACCGCAAAGACGACAACTTCTGGTATAGTTTCTGGACAGTTAAGAAACCTCTCTAAATCGCTTCCGGAAACGCGAATAAACTCTTCCACCTTTGCTTTGAAATAGCACCATCGAACCTTTCCATTTTCCTTCCCGACATTCGATTTAAATTCGTTCTTAAAAACTCTAGGGGAAAAACGTCGAATGGAAGAGGCGGCAAATTGAACACCACATATTTTTGAAATAATAAAGGCAATTGACTCGTAGCGCAAAATGGAATGATGTTTGGTGAATGTGTTCGTCTTGAAGGAAAGTTTCATCAGTACATATAGAAGTAGCTCTTCAGGACAAAGGGGTGACCCAGACGAAAGGTAAGTCTCCAAACTTTCCGTAAATCTTCCAAGCTCACTTATGCATTCATGATCCCTTTCACAACCTTCAACTAATCCACCGATTTCCATTTCAACTGGGAGCTCAATCACAGACATTGGATGATGAGTTCCATGAGATTGACGAATACATTCTATACAAGGCTTTTTTGCAGGACAACTATCATAGCATTCTTCATCTATATCATCTTGATCTATATATGTATTTGAACAACACATTGTTTAATTAGTATACTGTTTGCGGTTTGCTTCGACTATAGAGTATATATAAATGGATATATATGCCAATATGTTATAAGGATTTATGGTATTACCTATAATAAAACAAATATTACCTATAATAAACCCAATATGTTATAGTCTGTTAGACATGGTTTAAATCTTAAATTTGCAAGACATATTGAGATTTTATCCCAAGATCGTAGAATCTTTTAGACTGGTTTGGGTTTTCATTGCAAAAAAGAAATAAGAATTTTAAAGAGGTCTTTGCAAGAATTTCCAATCTTGGGATAAGTTAATCACGTGACTTTTTGGAAGCATGCGCCTCATGCATGCATGATTGCATGTGCAAGGTTGTTCCATGAGATTGTGTAATAATACTGAAATAATTCATTATCATCGGATAAACTATTTTAAAACTGCTTCTTATTGACACGTAAGACTTTCCAGTGAAGACAAACTACCAGAATTGGTTTTCGAGACAATCTGGAATATCGCCAATTGGGAGTTCAATCCGTACATATATCAAAGACAAAGTATGAATAAGAAGATTGAACTGTAAATATACCTGTTAGTATAACCACAAGTGTATGTACAGCAACAAGAGTCAGGAAGGTACGTCCAACTACATCGTGCATGTTTGTATTTTAGGGGATATAATTCCGAATATATTTATGCTACCTGATATCGGTCTGTGGATTCTATACAAATCCAAAACAAGGCCAGAAATACATAAAAAATCAAAAAGCCGGTTTTCTCACAATATCCTTTCGAAAGTTTATCACTTGTGCTAGCGATTGGTGAATTCAAAATAATTTTGCAGTACCTAGTGCAGGCAAAAACAAAGAAAATGTGATTTTTCCGCGGTTCGTAACCCAGTCAATTCATGCCGTAGTATCTTGTTTTCGCACTATAGTCGTGTCCAAAACAAGGCCAGAAATACATAAAAAATCAAAAAGCCGGTTTTCTCACAATATCCTTTCGAAAGTTTATCACTTGTGCTAGCGATTGGTGAATTCAAAATAATTTTGCAGTACCTAGTGCAGAAAAAAACAAATAAAATGTGATTTTTCCGCGGTTCGTAACCCATGAGTCAATTCATGCCATAGTATCTTGTTTTCGCACTATAGTCGTGTCCAAAACAAGGCCAGAAATACATAAAAAAAACAAAAAGCCGGTTTTCTCACAATATCCTTTCGAAAGTTTATCACTTGTGCTAGCGATTGGTGAATTCAAAATAATTTTGCAGTACCTAGAGCAGAAAAAAACAAAGAAAATGTGATTTTTCCGCGGTTGGTAACCCAGTCAATTCATGCCGTAGTATCAGATTGTTTTCGCACTATAGTCGTGTCCAAAATAAGGCCAGAAAAACATAAAAAAACAAAAAGTCGGTTTTCTCACAATATCCTATCTAAAGTTTATCACTTGGGCTAGCGATTGGTGAATTCAAAATAATTTTGCAGTACCTAGTGCAGGAAAAAACAAAGAAAATGTGATTTTTCCGCGGTTCGTAACCCATGAGTCAATTCATGCCATAGTATATTGTTTTCTCCAAAATAAGGCCAGAAATACATAAAAAATCAAAAAGCCGGTTTTCTCACAATATCCTATCGAAAGTTTATCACTTGGGCTAGCGATTGGTGAATTCAAAATAATTTTGCAGTACCTAGTGCAGGAAAAAACAAAGAAAATGTGATTTTTTCCGCGGTTCGTCATCTTGTCAAATACGGCGGCATATCACTGGTAAAAGTTTACGTTTTCGAAAAATCGTCTTATTTGTTTTTTACATCTAACATTTTATCAATATGTATATAAGTTCTCACTTTATATTCTCAATTTTTTTATTCTTAAATTAATTATCATGTGTATAAATGTATTTTGGCATTAATATACAAATTGTTATTTTACATATATTTGTTATTTCTATATTCTTACACACGCAAAGAATGACCAAAGCGGCTCAGTGAAATGTCGTGTCACAACTGGGTTGAAAAAATTTTAAATATAAAAAAAGCCGGTAAAAGCCGGTCTCCTCATATTATACGTTGGAAAGCATATAAAAGAATGAACAGTTTGCTTTGTTCAAATTAACTTTTGGCCACCTGGTGAAGCAGTAAACGCGAATTTAAAATGCCTGCGCTTAAGGTACGTTTACACACTACGATTAATCGGGCCGATTTCTGGTTTAGCTGGATGTTAAGTGGAGAAACAGTCAGCGGAGTGTCCCGTGGGCTCATTTATCTTGGCGTCTTCCTGTCTCTCATTACTTAACATGCATTTAAACCAGAAATCGGGCCGATTAATCGTAGTGTGTAAACGTACCTTTAGTAAAACCATGGATAGTAAATAGACTGGATAGGAAACTGGTTGACGTCAGCGTGAAAACCTAGTTGAAATTCGTGATGTCACGAAGATGTCACGAGTACACAGATTTTGCTGAGTTTATCTTCGACTTCTCCATATTTTCGTATTCAAGTAGCTATATTGAGATTCCAAAATGTTTCATCGTCTTACAAACCTGCCTAAGCCACGACCAAATGATCGAGGTAAATGTTGTTCGTCTTTGTTTCAGCTGTTTTCGTTTTGTGGTGAAGAAACTGGCGTCGCAAAACTACCGTTGTTTTAGTTGAAATTTGGGACGCGTTTTTCACCGTCTAAAGTTGGATCTTTTCGCCTAAAATGAGTAATGGTAGTCGGATATTCCATCGTAAAGTGGCATTGTGATATTTTTTGGTAGTTTGACTATCATTTTTAGCTGTATTATTGCTAAACGTTGCGATTTATGGTGATTTTGTGACATCACGATTTGCAACTAGGTTTTCACGCGACCAACTGGTGCCTAAACCAATCAGCATGCTGGAAACGTCGCACGTGATCTTAGTTTCCTATCCAGTCTATTTACTATCCATGGTAAAACTGCGAAATTTCGAGAAAAACGTAGCGACTGACTCTTGGAGAATGTTGTTTTGATAGACTTTAGTGAGGCTTTCAGAAAATTTGATGATGCTGTTTGTTGTAAAAAGGTTTCTTTTTGGCAAATTTTAAGAATAGTTTTATTACATATATATCTTACCTCTGATATTGTCATATTTGTGAAGGACTGATAAACTTTTTTTCTCCGCCATTATTTATACTTTTTTTTTGTTTTTCCCCCATAAGCGCCCTCGCGCCAGTCCCCTGCCGCATCACACATGGATCACGCATATTAGAGGCAGTTTCCACGCCCGTGTTTTATAGCGCCCTGGCAACAACCAATGAGAACGCGCGTAGTAAACAGGTTATTGTATAAATATATATATATATATATATATATGTTGAAAGGATTTACGGTGAAGGAAAATTTCGAGTGTTGGAATACATACATTTTAAGACCAAACCGGGACCAGTTGCGAAAAATGCAACTTTAAGGCCTTCCGGCTGGGAATTGAACCCGCGACTCTGCGATGCTAGTGCAGTGCTCTGACCACTGAGCTACGGAAGCCGTTGCCGAGAGCCTAGTCACGAGTTCTGTATATATGGTGGTGGTAATGCCGGGATAAGATTCTGGGTATATTATAGGTAATATTTGGCATTTCACTCGATCAAACTACATGTTGAAAGGATTTACGGTGAAGGAAAATTTCGAGTGTTGGAATACATACATTTTAAGACCAAATATACCCAGAATCTTATCCCGGCATTACCACCACCATATATACAGAACTCGTGACTAGGCTCTCGGCAACGGCTTCCGTAGCTCAGTGGTCAGAGCACTGCACTAGCATCGCAGAGTCGCGGGTTCAATTCCCAGCCGGAAGGCCTTAAAGTTGCATTTTTCGCAACTGGTCCCGGTTTGGTCTTAAAATGTATGTATTCCAACACTCGAAATTTTCCTTCACCGTAAATCCTTTCAACATGTAGTTTGATCGAGTGAAATGCCAAATATTACCTATATATATATATATATATATATATATATATATATATATATATATATATATATATAGCAAAGTGAAAAGGTGGTAAACTGCCAAGAATTTAGTGACGAGATACTGACGTTTCGAGCGGAGCCCTTCATCAGAGTAAGACGAGATGAAATAAAATAAATAGGGCTTATATATATATGCCAAAAGGGTGTCACATGCAAGTAGAAAGTAGCCAATCAAATACACGGGAGATAAACAAACTGATAATTAATGAGATGCGAAAAGTTAAATCATTTGCTATTTTTATACAGTCGATCAGAGGGGGAGGGAGAAATGACAGGTCCAATATTAGGGATTAGGCGATATAGTAAAGCAGTAAGAAACAACATTTCTTGAAAAGGAATGAAAGTGCATAGGCTAATAATAAAAAAGTTCCAAGCCAACTAAAATAACAAAAAACTTATGGGAAATTAAATAAAAGAAAAACGTTCGTTAAGACCAAGAGAATGTGTGGTGCCAAGTTTAAAAATGAGACGCTTCTCTTGCCGTTTGCGGTTATCGTTACCACCTGAGGTGGAAGGATGGCACAGACTTTCATATCTGAAACCAAATGGTTGGAGCAGTTGAAATGGCGGGCTACAGGTTTGTCAACATTATTGTTCCTCACGGAACGAACATGTTCAGCAAACCTATCTGATTTCACCGATGTAGATTTTAGGGCATTGTAATGAATATCTATATTTTTGCTTACTCTAAACAATACGTTAAACGACATATTTCAGACATGCGCACAATACACGACAAAACTACTAAGAAGAAATTTCCTTATTTACACTCCCGAGGGTTGGTCTGTCAAATGATCAAAAATGTTCTGAAACTAAATATAAACATTAGAACTAATAGTCTTGTAGCATGCATTGCTACAGCGTTCTTACAATCAAAATATTGTTCAAGTTAATTTTTACTGTCGAACATTGTTTTCACCGTCTCTACATCTAACTTCAAGTGGTATGAGATGTTGAATGGGTCTCCGCAAGAACGTTGGTTTGCCACCGGTTGGGGCATGTAACACTTTAATCCGTGCTGCTCTCGCCACGCCATCCTTGCTTTCCAACAACTCTTCGACCTTCGCCAATTTCCAATACTACTGCGAGCTGTGGAATCTTCTTTCATTATCACAATTTCACCAACCGATATATCTTGACAATGCTTTCTGTTCGGTAGTTGTCGTCTTGCCGCTTCACGCAGTCACAATAGGTACTCCTTACGCCATTGCTTAGAAACATTGTCAAGCAATCTGAAGTGATACTTTATTCTTCGAGTTAAAGTCTTATACGTACTGGTGACGTTGCCGTGTCGTTGATTTGGCGTAGTTGCTATATGTGACGTCCAAGTCGGATGGCGTGAGTGGATACGATAATCCATCGTCCTCACCATACACGTAGGTCAGTGGGCTATTGTTCAGTGTTGCTTCAATCTCCACCATTAGGGTACGAAGCTCTTCAAACGTTAAGGAGTTTCGGCCAACACATTTATTCAGGGATGCTTTTACACTCCTCACCATTCGCTCCCAGAAACCACCCCACCAGGGTTCTTTCTCCATTATGAATTCCCATATGAAACTTGCTTGTTGGTCAAATAGTTCTTAACTTCGGTTGATCTTACAATCTGCTTCACTATAGCTGATGCAGACTTGAAAGTTTTTGCATTATCTGACAAAAGCTTTGATGGGGCCGGCAGTCCTCTTCGACTAGTGAAGCGCCTGAAGGCTTGTAAAAATGATGGTGCTGTCAGGTCTTCTGTTAATTCAAGATGAATTGCGCGTGTAGAAGCGCAGGTGAATAAGCAACAATAGCATTTGCTGGTTCTCTTCTTGGAATCATGAGTAACATACAGTGGTCCGGCGAAGTCCACTCCTGTTTGAGTGAATGGTGGGCTATCATCAACGCGATCGACAGGAAGATCTGGCATCGGTGGCGTCGGAAAGGCTCTTCCTTCGTGTCTTCTGTATATAACGCATCTTCTATAGAACTCGCTTCACAGCCTCTCTTCCTCTTAAAATCCAGTGTGTTTGTCGAATCAGATTCAAGGTATCACGTATGACTTGGTGATGTACGCCTTGGTGTCTTTCACGAATCAACAGTTCGGTAAATCGGTGTCGAGATGGCAGTAAAATTGGATTCTTGCTTGGTTGCGGTAGAGTGGAGTTGTTTATTCGTCCTTGACAACGGATTTGTTCCTTGTCGTCGAAGTATAATTCGAATTGCTTTAAACGAGTCGTTGATTTTCCATCACTCTGCAGGGCCTGTCTTTCTGCTGGAAATGAACTGTTTTGCACACTTCTAATCCATGCTATCTCGGCTGACTCCAATTCTGCTCCGCTTAATTCTTTGGACCTTGCAACGCTTTCTTCTCTCTTCAATTGGCAGGTCCACATCAGCTATCTAGTTGACGGACCTTTTAACCTGCCTAATCAAATAAAATATGAATGAATGAATGAATGAATAATTGTACAAATTATTAATTGTACAAATGCCGAATAATTACCGACCCCTGGTCAAACTCCGACAAAATTGCTGGGAAGATTTAGCGTTTTACGTAGAGCCGCACTTTTTAATCCATCCGGAAATGTCAATCGTCTCTCCAAAAGCACAAGATATGGCTGTATAGCACCACTAGAATTTGCGTCGGAAATCACGATCGTGCAAGTACACAACAGCCTCTCAATATTTCGTGGGCAAATGCGCAATCAGTAATAACGTTTCGGGCATTGTAGCGGTAGCGCACATACGATTTAAGATGACTCGCTGATAGAAATATTTAAGATAAGAACAATTAGCTGAAACATTTAAACAAATATATTGGATTGGAAAGTTATGTACAACAACCAACTGAAACGCAAGCGGAAGAAAATTAAGCTGACATGTCTTGCTTGCAAGCAAACATTTGATGACGATTATCGGCAACAACACAACAAAAAGTACCATGGAGATGTTTTGAAATTATTGGGTACGTGTTGATCAGTGGCATAAATTTAGCCGGAATGGGTTTACAATATTCCCCCAAAATGCTGTACGTATGTTGTCAACATAAAAAAAACAGTACAAAATACGAAATTTTATAAACTTCTGAACTGACTGAAAATCACCACTCAGAATGCAGGAAATGCCATTTGCGGGATTCTATATTTTAAAATTTTCCGGAGGGCATGCCCCCGACCCCCTAGAAAGCCTAGCGCTTACAGCGCTCGAGATCATCCCCCTATCTCTCACAACAAATTTACAGCCCGGTGTTGATCGATAAGATCATAATTTCAAATTTAATAAATTCATATTTAAATCATCATGACCACGCCCGTGCCACGCCCAATTTGTCGGCAAAACTGGGTCATGCACCCCCCCAAATGCGTTGCCTTCGCTATGTCCCTGCGTGTGCGACTACTTTGCTTTGGAAAACATGGGTGACTATCACGATCTGTATTTGAAAAGTGATGTGTTGTTACTTTCTGACGTTTTTGAGAACTTTAGAAAGACGTGCCATCGTGAGTATAAGTTGGACCCATGTCACTATTTCACGTCACCTGGATTGGCTTGGGATCGATGCGATGTTGAAGACGACCGGTGTGGAACTTGAATTGTTGTCTGACATTGACTGTTTCAGTTTATAGAGTTCAAGTATGCGTGGTGGTGTGAGCTATGTATAAGTAACAGGCATGGACAGGCTAATAACAAGTACATGAAGGGGTATATGACGAAACGAAACCATCGAAGTATTTAATGTACCTTGATGCCAACAATTTATATATGGATGGGCGATGATTTAAAGTCTCCCTATACAGGTGGTTTTAAATGGCTAACTGAGGAACAAATAAAAGGAGTGAATTTGTGTGACTATACCACAACGACAGTAAATTAAAGGGTTACTAATTGAAGTTGACTTGGAATACCCAGACCATTTGCATGACCTACGTGCACAACGACTACCCGTTAGCTCCTGAAAATATGGAAATAACGGTTGATATGCTATCGGAGTATATTGTAAGAAAATCAGAAACAAGTTCAATATAAGTGTTGGTGGTGTGAAGAAATTGGTGACAAATTTAAGGGCTAAAGAAAAGTACGTGTGTCATTACAGAAATCTACAGCTGTACATCAGGAACTTGGATTGAAAATTAAAAAGGTCCATAGAGTCCTGCAATTTGATCAGTCCAAGTGGTTGGGCCGTTATATCGACTTTAATACAGTCAAAAGAACTGGCGCTAAAAACGTTTTTGAGAAGGACTTGTTTTAAATTGATGAATAACGTGTGTGTATTTGGCAAAACAATGGAAAACTTGACGAAGCGAGTAGATGTGAGACTGGTTACCAGTTCAAAGAAATTTAGGAAGCTTGTTTCAAAGCCGACGATTGTGTCTTGTAAGATATTTAACGAGAACTTAGTTGCAGTCGGCCATAAAGTTAAAGAAACGTTGACATTAAACAGGCCTGCATATATGTTGGTATGTGTATACTCGACTTGAGTAAGACATTAATGTATGATTTCCACTACAATTATATACTTAAAAAGTACTCTAATGGTAGTAAATTACACTTTACTGACACAGACAGTCTGTTGTACACAATTGTTATACAGATGACGTTTACTCTGACTTTATGAAGGAACGTGAAAAGTTCGATTATAGCGACTACCCTGTGGACAGCCCATTTGCTTTTAAAGAGAACAAGAAAGTTATTGGTAAAATGAAGGATGAGTGCGTTGGGGTGCCAATTATTGAATTCATTGGATTGCGCAGTAAAATACAGTTACTTGAAAGAAAGTGTTGGTGGTGGAAAAACTGCCAAAGGAGTTAGAAAGAACATTATCAAAAAGGTAATCAAGCAAGAAGATTACAAAAAGGTGTTACTTGAACAAAAACAATTACGTCACACAATGAATACCATTAGAAGTGTCAAACATCAACTCAGTATAGTTATGAAATTAATAATTTTTTAAAAATTAGTTGTCCTGTTTTGACGACAAACGATACCTTTTAGACAACGGCATTGACTCCTATATGCGTATGGCCATAAAACATCGTGGAAAACGACGACAATACACCCACTGATACGTGTTAAACGTCATGATCACCGTGTTGTGGTGTTGGCCACATTTGAATTGTTGTGAAGTTAGTTGACATATGGTGGGTGATTATCGTCGTCTTTACCGTAGCGTAGTATAGGATATGGGGGTACCGGTATGCCCAGAAGATTCATACAACGTCTCAAGGTCTCGTCAATTTGTTACCAGACGCCCTTAATTGGCATGGTCAAGGTCCATTCGCAGGGTATTCTATGAAACGACATCAAAGAAAATATGCTACCCCAAATATGGGCAAATCGTCGCAGATAGCATCCTGATGAAATTCGGGTATGTCGTTTCAGAGAAATGCGACATTTCGATGCCCGGGTATTCCCATATCCTATATATACTACTAATCAACCATGTGATACATAATAGATAGCTGTGTGCCTCATAAAACGACCAGCACACGGCGCAACCTTCCATGGTTCACGCGTTCCCTAAGACGACAAATTCGAAGAAAAATACCAAATTCCAAAGGCAAAAAAATGTGTTTTTAAATATTCTATTTTCTTAGAACGATTAAGGACTGGAACAACCTGCCACATGACATTGTTTTAGCAAATTCATTAAACGAATTTAAAGTAAAATTAGATGGCCATTTTAAAATTTTATTATTATTATTATTATTGTAATTATTATTATAATTTACATGTTGTAATTAGTTCTATCTTAGATTTTTAACATTAGTATCATCACTTTTATCCATTTTAATATTTATATTTTGTAAATTGTAAGTAGTTGGTGTGATCTTGTATGAGTTTACCGACTTAATAAATTCAGATTCAGATTTATACCGCTTTATTATCGCATAATCCCTTGAATATTGGACCTGTCATTTCTCGCTGTCATTTCTCCCCTCCCCCCTCAATCTGTTTGCTGATCGATTAGCAAATTATTTAACTTTTCGCATCTCATTAATTATTTGATTGGCTACTTTCTACTGACACCCTTTTGGCATATATATTTCATCTCGTCTTACTCTGATGAAGGGCTCCGCTCGAAACGTCAGTACTTCGTTACTAAAAATCTTGGCAGTTTACCACCTTTTCACTTTGCTTTACATAATACGATCTTGATCTTGTTGTTGAATGGTCGCTGAATAGCAGAGCGCGTTAGTGCATGCTATTTATACAGTGTATAAAAAAAACGGAACCTTAGAAAATTAATTAGTATTCTTTTCAAACAACCTATTGTAGTAGTTTGAAAGCCCTAGACACCTCTGAGCCACGGATGCGTAAAAAATCACAGTCTTGTATACACCACCATGCACGGTGAAAGTGTTTAAAAGCTTTTCTCTTCCTATGGCTCAGAGGTGTGTCTTATCAGAGTATTAGTTCGGTTTCGCCTTTCGGTGAATTATATATTGCGAGAAGACGGAAAGCAGAGAAGAATAATCAGAAGACTCCTCTACACAACTGTCTGATAATCGTGGTCCAACGACGAAAATTCTGGCTAAATATCAGCATTCAGCTACAGCTAATAGGAAAATAGGTAAGATACTATTTCGATGCTTTGCGTAATAATTTTCGGTCATTATAATTCAGACGTTGCGCGGTTGAACCCGGGATTAAACATAAATAATGATTTTGCTGTAGACTTAACTTTTCACCGCTCTTTCTAACACGCGTTCTGTATGGCCTGTCTTGGACAGATGCTGGTGCGGCTGCACAGAAGAAAGAAGAATTATTAAGCCGCAACTTTTTAATGACCCAAAATTATTAACATAAACCATAATTGCATAAAAACGCGTATTTTGAAATATATTATATCAAAATAGTTGGGTACAGAATTTTCGTCGTTAGAACACGTTTGTCAGTAAATTGAAGGCTGTACATATAGGTGGATAAATGGCTTTCGTACAATCCGAACCCGCCACCACGACAGATGTAGTTGCTCTATATAATTTTGTGATTTTTGAGCGGTGGAAATCTGTGGAATTACACTGGTCACTGCCTTCCGACTCTAATCGACCTGGATATAGGATCAATTATACAAGTACCCGATGCGCATTTTTTAATCATTTCGAATTCATAGCTAATTATTTTGACCAAAAAGTTGCTATTTTTGGAATACGTATACGTACTACCTGCAGGGGAGTGTGAAAAAGGGCCGGTGTTGCCGTGCTTTTTGTTGATGAGTCATACATGTCCAATATTGGCATCTGTTGTCCGAATGCAAACATCTGACAAACATTTCGTCAGATGCTGTATAGGATGCCTAATTAAACAAACTATGATTTATCCGATGGACAGAGGCGCTTTAATTATCAGGTGGTGTACGATGCTTCACACTACCTTCCCATCGCGTCAGTCCTTTTCCGTCAGATAGCTTCGTGTCAGATGGTGTCAGATGCTTTACGCTGCTTATAGTGACCCTTGTCTGATGCGTTTCCATTGCTTCGTTCTTTTAAAAAGCCTCTGATCATGTTAGATGGAGACACATAATTATTCATATGCATGGTCTATTAATCTCTGGAACGCAATTTTAATAGTTCACACAAACGGATATGCATAATTTTAATAGAGGCTGTAATTTTGATTAGCTTCATGGACCCCGCGGGGGCGAGATTATTTATGATATGTGAAGTATGTATGTGAACTGCTCGTGAAACTTGGACGCGTGTCATAGCAGAATTATATTTTAGCCAACCTTCATATATTTGGCATTTAAACGTTTAGTATTTAGAATGAGTATCAATGGTCCGCAACTCTGCCCGTTGCCTGTGTAATTGTAATAAACAGAAGTAACGACGGCCACAAACTGCGGAACGGGATATATTTTTCACTGATATATAAAAATCATGCACATCCAAACGTCGAACTTTTCATGAGTCGAACTCAATGTAAATTAGGAAACTCTTTTGTTTAAGTTCATTTCCATTGAGTTCGACTCATGAAAAGTTCGACGTTTGACCTGGGCCTCAGACTGCCTTTGATTTGTTATTTGAACAATTCGGAATAGAGCAACCACTCCAGACTTCTTTTAAGGCATGTTGTAAAACATGGACTGATAAAACATGGACTGGACTGCATTGGACTGGACTGATAAAACATGGACTGATAAAACATGGACTAGTAAAACAAGGACTGATAAAACATGGACAGATAAAACATGGACTGGTAAAACATGGAGGGTTAGGATCTTTGTTGTTTTGGGGTTGGCGATTATTTGTTAATGTATAGACATCATATATGAGATGTCCACATTAACAAATAATCGCTAACCCCAAAACAACAAAGATCCTAACCCTCCATATTTTATCAGTCCATGTTTTATCAGTCCATGTTTTATCAGTCCATGTTTTACCAGTCCATGTTTTATCAGTCCATGTTTTATCAGTCCATGTTTTACCAGTCCATGTTTTATCAGTCCATGTTTTATCAGTCCATGTTTTATCAGTCCATATTTTATCAGTCCATGTTTTATCAGTCCATGTTTTATCAGTCCATGTTTTACCAGTCCATGTTTTATCAGTCCATGTTTTATCAGTCCATGTTTTATCAGTCCATGTTTTATCAGTCCATGTTTTATCAGTCCAGACAGTCCATGTTTTATCAGTCCATGTTTTACAACATGCCTTCTTTTAAAGTCAATTACTAATTAACCTTAAAATGTCACATTGTAAGGTTAATTATTAATTGACTTTATTTGTATACAGCTAAATGTTGTCCTCGACAAAGCTAAAAGGCCAAAACTAAAAAGTCAAATCCAAGCGTGAAACGTGCGATTTCCTTCAAACTTTTAGCTCTTGGCTGCAAGTCTCCCCTGCAATTTCAATTTTCAATGGAGAATTTCGACACAATTATCGTACTTTTCGCGCTTGGCTTTGACCTTTTGGCTTTGGCCTTTTAGCTTTGTCGAGGACAACGTTAAAGTGTTTATGAAACGAAAATTGAGATGACATTTTTATTGATTTATTTGAAAGAGCTCCTCAAACGATAAAGAATGGCGTTTGTAGTTCTTCCATACCTTATCTCGTTCTCGAGTTATTCAAGATTGTGTAATATGACCTATGACGTCACTAGTTGTACCCACCATTATGACGAATCAGAAAATGAAGCATATCTTCAAAACTATTGAACAAAATTCCTTGAAACTTTGCACAAGTATACAGGTCACTAAACTGAATAACCCACGTAAACTTTATCGTTGCCATGGTAACAGATTAGTTCCCAGACTCCTTTATTCCTCTCATAGACTTGTTTATGTTCTGCCTTTTCTAAACCAATATTTATAACTGCTGATCAGTGAGGGATATTTTCAATAGTATTGCCAACAAAACGGAGCAACTTTGAGTCAAAATCTGTTTAGGGCATAGTGGAAAATAGAAATGTTTTGCTGTAGGATGAAAGGTCTGGGAACTAATATATATTGCTATGGTAATGATAAAGTTGACGTGGGGATATTCAATTTAGTGACCTATATACTTGTGCAAAGTTTCAAGGAATTTTGTTCAATAGTTTTGTAGATATGCTTCATTTTCTGATTCGTCATAATGATGGGTACAACTAGTGACGTCATAGGTCATATTATACAATCTTGAATAACTCGAGAACGAGATAAGATATTAAAGAACTACAAACGCCATTCTTTATCATTTGAGGAGTTCTCTCAAATAAATCAATAAAAAAGTCACCTCAATATTCGTTTCATAAACACTTTAATTCATTTAGCTGTACTTCCCCCACGCAAAAGAAAATGTCTCGGGAAGGTAAAACCAGCCCGAAGGGAACTTGCTGAGCATAAAAATAATGGGACAAGTTTTCATACGAGTTGGACTTCTGCTTAGTATTTATTCTGTAAACAGGTTGGCGGTTGCTACTGCAGACCAGTTTTGAATGCTCGCTGTATGCCTACTGCGAATGCGTCATAGCCATTTCAGACCCATAGCCGCAGGACAACGAAGTTTGGTGTCGTACCTATTTATTTATTTAGGTCAGCACTAGAGGCAATCCACCGAGGGTCTTTCACCGAGTGGGGACTAGGACTAGTTACTATATTACCAACTGTTTTTGACTGTTTTGAACTGTTTTTAGGAGTACATGATTAAAGACCAATAATCGGCAATTGTCAAATGCTTTTAGATTACCAATAATGGGTAATTCCACAACAGTAAATTGTAGGATTCTAGAACCCAATCCCAACACAACACAAATCCTAACCCTAACCCCCCGCCTTAAGTGTCTTCCTAACCCTAACCCCCCCGCCCATTCCCCGCCTTCAACTTCATTGTAACCCTAACTCCCAACCTGTGTGTTTTAAAAAATTAAGAAACTTGAATAATTTAGCAACTAGTCGTAGTCCCCACTTGGTTTGGTTAGGATTGGTGTTGTGTTGGGGTTGAGTTCTAGAATCCTGCAATATACTGTTGTGGAATTACCCATTATTGGTAATCTAAGAGTATTTGGCAATTGGCGATTATTGGTAATCTAAGAGTCAAGATAACCTGGCAGGGCAGAAATATAATTTAGCAACTAGTACCCACTCGGTTAAAGACCCTCAGTGGATTGCCTCTAGTGCTGACATTTATTTATGTGGTTTCGCCACAAATATCAAAATGTTTAGTAATTAAGATTAATATATTACGATTAATATATTACGATTAAGATTAATATATATATTAATATATTACGGCATGTACATGTACATGTGGAAGGGTGGCCGCAACAGCGATCGCCAATTATTGCGGTCCAGAAGTAAGTAGAAGCATAATGGTAAAAACTGAATTGATAAATTAGGTCGCATCTTAAGCCCGGTTTCCATGATCCTTGTGATCATTGCGTTCATATGGAAACCGGGCTTAAAACGTCTCGATCGCAAAGATCTTGATCTCTGCGATCGCGATAGCAATGATCACCAGGTTTAAGATTAATTTCCACTCGCTATTTTTATCTCGCGATCTACTTTTTTCGATCGTTTGAGGGTTGTGAGCATGCGCATTACTTTTCAATGACAGATCGCTGGCTCAAATTAGCAATCGCGCGATCTTAAAAACAAATTTGAAAGATTCCTACTTTGTCGATCGTCAATGCATAAACACAAGCGCATTCTTGCATCAACAAAATGGCTGATGCTCCTTTGAACATCGAAGAATTGATCCGTGCATATCAGTTACAACAGAGTAAGAATATACCTGAAGGAAATAACGACGATGATGGTGATCAAGTTGTTATTGTATCTTCAGAAGGCAATGAATGCTCTCCTCAAGATTATTCAGCTTTGCCAACACCAGAGGCGGTACAGCCACTTCCGTTCGATCTGGAAACATTTATTCAAGAGGTCCAGGACATTCCTTGCATCTGCAATACGTCACTTTGTGTTTTCAAGGAAAATAATAAGAAAAAAGCCAGGCAAAATATCAGTTTGAAGCCTATAAGTTTGGCGGCCCTAGATCGCGAGATAAAAGAAGCGAGTGGAAATTAAGTTTTATGGTTTCCATATGATCGCAACGATCGCAGAACTCTTTATTTCTACGATCGTTGCGATCATATATGGAAACCGGGCTTTATATGGCGCGACTAGTACATTATGGCAGCGACGGATTAAGCAAGCGCGGGCCCTGTGGCACTTAGAAGAACAGGGCCCTAATCTCAAACATAATATATTTTTTTTAAAAAAGAAGATTTTTACATACATACAACTTTTAATGAGTAATTTGATCACATGTTTTCACAACATCATATATGGCCATAATGTTCTATTAAAACTTTCCTTTTTTCTTTTCTTTCTCTTTTCTTCCAAGGGACAGGGCCACTGTGCCCACTTGTTAATCCGCTACTGCATTATGCCAGGCATCACATAATAGTTTTTTTCCTCCTTTTTAAGACTTCTGTTATGGATGTTATAGAGATAAATAGACTTCGTGTACGCACAGAGGTTGGAATCAGTCCACATGAGTTGGGAAAACTCCAAGAAATCATCATCACCATTCACCTGAAAACCTCGAAGAAAGCTGGCAAAACCGATCGCGTAGAAGATACAATTAACTACAAAACAATAGTAAAAGATGTGCTTTTTCACGTTGAAAACAAGAAGTACAAACTCATCGAAGCAATAGCAGCAGATATCGCACGTATTTGTGTGGTACGACATGGTGTTCCATGGGTAAAAGTGTTTGTACAGAAACCCAACTCCTTGCGTTTCACTGATTGCTCGTCTGTTACTATCGAACGGCGTTGGGAGGACTTTGATTGGGAAGATGTTCACGTATCAATTGGCTCAAACATCAATCCTTTTCAGAACATACCTAAAGCCATAGGTTTGCTTAAAGAGAAGGTTCAGCTCACAAAATTATCCAAAGCGTTCAGGACAACTCCAGTAGGCTTTAAAGAACAGACTGAAGATTTTATCAACATGGCTGTTGTTTTGAGGACCAAACTCGATCCTGCAGGGTAAGACAATTAAGGACAGCTCATTCTCTTTGAAAATCGAGCAATAATTACTGCACGAAAAAATGGATTTACCCAAATTTACAATATGCGCAAATATGGAGCAAAATTATTGAAATATTACGTTTACCATAGGAGTAAACTTGGTAAATACCACATTTACTCAATTTTGAGTAGTATGAAGTAAATGTGGCATTTCCCATTTTTACTCCTACATGTATTTAATGCAACATTTGAATAAATTTGCTCCATACATATTTGCGTACTTGTAAATTTGAGTAAATCTAATTATTTAATGTTTGTATTTTCAAACATATTTTGGATGGAAATGATAGGATCATATGTTAGTATCATATGCTGATACTAAATGAGTCAATTTTATATGTGCTGTTACAATGGTAACCTAGAAACGACCCCCAACAGAGTAATAAAGGGCACTTGTTCGTGGCAGAATAGCAAGAGATGTAAAGACTAGAAAAAATATAAAATTAGGTTTAATCGGTAAAGCCAATAGATAGTAGTATCCAACATGTAAACCTCAAAATTTATAAATTTATATATATTTATCTCAAAAATTTAATTTGTTTGTAACAATGCCAAAAATCGGATAACACAGTAAAATTTGATGAAATGAATAATTTACAGCTTTTCCATATTTCACTTAGTTCTTGAGATATTTAGAATTATGTGATATTCATATGAGATGACCTATGACGTCACATCATGGTTTGCAGAACATTTTAACATTTTGGAAAATCGCGTATATCTTTAAGATTATTGAATGAAATCACTTGAAACTTTGCATGTTTATACAGACCACTATAAACGGAATAATATCGTTCAAGTTTTAATGTTACAGTAGTAATAGTATAGTTCCCAGAACTCTACGTCTCCTTGAAGAAAATCTGACTTAGTAGGCTTTGCACCAACGTCAAACATGAGTTTCAAATTAGTTAAAGTGCATATAACGTCTGTGGGGATTTAACATATTTGTAATCTATGGATTCTCCTGAGATAAATTGTAATATATCTTGTCAGCTGAAAATTTCATCTTCATAGACTTTTTTGCTGTTAAAGTTGACGGAAATGACGTCATAGCGGGAATCTGTAAGCGGGAATCTGAGGTTTTCATATAGACAGATGCCCTAGCGCTAAGGCGAAGTATTTTGTTTTCTTTCTCCTTGGGACATCAAAAACAAAAGAGATAGTCCTATAGTACTACAGTGCTAGTGTCACCCTACCTTCCAGATACCTCCAGACATTCGGCAGTCTCGTGCTGCCCTCTCGATGTTTGGAAATCCTGATATAACGCTCGCTCTCGTTGATTGGCGGCGGAAGATGTTATGGTTTTTTTTGGGAGGGGCTAACTGCTACCTCTAGGGATGTCGGGGGCATTCTTCCCCCGGGAAAATTTTGAAAACTATAGAGTCTCTGAAATGCAACTTCTGCATTCTGAGACTGTTCCTCGCAGAATTGTCAGGTTCATTGATTGTGCCCAAAATGTGCAGGTTTGGGAGGTGAGAAAGTATGTAGCTAAGAACCGACATGGCACCAAAATTCAATGGGAAAACGAATTCAGACCTTTGAATAATTTAGTTTACCTTTCGCTGAATATCCGTTGGCGTTAAACAAGGGAAAAACAGTGTTTTAGCTCTAAAATCCTAAAAATATTGTTTCAAATATTGGGGGCTATTGCCCCCGTAGCACCCTATTTCGCCGCCCTTGCTCTCGTTTAATAACAATATTACTACT
Source organism: Chrysogorgia sp. JL179-B06 (assembly GCA_035772405.1). Classification (NCBI taxonomy): domain Eukaryota; kingdom Metazoa; phylum Cnidaria; class Anthozoa; order Scleralcyonacea; family Chrysogorgiidae; genus Chrysogorgia; species Chrysogorgia sp. JL179-B06. The sequence continues at coordinate 5,610,456 of JAYKKM010000437.1, read as the reverse complement.
GATAAAAGCTCTCTTTTACAGGTTAAAGCAATTTCTAACTAAGGTGGAACAACAGCTCTGTCGAAGAGATCTAAACAATAACCGTGTTGGAACGACTATTGACCTCGACATATCGTTCTGGGGTGATACTGTACTGGAGTACAAGATGGAAATAAGAACAAACAGAAGCTGGTCCATTCCCGAACCTGATACACTAAAACATGCTCACGTGATTATACCACTAGCTGACGTCACTCCAGAGTTTGTCCACCCTATGGAGAACAAGCCTCTGAGGATGATTGCAATAGAAGTCAGTGGTGTCGAAGACTTCACATCTGTCTTTCCTATTGTCCAAATAAGTGAAATGGAAAAAGATGGTTTGAGTGACAAGTTAATAACTAATGTAGAAAACGTATCCATTTCCAACAAGACTGCTGCTATTGGGAAGTCACTTGGTTTTTTCCTATCGAATGACGTTTCGACTGGGCATCCTGTTGCTCTTATCACTGGCGCAGCCAAGCGACTCGGGGCTTGCATTTCCAGACGATTACACGCAGTAGGGTACAACATATGTCTTCATTATAACACCTCAAAAGTGGAAGCAACTTTACTTTTCCAGGAACTGAACAGGTAATTTCTTATTGATTACAACTGAATTTTACTCAATATATTTTGCAAAATTTTTATTAAGATTGACTAAATGCATGAAAGATAGTATCAACTTTGTGCACATTATTTTTTAAATTTTGTCATTTTTGCAGTCTTCGCATGAATTCAGCACGATTGGTACAGGCAGATCTCAGTTCTGATACACAAAACGTTGCAGAGAGAATCGTGAGAGAGTCTTTACAGATTTGGGGACAGCTAGATGTCCTGGTAAACAACGCTTCTCAGTTCTACCCAACTGAAGTCGGACAAATCAATGAAAAAGATTGGAATGATCTGATGCAGACAAACCTCTGTGCTCCATTCTTCTTGTCTCAGGTTCTAAATTATTTTAATTTCAATTATATATCCCTTCCAATTATACATATTCCTCAAATGCTGACACCTCAAACAGCAATTTCCTTGTCGTCCTTATCTAAATCCTCGAGTTAAACTTATGCAATTAAGTATACAAATAATGCGAGGCAAGACGGCTGAATATACCGATCAGTTAGGTTTTGTTTGTTTACCAAGATCAAAACGTGCTTCATAGAAAAAACAATACATGAAAATAATATTTCTATATTTCAGGCAGCCTTTCTCAGCTTGAAGGCGTTACGAGGATGTATCGTAAACCTATTAGATATCCACGCTGACCGACCACTTGTCAATCATTCGGTCTACTGCATTTCTAAGGCTGGTCTTCAGATGTGCACCTTAGCACTTGCTAAAGATTTCGCTCCATACGTCAGAGTCAACGGTGTGGCTCCTGGTGCTATACTATGGGCTGAGAAGGAACGGGAAGAGACGTCAGCTGCAACAACAGCAGCATCAGCCAATGAATCGAGAAAGGAAGAAACTCTTAAGAAGATCCCTATGGGTAGGAGGGGTGATCCCAACCACATTGCCTCTACAGTAGAATTCCTCGTCCGTGATGCGGGATACATCACAGGACAAGTTATTAATGTCGACGGAGGAAGAACATTGAACCAGTAATACGATGTATAGCTCTCCAATTACGGCAATAGCCCTTAAGGTTCCGACAATTAACAAATAATCTATATTTTTATCAAATGAAAAAGGTTGGAAGATGTTCGCTTTTCAAGTATACCTTAGTATCAACTACGGGAAGTTTTAAGAAATGAAACTGCCTAACTTTTAAGCTGAAGTGCAAAATGTTTTTTTATGGAAACAAATTAAGATGTAAACTAAATTACAATTAATAATAATAATAATAATATGAAATACTAGGTTATCTTCTATTCAGAAAAATTATATCTTCACATGCGTGAAGATAAAAATGATATCTCCACTGTGAGCAGTGAAGATACCAGTTTCTATCTTCACATCATGGTGATCATGATGGTATTTTATCGATTTCAATATAATAAATAGATATATAGAGGATATTACATGGACGCTTATAGATACGAATTTTATCTTTTAATTTAGTGCAATTAGTGGTGTAATTAAACACTTAGTGGGAGGCCTTTACGGTAGTTATCCTGCCCGCGATCTTTCAGTACAGACCTAGTGACGAACGAGCGAGATCTGTGCGAAACGACCAAGGGCTGGATAATTTTGCCGTAAAGACCGATCGACCAAACGAGTTAATAAGGTTTTTATTATATGGCCTTTTAAATTTCTGACATTTCCTCAATTTATCTCAATTATTTTAAACTTAAAGTAATTTTGTAATGACCGGTCTTTTCCGGTTTGTAAAGACTGCTCAGGAACCAATCAAATTGCAGAAAAGCTGCGTTAAGACCGCTCACGAGCCACGCCATATAATAAATATATTTAATATTACCAACACTCGAAGATAAAATTCGTCCGCATGGTCATGTAATATCCTAAACTATGAAAAAAACTGATGTAACTCCTGAATAATAATTGTCATTAACTGGGCAATAGATAATGCTCCTTAACGATCTAGTATACTCAAATGCTACTAGAGACGTTTTACGCTATCTCATTTGGAAGCTTATATTCTATTGTCCATTATAATAAAATGATCTTTTTGTTATCTCTAGTTTTACTTTAGGTAAGCGAAATAATGTCCTTATCTCAAACTCATTAATAATTCATGAGCCGAAAACAACTAGGAAATCAGTACCGAGACGGACAACTGCATACCTGGTATTAATTAGCATAGGATTTTGACAATTTCCATCTCAAATTTCTCTTAAAATACTGATTCGTTCGAGATGTAATATCAAACACTCGAAAGAGTGTTCCATCCTCTACCCAGTCACCTCGAATTCGGTTAAACAACTCGCCTTTCGCCTCGTTTTTCAACCTATAAATCTCGGGGACTGGATATCGGATGAAACACTCTTTCTCGTGTTTCATCTATTACATAACTGTTGCGAAACCTATAGTTTTCTGCAAGCCCAATAAACCGGCTCTTACAAATGCTTTTGAATTTTCCGAACAAGACACATTATGTTAATATAAATTAGCATTAATTATCATAAATCAGGTTTTTCTAGAAATTTTTTATTTCTAGAAAAGGCCATCTTGCACGCCCGCGTAGCATCATGAAAATTCAAAATGCTACCAATCGCAGAGTTGCTTATGAAATCAAATCAAACTTGGCGTGTGAGTGGATCTCATGTGCCTGGCGCTTGTCGAGTTTCAATTTTTAATCTCGCGTGACCGTGTACCGTGTTTTTCGATTGACGTCTTCATGGGTCTTCTATGAACCATTTTGACAGGGCCGGAGAGGAAAGAGTTAACAGCATTACACAATGTAACTCTTTTATAATTATAATTTCAAATACATAGTTGGTTGTAAAAATAGACCTAAATTTAACCGTATTTAATTTAATCGTTTTACCGTAAAATAATAGGTAATGTCTTTCTATATTAGTTTTTATAATTTTAAAATTCTGTTGTAACAGATCCTTGTGTGATAGCAGCTATCGTCTTGACTCAGCTGATCAAGTTAACCGCTATAACATTATTGTATTATTAGCCGGACCTCATATTCTGGTTCCCAGTCAGTTCGTGAAACGCCAAATATTTCCGTCTTAATATATATATACATAAACAAAGCATGATAAACATACAGTCACTAACGTATTTGAATTAACCCACTCAAAATCTTTCTGGCAATGGACTCGCTTTTCATTAAGGCGATTTTAGTCATCTCTCTGGTAACAAAATGAAATTATTTAATGTCACTGAATTATTTCTTAACTTCCTCAATAAGAATCTTCGTGCCACCTCCCAAACTATACCTAACAAACTATGAGGCATGGAAAGGATAATATGCTTTCAGCACTATAGCAAAATGTTCCTATATATACCATCTCCTATGGCTATACGGTTCCATCTCGAATATTTAGTGCAAACGCCATACAAATATTCTATATACTGCATGCAATGTCTATCTTTAACATTATAGTTGCCCTGCATTTTTTTTCAAATATAATTTATATTGTCATTGTTAATATTTTTTAAACAAAAGTGCAACTGGCGAGGTGCTCTGGACCGGTCGGGAGAGTTCCAGAAGAGGAAAGCATAATATGTACAAGCGAAAAACTGGAAAAAAGCTGTACTCCTTCGATTAATAATTAATATATGTTCTAACAGATTACCTGTCATTTCACTATCTAGAAAGCGTTTCTTGTTGCTTGAGTTGTGAGATTGCGTGACTATAACGGTATAGGTATATAAACCGTAACTGCTTACATAGTTTTTAATTATACCCCTAAACAACCTGAATATCTTTAATATGACATGAAAGTGTTGTGTTGCGTGGGCTGCAGTGTTAACTATAAGAAGTATAAATATAAAACTCTAAAAATGTTGGAAAACTGGAGGTTTAAGGATGTTTTGAGCGACAGATCTCTCTGACAGATTAATTTGCTGAACATCTGCCCTCCGTTAGGAAAAATGTCATCGATCAACCTATAGTTCGACATTTTAATATTTATTGTTGTCAACAATCGAAATCGATTTCGAACACGAAAGTTTGTGCAGTCATTCATCTCTCCCAATTTCGGTGCTTTTAGCGATAGCCGCAAAAGCTTAGAATACGTCTCATTTTCAAACTTGAACCATCAATCCCCCTGCGCGTGCACTCAACAAACGTATTTCCTTGCGATTTAATCCTCTTTATAAGTTATTGTTTTTGTCTAACATGGGCGGACAAAAAGAAGGCCCTTCTTACTTTATTCCCTTGGGTTTCTGTCTTTGTATCAACTATTACTTATTGCACATTCATTCGATTTATCCCTAGCTTTTGCTTTACTGATCGCTACATCTCACTAATCATTTGAGTTGTTTAACGTATCTCATGGTTAATTATTTTATGTCCATCGACACATGATCATTATTTTGCGTATAAATGTGTGCACGATACCGGTTTTTATTTTACTTTACGTTTCACTCATAAACTTTCGCTCGAAACTCTATTACGCGAAGCTTTTAGAGTTTTCGATTTGATATCTTAGCCCCCGTATACACGGAAACGTTTTGCTGTGTTTTTCTATTGTTTACTGTTCTCAAGGGAATCGAGAACAACCAGCTATTACTTGAAACAATACAGAAACGCAGGAAAACGTTTCCGTGTGTACGGGGGCTTAAATGCTGTGCATGTAAATGTGTTGACGTAAGTGGTCCGGCCATATGTGCATGCACTCTACTACTTGTCAAAATTTGATATGTTATTTAATGAGAAGCCACGGGCCAGTCTTAAAAGATATATGCACTTAAAATGTCATTTATTTAGTTGTTAATCCTCACAGCTTGTTTCGAAAAGAATTACATTATGCAACTTTTTTTAACATCCCAAAAGTCTATTAAGGTTAGATGTGTCAGTTTAACATCATCTCCTAACTCATCTTAAAGCTAAATTTCCAACTTTGACAGGATGTAGACATCTGCCTATTAAAGGTTATAATTGTTTCGCCATAAAATTTGCATGAGCAGACCATCTGATTATTGTAACAATAGACTGACTTTTTGATGTCATTCTCTCCAGTCATCTATTCAGAAAGTCGCAATGGAGGAATGTCGTCATTTCTGTTTCATCGTGCTGTTTTTGTTCTACGGAGACAGTTTTTTCGCTCCAATCACAGCTGAAGGTAAGCGTTTGACTCGATTTACTTCTGTTGATATGTATAGCTCCGTTATTAAATTATAAATACGGTACTGGCACCGCGCGTAGCTACATGCATATTTATTTAACTTCTTTGTGCTCGATGAAAACTGAAATCGATCTGAAATCGATCTGATCTATATTTAAGCTTTTAGACTCCTTGTTTCGTGTTTGATCTCCTCTGTTTTCTATCGATCTCTTTTAATTCGTTCGACTGCGATCAACAAAAACATTAAAATATTACAAACTGATCTATAGTCAGAGCACTGAATAGCGGTCGTGAAAAGCGGTCGAGTCTCGCGCTTCCAACACGGCCGACTTACAGATATTGGTGACCAATCAATTGTTGACTGCAGATATTGAACTGAACTAAAATTGTTGCTGTTATGAGAGCTTGTCTTTAACAGTTTTCAGTGCGGCGACTCTGAATATTAATCAACTGTATAATATAAAGCTAAAATTCGAAAAGCTTGTAGCTATACAGCTTAAATCGCGTTGGTTCAGCCGTTAGTCATATAATAATATTGATAATAATAATAATAAAGACTATTATACAATAGTCTCATTTATTTGTCAGTTTATTAGCCATTTCAGTGCCGATATTATTAACGTGAGTCCTGCAAAGACGTTTATTTCTACTTATACATTAATTATTAGACCAAAAGCCATAGGGCCATTTTATACGATAGAGATTAAATAAGTCGCGAGCCCAATTTACACTACGCAAACGAACTCGGGTTAACGCTAACCCGCGCGATAGTCAAAAGTAACCCGGGGCGACCCCAGTTGCATTTACACTATCACTATAACCCGGGTTCGACCAAGGGCGAACCCACCTCCGAAGCAAGGTTAGTTTAACCAGGGGCGAACCCGGGTTAGTTACATTTACACTACAAAAATCTAACCAGGGTTAGCGTTAACCCGGGTTCGACCCGGATTAGTTTGCGTAGTGTACGTAAATTGGGCTAAAATATGTTAAAAGCACACTAAAAAAGTTCATGGTATATAGTGCCGAAATAGTATAGGGACTTTAAAATGCTAGGACGGCGATGAAGGAGTTTAATTATTAAAACCCTGCATAGAATATATCAAAGAACCTACACGGTAGACATTTTTTTGTTGACAGTTTTTGGCGCTGTCATTTGATAAATATATTATTAATACGACTATTAGCGATTAAAGATCGAACAAGACAAGCAAGAAAAATGATATGATACTCAGATCAACAAGGCAAATTCATACTTCAAAATCTAGCCGGATATAGTACGGATACTCCAGATATAGCTAAAATGAGTGGGTAAGATCTGGGGCAGGAATATGGGACGGCTGCGTGTTAGCTGCAGCAGAAGATAAAGTTAATAAAGAAGAAAAAGCAAAATAAAAATTAGTCAGAGTTTCGGTTAAATTTGGTAAAAAAGTCCCGGTTCGTCAAAAACATTCGTGCGATAATATTCTTTCTTGTATTTCTGTTGAAGATGAGTGGCGTGAAAACTCAGTCCTTACCTTGTTAAAAAGGAAATAAATATTGGCGGATATAAATACAGTGGTTACCGGAGTGAACACCTGCAAAACCGTCACTAAACAGTACTATGACGGTTTCATATTCTGCCGTTGATTTTTCATACAGTCGTATATATGGTCGGGATATACAGTAGATGGATTAATTTTATGAAAGAGTTCAAGCCTGAGAACGGAGGCTTTAAAAGTAACTTAGGGTCGACCGTTCATTAACTCGGAGGGAGGGTGGTAAAATAATGGGGAGTCTTCAGATTATTGAAGGCAAGTTGGAGGAGGTTGCAAGAAAATTGAGTTAGTTTAGTTTATTAGATTTATCATTCTTAGGTTAACGGAATACCCCCGACAGGCTAGAAGCTCAATTATAGGGGTTCTGAGGGCCTATGATTTAAGGTCGTTACCCGAGAAGTTGAAGACGAGGGTCATATAATTATATCACAATACATTTTTAACCCCTGGCCCCTTTTCTCTACTAAATAACATCATCTGGTGCATGTTAGTCAATAAATTCACTGGAGGCTGTGTAAGGCAGGAATTGTTTTAAAAAGTTTAACTCATTTCTGCCTAGGCCGGCTTCAACCGTCCCCACTCGAAATTTAAAAGGTTTTGTTGCTTATTAAATACAGTTGAATGTAAACAATTTAATATTAAAATATATTACAAATCGTAAATGTTTAGTTAAAGTGCATGCTGCTTGTGGTTTTCGTGCAAAATAAGACAGCATCATAATTATAATCTTGCAGTTTAGTCAATTTCAAAACGTCACAAATTAGGAGGTGGGGTACAGGGGTGTCATAAAATGTGAAGGTTTTGGGGGGTTAGAAGAATTTTTTTTAATTTATTTATTAAATTTATCTCGCCAGCTTAACTAAATATAGTTAATGAACGGTCCCTTATTTCATATGATTATATGCATTTTCTAACAAAAGGTATATTCTTTTGGCCTGTTTTTGGGAAAACATGTTTTTGACATCTGAATATATAAATATTGGAATAAAATGCTTGATTCGTATTTAACACATTATAATGTCTTTGCATCAATGCATTTAGCAGTAGTGATAATTTGAATATATGCATTAGTTTTACGTCGGGGCGTCTTATGGTCGAGTTATTTTCGTTTGCTTTTGAGTCGCAAATATGGAGCGAAGAAGCCGAAGAAGAAATATTTATCACGCAGAACGAGGCTATTACATTAGTAGCCTATGAGCTGCGGTTTACTTTCTATAGGAATATTTTGTTGTACCGATTTATTAATATTTAATAAGCATTGTAATTGGATAATTTCATCCTGTAAAGTCTTCATTAACCGTGCACAAATTTACATAAACGTGAACAAAACCATAGAACAAAGACTTTTATCGAGTTTGCATAGCATATACCTCTATATTGACTATGATTTCAACGAAACATATATTGTGTTGTCTTGCACATTAATGCCTGAGTGGTATCTTACTCTATACTCTAATTTATCTGAAAAAGCTTTTAGTGAATTGTCGCTATGTATAGACCCTTGGACGTATATTCCCCACACCTGTCATATGTGAACAACGCCATCTGGAGGACAACTTCAAAGAACGTTTAACTGAGCGAATAATCAATGAAAATACTATTGTTTATAAGCATTTGTCCTCCACGTGCAAGGGTGCAGTTTAATTAAGTCCGGTCTGCGAATGTCTGAAATTGACAAACAGAATTTCTTTTCAGGAAGCGTATGAGTAGGATTCCTTTGGTATACCAGCGTTGACGCTATGATCCTGTGGCGAGGATAGATCTAATATTAACCGCCATTGGCCTGGTTGGCTTCGTTTTGGGATAACACCAAAGGGGCTGATGTGGAGATCGTGCATCGGGTGGGGAAGGAAAGTGGTCAGCCACCCGGTTTAGAACAACAGCCGTTAGCTTGAGATTACTGCAAGACACCCTAAATTAATTTAAAAAGTAGAGTTGGATCGGTTTGGAGTCTAAAGTTAATTCAAAAGTATCTTTTGTGGGTGAAGAAAAGTTGTTCCACCTGTCATCCCAACGGCTTCTCGTGTAGCTCAGTAGGCATGTACTTCATCTTGCAGGATATAGCGAACCCATACCACTAACCAAGAGGGGAATTTTGCCACTTAAAATAACCACTAACCCCAAAACAACTTAGACCCTAACCCTAACCCCCCGCCTAATGAGATTTCTAACCTTAATCACTTGTTCATTGTTATGGGTTCGCTACATCCCTGCAAGATGAAGTACTTGCGGCTCAGTAGGTTAGAGCCGCTGGTCTAGAGATCCAGGGTCGCGGATTCAATTCCAGCAGGAAGGCCTTGAAGTTGCATTTTTCGCAACTGGTTCCGGTTCACGTCGTTGGGTCTCAAAATATATTATTCGACACTCGTAACTCACCATAATGTATAGCTATTAATAATGGCACTCAGGAATTTCCGTCTTCATCCATGTCTAGTACGGTCCTGCACTCCTGTTTCTTTGATGTTTGAGCATCGTGTACGTAGTGCACAGTGCACTAGTATGCTCAGTTGATCACTGTGGTTCACATGCATCGTTTGTTCTTCTTATTCCAATGAGGCGGATAAGCTAACGAAGCAAAAGTCCAAGAAATCTAAGGAAAAGGATACAGCGTCCTCGTGAAGCGACGAAAACGTTTATCTCTTATTGGATATATTTTGACACGAGACGATCCAAATTAATTTGGACCGACGGCCAAATCGCCAAGAGATGAAACACCATTTGTCACAAAGTGAAAGTTCAACGTTCGTTTGGATTCATGTAAAATTATGAGAGCTAATCAATTTTTTTAAAGGAACCTCAGTTACGTATTTGTCGTGTATTGCTGTTTTTTTACAAGCAGCATGTTCAGCCTAGCGCATGGCCATGGGAATTTAAGAGGTCTAAAATTTATTGTGGACAGGTGTGACGCGAAATTTATGACCTGCGAAATATATGACTATTGTAGTATTGCACATGCGCAGACGACGCGCATGACAGACTTCGGCTCATAAATTTCGCAACTCTTCCACGTGTGTATCTAAAATTGTTGACAACCTTTCTTACTCTGATTTTCTGCCGATATTTTGTCAACAAATGGCTAACGTAACAACTGACTGTATCACTGACTGTGTTGGCGTTCCAGCGATTAAGCCTCAATCGAAAATTATTAAATATAAGGTAAGTAGAACTCGGTTTAGACTGACGGTGTCCAGTCAAAACGTCCTCAAGTCAAAACGTCCTCGTGTCCGCTGGTCAAAACGTCCTCGTGTCCGCTGGTCACGTCCTCGTGTTCTCAAGTCAAAACGTCCTCGTGCTCAAACCATAATAATTATTATTTACTAAAGCTAATCAACTTGTCATAAGTGCATGGATTACCAATTTTTATGTTGATGACTTAGAGTTATTTATCAAAATCCGATCGAATCCCGAAAGGCGTTCAGTTTTATTTGGCGACAGTTTTATTTGCTTTCAAAAACTGAAAAATAGCCCCGCGTAACCGAATCGCAAAGAGCAGAGCATTGGTTACAAATTTTTATCTTGATGTTTTAGGGTTATTGTCAAAAACCGAAACGCAGGAAAAGTGCAAGGATTACAAATTTTTATTTCGATGACTTTTAGAGTTATTTATAAAAATTGTGGTTAGTCTATTGTTGTCGTCAAGACAAAGCGATGTTTCGGTATTCGGCTTTGGACAATAAGCGATGAGTCAGACACGAAAATATTGCAAAACAGTCTTAGTTATTGTCAATGACCAAATCTCGACATCAAATAAATTTGCTCTTGGTATAATCTTTTTTTAAATTCCATAACGGCAGTACACCTTGCATACTCTTATTACTCTGCATGCAGTGGCGTGGCCAGCCGTACTCAATTACTACGGCACTATCCGGGCACCACTCTAAAACTTTGATCGCGCCGTGCAAGAGTAAAGCCGGAGACCAGCTAGGCCGGGGGGCTGTACATACCATTACGCCCCGGAAAATTTAAAATCTCTAGAGTCTCTGAAATGGCATTTCCAGCATTTTGAGAAAGAGTATTTTATTTTTCAGTTCGCAAAACACAATGACCGATGATAAAAATTCTCGGTTGGATAAACTTTATTCTTTAATTAGTGCCAAAAAGCAAGGAAATCGCGCCCGAAAACGCGTCAAAAGAGCAAAGAGCATTGGTTACAAATTTTTATCTTGATGTTTTAAGGTTATTGTCAAAAACCGAAACGCGGGAAAAGTGCAAGGATTACAAATTTTTATTTCGATGACTTTTAGAGTTATTTATAAAAATTGTGGTAAGTCTATCATAAGTTGATCCGAGGACGTTATGACTTTGATCTGAGGACGTTATGACCTGGGAATGTTTTGACCCGAGGACGTTTTGACTTTGACTGAGGACGTTTTGACTTGAGGACGTTTTGACTTGAGGACGTTCTGACTGGTAAGCTAGACTGACAGTGTTGTAGTTGTATTATTTTTAGGATCGATACTTGTTCGACTACTAGAATAGTGTATTATTTTTAGGAAAGAATACAAACATGTGCAATGAAACCATTCACTAAAATACTGTTGGCATACGTAACTGTTATTGCTTTTGTTGTGTAGGCTTCTGTGCAGGATGTTCTCCATTTCTTGAAGTCAGGACGCGAGGCTCCTGCTCACATTGATAAACTCGACAAAGTGGCAAGGAAAAAGCATCTACACACGCTCTCCCAATTCGCAAGAAACTTTGAGTATGAAGGTATGACAAACTCTCTATTACAGTTTCGTTAGTGTATCATGATTTATATTAAGAATATTAAAACAAATTTTGATTTGTTTTTTCATCAAATATAGTTGTTATTCACTTGGCTTTGAGTGGATGGATAATCTGTGATTTATTTTATCCTTACTGGATACCTTAGTCTTTGCTTGGTATCTTGGCAACAATTCCAATTTATGGAAAACTGTAGCTAAGAAAACTGTAGCTGTAAGTCAGACAACATAGTCAAATTAGAAACTAAATTTATTGGATTTATGCAATAAATAATTTTAAAACAAGAGGTGTATAGCGTATATGACACTTCTAGGGGGAGGAATTTTGGGGGGCTTTGCATATGAGGCAGATCATTTGAGGATCCCGTACCTAGATTTCAGGGCAACACATAACATGCAAATCGACCAGTAAACGAGTTTGACCTTCCAGCGACTTTACTTATCCAAAGGGATGGAATCCAAAGGGGTGGCCTACAGGCTGGCTGAACACCTACTTGTTATTCATCCCAACTAAACAACTTTAATTCTTAAATGTTTGCATGTAACTTGACAAACTATTAAATTAGGCCACAAAGTCATGTAAATATTTAGCCTCCTTCGCAGACGTTCTTTGTGGGCCATAAATGCACAAAGAACGTCTGCGAAGGAGGCTAGTAAATTAAGTAATAATTTTTTAAAGTGTACATGAAATGAAAATTTTTATGATTGTATTTGAAAGAACACTGAAATTAATAAAAAATGGTTTTTACACATCTTTAATATCTTATTGCATTCTTGAGTTATAACACTTTATGTAATTTAAACTATGATGTCACAAGTGTGACACAGCTTGACAACACAACTGAAAATCAGGTTTATCTTCAGACTGGTCACACTAAACTGCCTCAAACTTTGTGGACGTCTTACTCTGTCAACAAATCCAAGCATTGTTTTGATTCTGGTGAACATGATAATAGCTTAGTTCCCAGGCTCTCTTTGTCTAAAAACGGAATCTTCCATTTGTCGTCATTGTAGGCAATGTATTTTGTTTTAAACTGTCTTTATGCATTTTTTATTTTTTAAAAACATCCACCAAGCTTTAATATGTTTACATGTTACATAATACTAAACAACATAAAAATGACAACAATATAACTAATACATAACGTGATAAGCTGGGTGAGGGGCAAGCGAACGGTCTCAAGGTCTCAACTAGGCAGAATTAGACAGTAAAGATAGCAACTGGTAAAAACTCTATGTGGTGGAAAACAAACATTTATTTTAAAGAAATAAAGTGACCTCGAAACTAATCTGTTGCCATAGCAACTACATAAGAACTATACACCAATGTTCAGTTCTGCAAATTTGAGGCAGTTTAGTGTAACCAGTCTGAAGATATACCTTATTATCAGTTGTGTTGTCATGCTGTGTCACACTTGTGACATCATAGTTCAAATTATAAAACGTTATAACTCAAGAACACAATAAGATATAAAAGGCATTTATTATTAAAGTAGAGTGTTTTGTTGATTTTTCCACAACTAATAAAAGGTATACATATAGTGTTTATCAAAAAAATCGGAACCGCCATTTAGGCATACAAATATGTTAAATAAATAATTAAATATTCCCATCGTACTTTTCGCGATTGGCTTTGACCTTTTAGCTTTGTCGGAGGACAACCTTAATTGATTTAGCTGTATACACTTTAAAGTCATTGACAGTATGAGCATTAAAGATGCAACCTATTCTATAACTAATATAATTCTATAACTACAGATTTAAGTGGCACTCTGTACTACTTGGCTAGACAGGGTAAGAAAGCTGAGAACCTGTTAGTACCGAAAAAGATAAAGGTGCTATTCACCAGGGATGAGGTTAGTTAATTATATGAGAGGTTATAATTATATGATTAGATATTATTACGATTATATTTATTATATTTAATATTATATATTATAAATATTATATTTAATATAATTAAAATTTATTATTTATTATTATATTATTTTATTTTTTGAGGTTATATAATTATATGCACAGTGTATACATAATCTATATAGCACATTACTTTATGAACATAATTACGACATAATTACAAGTTATTGCATTGGAATAAATTGTGATTCCCCTTGTTGCAGATTGACCGTGTACTCAATGATATTCATGGCAATGGAACAACAGGTGGGCACATGGGTGAGAAGCGTACTCAGGCTAATATTGTAGAACGCTTCTATTGGAGAACAATTACAGAAGATGTAAAGGAGTTTGTAAGTGTTGCAATTTAATCACTTTTAATGTTCCTTTAATGTTCATTTCATATGCACTTTAAAGTACCTATACCGTGTTATTACATTAGGATCTCTGTTGTTTTTCTTCAGATTGCATCTTGCCCTCAATGCCAAAAGGTTCAAAAAATAAAAACAATGGTGCCCGAACTGAAGCCAATATATGTAGGTGTTGCGAGAATTGCACGCATTTTGTCCTACTAAAAACAAACATTCCTACTGTAGGTGATGCTAACAGTGAAGATTAAACTATTTATTTTGATTATAGGCCAAGCAGCCCTGGGAGCTTGTTGGTATAGACCTCATTGGCCCATTCAAAGAAACAGCTACAGGGTTTAAATATGTTCTGACAGGAACATGTTTATTTTCCAAATGGGTCGAGGCTGAGCCCATCAAGGCCAAGTCAGCAGAATGTGTCTACCAAGGCCTTGTGAAGTGGATACACCGCTGGGGTGCACCACTAAAGATTCTTAGCGACCAAGGGAAAGAGTTCAATAACAATGTAATATTTTAGCTTTCTTTCCTATAATTGCTATATCACTGTACACTAAATAAATTATTAAAGTGAAACATATCTGTAAATTTAAACCCGTTATTTTTCTCTTTCAGATGCTGAATCAATTGATATTTGAAAAGTTTAATGTACGTCATCTTGTCACAGCTGCCTACCACCCCCAGACGAATGGTCAAGATGAGCGTACCAATGGCACTCTGAAACGTCATCTCTCAAAGGTAAAATCCCAGGCCAAAGAATGCAGATGAAAGAGCAAATAAGATATATTATATTCCTTCTTTTTTGAAAAAAAATTGCTAATAAATGCATTATGCAGCAATTTTAAAATAAGAAAAATAGATAACGCGCGTTATTGCCAGGAAAATAATTTGATATCATTCTACCTTCATTGTTTCATAGATGGCCAACGAACAGCAGGATGACTGGCACCTGTATATAGAGCAGGCATGCTGGGGTATGCGTTCATCATACAATGAGTCGACAAAACATACCCCATATGAGGTAATGCATATAAGGAAACCACGGTTCCCATCAGAGCTGCCTACAGAGGAGGATTCTTCTCCTATCAATTTGCAAGAGCCTACCCCTAATGAAGTTGCTGACTATATCAGCACTAAACAGGAACAGCTGACTGCAGTGGAAGCCAAGGTATGTTACATTAATACCAACAAAATCATTTATAGCTTTTAATAATGCCCCATACATGTATATGCACACCAGACTTATACTAAACAGTATATCCCACAAGCAGTTGTCACTGGCAATTTTTGGGTATATATAAGTGGTGTTCTCATATCTACTTAAAGTAAGTCGAAATTGTTCTGTCATTAGGTTACTGCCAATAATATAGAAGCAAAAGAAAAACAGAAGAAATATTACAAATTAAAAAAAATGAAAGGTTTCAAGTCCTACGAATTTCATGTTGGCCAAGCTGTCATGAAGGCCAATCCCAAGAAGCTTGGTGGCCGAAAGGGTGACCGAATGTCCCCTGATTGGCTGAGTGGCTATGTTGTGGTTGAGCTGACAGGTCACCAGGTTGTCTTACGTAACACCAAGACCAACAAGGTGCTTAAAGGGATAAGTGTGGCTCACATCAAGCCATTTAGAGAAAGGGAAATCAATGAAGACACTTTGAGCCCACCTGCTACCTTGCCACCCCATACCAAGCCATCCACTACTGCACCACCTACTACCTGTACCTCACCACCTGCTACCTGTACCTCACCACCTGCTACCTGTACCTCACCAGCTGCTACCTGTACCTCACCAGCTGCTACCTGTACCTCACCAGCTGCTACCTGTACATTACCACCTGCTACCTGTACCTCACCACCTGCTACCTGTACCTCACCACCTACTACCTGTACCTCACCACCTGTTACCTGTACCTCACCACCTACTAGATGTTCCTCACGACCTGCTACCCGTACCTCACCACCTGCTACCTGTACCTCACCACCTACTACTACCACCTTATCACCAAAGTTTGCTGGAAAGGTACAACAGTTTAAGCAAATGGTTATTGGGGAAATGTCACTACATGATACATTTCTTGATTTTGGACCAGTAAAGTTGTCATTGAAAGATTTATGGTCCCTTATTCCACCACAAGAAGTACCAGCAAGCGAATTAAAACAGTTAAAAATGGAGGTTCCTCATTTAACATCTGGTTGGTTGACTGATACGGTAAGAATAAAGAACAATGTCTGAAAATAATTGGATGTAACTGAATATTAAGAGGTTGTAGCTTTTGCCACATACTGTATATAACTGTCTTTACAATGATGATGTTATTATATCATTTATAATAATGCAGGTTATTGATGCTTATTTATGGAGTTTGGCTGAGCAAAGCAATGGTACTGTTCTTGCTGCAGAGTCCTATATCTCACAGATTATTAAAGGTGATAGCAGCAGCCGGCGTACATGGGCCAATGTAACCTTCGCTTCAATCACAATGATTCTTTTTCCCATCAACTTCACAGGAAACCACTGGACATTATTGGTCAGTATATAATGGGAGCATTTTTTTCTTAATTTTTGGGGGAGGCATATCATATTTTGTGCCTATTTTCCAAGATCAAAGCTGCTCTTTATTAAAACAAAAAAGTACTTTAATCATATAGCATAACGTAAATGATATTAACCACACCTTGATCTATCTTGCATAGGTTTTAGACAAAAATTCAAAAAAAAGACTTTATATTGACCCAGTTAAAAGTGGACAGATGTCAGCCCCAAAACAGAAAGCATTGATGAAACATATTAACAAATTAAGGTATGACAACCATCCAAAAAATTTATAAGTACTGTACTTTAAACACCTAGTTAGTTTTTTATTAAAATGCTAAAAAAATATATATTTTTGTTGTATTCCTAGTAATTTGGTTGATGTTAAAACTGGTTGGAATACAAAGAAATGGACATGCCTCCAACCCAACCACAGCAAACAGAATGATTGCTATAACTGTGGTGTATATGTTTGCCTTGTAAGTTTTAATGATTGTATTATTTATTAGACCTAAATTTTGGTTGTTGCACAGCATCAAGTTTTTCCTACATTTGTTCTAGTTTGCAAGATGCCTGATTCAAGGTTTTGATATGACAAAGGAACAAAATATGAATGTAGAGCGAAAGCGGATACTCACAGCTATATTTGGATGTTGCTATGATGATGTTAACAGGTAAAGCAGACTGTCATTCAAAAAATTTTCTCTACAAATTTAGAATTAAATTGGATTCCCTATACCAAATCAGCAGCAACTAGGGTCAAATAAACTAAATTGAATAAATTATTTACAGCATGTAATGTAGTTTCATAATAATGTGCTATTATTTTTGTTGTTTTTGTAGTGGAAGAAATACAGCTGTATGTAAAATGTGCAGGAAAGACGACAAGGAGGACTGGCTTGGTTGTGACCGATGTGGTCAATTTTTTCATGCCAGCTGCTGCAGTGTTGACTTTGCAACTACAGTTTCCCAAAACTTTTATTGTTAATTTAGTATACAGAATTTAGATATTAAATGTACCCTACCGTAGAAACAAATTATTAATAATTGTATTGTAATTGTATATAATATATAAAATTTTACACTAATAACAATATCATTGAAAATTTAGGATTTTTTTTTGTGCTTTAACAGCACTGTTAAAAAAAGTTACTATTGCAAGGGTAGTACTGCCTCAAAAGCCATCAGAAGTCTAATTTTTTATAAAGTTTCCAAAATGAACTCTGGGATTGATTATATAAATTGTAACAAACATACTGCAGTAAAGTATGTACACATTGTTTTCAATAGTACTTTTAATTGTATTTAAATTGTCAGCACACTAAAAGTGCCTATGACCCCAAATACGATATTATTGATATAGATTCTACATGAAGTGAAAAGTTGAATGACAAAATATTTTATGATTTGAACTTTGAGTTGATGTTCTAGAAAGGTTTGTTTGTCAGAAATGCTAATGAGTGTGACGTCATTTACGGCATTTGACTTTCTTTTTTGCTTTCCGTGGGATAGATTGGTTAAGGATTTGAGTGAAAAAGTTGATAAAATCTTTACTATAGCAGTCAGGCATATCATCAACGTTTGAGTTTATAGCCTGCGTTCCAGACGCAGGCTACAGTACGTTTGAGTTAGATTAATTTGCGCTAACAGTAGAATATTGTATCCGAAATGATGTCATACTCATTAGCATTTCAAAAAACAAACCTTTATAGAACCTCCATGTAAAGCTCAAATCATAAAATATTTTGACATTCAACTAACTATATTCACTTAGAATATAATATGGACACTTTAAATGATCACTTTAAATTACAAATAACTATCACTTATCTGAATATGATTGGCAAGGCTTTTAACTGCATACACACTACATACATTATGACTATGTTATTGATGTTTGGTAAACAAATTTCTACCAGAAATAAATACCAGAAATGCTATGTAACAGATGTTTATAGTATTGTTGATTCATTGTTTATATTGTCTAACTTTTATTGGAGTTCTTGCTGAGAATGCAATACTCTTTTTTATTTTCCCAAATAACTTGCACACAAATAATTTCCATTGTCCACTGAGTTTTTACAAAGTTGAGGTAAATAATTTCTTGAAGACAGTTCCATGTACAGTTCACTACATATACAGTGTATCCTCACAGCATTGTGCAAACCACTGTATAATATTATTATAGACCTCTTTCATAATGGCGACCAGTCTAAATATTATTTTATATGCATGCAAATTAGCCTTTCTGGCCTAGTTACAAACTACAAAGCAAAGATTCTTTGAAATTACAAACATACGAACAAGGTCAGAAAGGCTAATTTAAATGAATATAAATATTAAAAGAATATTTAATTTGGGTGTCATTATGAAAGAGGTCTATTCCTCAAACCCAAGTCAGATGTTTAAATAGATGTAGTGCCAATTACTAATAATAATCACTGTACTTCATATGTGGTTGTTGTTTTTGCACATTTTAGAAAATAGGTGTAAATGATGAATCAGCACTTTATTATTAAAAAAGCTGGCAGTTGAATTTGTATGGCATTATAAAATATCCTTGGTCACAAATATAGTATACCATTACTATCTGATCCAAGGAGAGATGTCTGTATCATTTCATAACACATATGTCCACATAGTTCAATGTTTTGTTCGTATCAAGGATAATCAATGAAAGCTTAAGAACATAATATTTCTATAGTAGGTCATTTATCTTTAATATGACAGCAATTAAATGTGGTAATGTGACAATTTTAACTACACATTGATTGCCTCGCTGCAAATATGAAAACTTCCACCACAAATTAAACCTAATAAAGCCACGCTGTACTAGCTAGTTCCTACCATGAATTTTCTGTCCAGAAAGAAGCTAAACCAGATCTTCGAATCCCAAGTAAATTCAATCATAATTCCCCGCGTTCGGAACTTCTGTTCGACCCAGGCCTCATAAATTTAGCAAGCGGTCATGTATATCGCGCCTCACGTGCGAAATTCATGACCCGTCACGCCTGGTCAGGTATTTCGCAGAGGTCAGGGGCGGATTCAGATAGGTTTGATCGGTTTATATAAACCTGTCAGATTTTAAAAACCTGTTCTAGTTATATACTTAAGCTGTAATTTAGAAATTTCTTTATCATTTTATATCATTTCTGACTTTATCATTATCTTTTCAATTATAATTATAATTCGCCTTTTCAATATCCGGCGGTAATAACAATTTGCGTCCAGAAACTCAGTGCAGGCTGGTGAAACACGATCTCTTATGAAAGATGACTCGCAAACCACTCGCAAATCACGCAAACCTATTGATGAAGGCCCACGAGTCACTGCAAACCGGTCAGTGTTGTCCCTGTGAGCGTACAAACCGGTCAAGATGCAATGTGATTGGTTGAATATCACAGCAAACCGCTCACAAACCTGTCGGACGAGCAGTAGTCGAAGGAAGTTGGGGATGAATTGACACCGTTGCCAAGCGATTGCTAAACTTGCGAAACATTTCACGCACAGCTTTCTTTCATGGTTTCATGTCGGTTAAGAATGTTAATAAGGTTTTGTTTATTGCTCCTCCTTGGTAAGTTTTGTTTATACAGCGTCTGGTCGTCTTTAGTTATGGTTTGCTAGTAAATCGTAGTACTGTAGAGCTCTTTATTTATACTCTACGGCGAGTTATTGTTGATTGTTCGTCTTCGCCTTCGGTCATTCTCGACATCTCTGGAGATATCGAGAAAAATCCTGGTCGTGATGGTGAGGATTTAGTGAGGACTGCACGCAAACGATCTGCAATTGCAATATCGCAAGTCAACGAAACCCCAAGCAAACGGATTGTATTGGCGGAAGAGAATTGCAACGCTAAATGACATTGGATTATATCGGTTTCCTAATGCACAAAATCTGTCTCATATTTATATACGACTTATGGCCAAAAGGGTTATTAAAGGATAGCGAGTTGGCAATCATGTCATCTTTATTCATACTCATAATACATAAAATTTAAAAAATAAAAAATTAGCCTGATCTATAGTTTGAAAGTTTAGATAGTACACTACAAGCAAGCAAGCAAACCTGTCAAGGAAAATGCTGTATCCGCCCCTGGAGGTCATATATTTCGCTTGACACCGGCTCAAGCGTATACTCATACTGTCTTGAAAAATAGTAATTCTGCGTAATTACGTAAATGATTGGTCCGTTTCCCCCTAAAAGTAATGAGCGGGACCGCTTTTTAGGTTGCGTTTACAATCTTCCGTTAAAAAATCACTCCGTTGCTTAATTGTTAGTAGTTTACCGTAGTGTAGGCAATATGCTTGGCACTCCGCCGGATGCAAATCACTACGCCGTGGTTATTTTCAACGTAGTGTACTAGTGTAAACACCCAGATCCGTTTAAAGTGTTTATACAGTGAAAAATTTAGCATGAAATGAACTCTCTTACTTAAAAGAACTAGAGAAAGGCGTGTACAACTATTCCATATCTCACTTTGTTCTTGAGATATTAAGATTTGTTTGATATGTAAAAGTCCTCACTGTGACGTCACACTGCAGTAAGTTATTATAAAGTGTGACGCCACGGTGAGGACATTTACATATGAAATTGATATCTTAATATCTCAAGAACAAAGTGAGATATGGCAGCGTTGTAAATGTAAATGCAAATCTTTATAATTTCTATAGTTTTTTCAAGTAAGAGTGTTTATTTCGAACTGAATTTTGCACTGCCGCATAAACACAACCTCGTTCCCATGGTCACATGACACCCAGAATTTCTGGGTGTTTAGATATGATAATTTGTGTGGTCTTTGTTCCATTGCCTTTGTCTTCGTTGACCTGAATAATTGAGAAATATTCAGGTCAACAAAGTTCTTGTTCATGTCAGAATTCGTCGGCATAAAAGCATGGTTATCTCTTACAAAAGGTATGAAGAATCATATATCCAATTTAACTAAAGCTATCACTTCTAATTTGCCAATTTAGATGAATAAATTATACTCGGCTGAATTAATTGAGTTTTATGACAAGCCAATCGGATTATAGAATGGACCAGCCGATCCCAGGGCTATTTTCGCCGACCTTCCGCCGTGTGGGTATACGATGTTGTTATAGATTCTATCATAAACACTTTAATATAATAATCCCATGAGGCCAGAATGTTAGAAAGCTATTTTTGGTGCAAATTAAGTTACACTCCAGAATTAGTTATTGCCCTTTCAATGGGTAAATGCTAACAGACCTACGTGTTGTGCGTATTAGTGTAAAACACCGATTTTCTCGTAGCGTTAGTTTTATTTTCATCCATGCAGAGCATCTGCCTCCTCCGCAGGCATCTTCTTCTTTTGCATCTCAATCGAGCCGAGCGATTCTGCTTGCAGGAAGGAAGCATGATCGGCTATGCTAGGACGTGCCAGAGCATTGTCGTACCGTACTAGTCGTAAATACAGCCTTAGTCGAGGAGCTCCAAAAATTATCTCGTGTAAACAGTGCAATATGTTTGGAACCATTCTCCTTTTCTCGGAATTAACAGTGCATTTTTTTTCACCGTGTAAACGCGCCTTCATATGAGAATTTTTGATAGGTACTTATAGTACGTATTCCATATAAGGTCATATCGGACGACCAGCCCACTGGATGCGGATAGTACGACACGTTACGATATGTTCGATTATCCGCTATTTTTAAGAAAATTACGTTCTCTCGCCGGATAAGCTGTACGCATATTGTAAACAGATAATTTACCTTTGTTTTAATATATATTGTAGCTTTGGGAGTTGATTATTTCTCAAGAAAATGTTCGTCGAAGACAGCCGAAAGTTCGTTTACAAGATGGTATCCGTAATACGAAATTTGGGCATTTTCGATTACCCGCTTTCAAAGAGAACTAAGTTAGCTACCAGGATAAGCTGTATCTATGTTGTAAATAGATCATTTAACTTTAAAAGAATAATATTCTATAGCTTTGGGGGAGGGTTAGGACCTTTGTTGTTTTGGGGTCGGTTACAATCTAATTAACTTGGAGGCTGGTACGAGGGCAATGTATTTGCTCTTCCCAGTCCCGTCCGATATGACCTTATATGTAATACGTACTATAAGTCCAGGCCATATGGAATTTTTCACGCTGGAAAATGTCACCCGCGACGTGTCTTGCACGAAGAAAGTGGCCGTTAATATTCAAAATGGCAGTTGCTAACGAAAT